>JAQIUQ010002507.1:75000-452500 GCA_030378365.1 Hybognathus amarus | reverse complement strand
GCTTCTCTCTCTGTTTTTGACCGATCAGGTCAAATGCCTTTTTACCAGCTAAACTGAGCAGCATTAGCAGTCCGTTTCAGACAACAACAAAAATCACTTTGTGCTTCTGACACCTTAAAAGGTCACTGCTAATGGTAGTTTAAACCACAAAAGGGCAAAAGGATTGATTTCTTCTCTTAAAATTAAGGTTGTTAAATTTGCCCCAGAGTTGAAATTTGAAGTTTAATGGTATAGCATTTGATGTTAATGCATATTACCATCACTGGATTCCAAAAGTAGCTGAAAGATGCTGCCACATCTAGCAAAAATTTGCAGACAAAAAGGTCTAATAGTGTAGTGATGCATGAAGCACCACTTACTCAGAGGTCACTTCCAAACTAAGCAGCTTATTGGTTTAACATGACACGTTTGAGTGTTCAAAATGTTAACAAATCTGAATTCGTTGCGAAAATTCAAACAATTTGCTGCATTTCGCCGACAGAATTTCGAGATACGAAGGAAAATGCGACCGCATCCCTAAATGCGGACAATCTACAGATATTGTCTTATTTTTAGGCTAAAGGCAGGGAATAAAATTAGACATGGAATGTATGTACTCCATTTTATTCCTATGGCATGCATTATGTTGGCCTGCTTTACACAAATATGGCTACAAAACACTGTTTTCTTTTTTTAGTTAGCATTGTTAGCTTTAAAGCTAGCTGTGACTGATCTATGAAATGTATATGTATCTAACATTTATGAGATGGAAACACAGGTGTGACGCCTGTCATTTTAACAGGTTCACACTGAGGCTTTCAAGAACTTAGTTAAACTCAAGGCTTTGTTTTGCGTGTCACAGTGACACATCCTCATTTGAGCATACCTGTAGAACAAAAAAACATAAAATAATATCAGCCCTTAACTTTGCCACTCTTTCTCACAAAGAAGCAGATACCTTGAGCCCTGCCACCTGAGACGGGCCTTCGTTCTTCTATCTGGAGCCACGAAACTGAGCTCCCCAACTTCCCGCTGACGTGACTATCTTTGTAAAAAATTAACATTGTTTTCACTGAGTTATTCATGCCACGTGAGTCTCTACATGCAGGAGAGTTTGAATGTGTGTTGATGGTGGTTAAGCCCTTTACTGTAATAAGGAATGATGGATCCTCTCTGTGTGATTGGGGTAATTTGTTTCTGGTAAGATCTGATTGGCTGGGTTCATGCTGCCAAATAATTTGGATCGATACCTGGAGTGAGAGCTCCTCTTTTTCAGATTGTTTGAATTTATTTCTTTAAAACTTTAGCAGCGTAGTCTAAACTCTTGTTCTAACATGCAATTAGAGAATATAGGGTAGAGAATATAATATCTTAATATAATATATAACATTAAAATTGGCAGATATCTTTTGGCAGATTGGGCAGGTGGGGGAGAAGTCTGGATACCATATAACATCCCAACATGGACCTTTTCAGTCAAGCACTTAAGCAAATAACAACATTCCCAGACCCCCAAAGCTACTGACCTGACCTTGCAGGAAATTACATCATACAAGCAACAAAAACATCAGGCTACCTTAATAAGGTTACAGGATCTTAATGGGAGAATCTGAGTTTGAACCTGGGCTTTTTTGTTGGGTGTCTTGGTATTTGTCTAGGCAGATTTGTCAATGAATAAACTTTGATAGAAAACCCTCGTAACGAATAGAGCAGCATTCAGAGAGTTTGTGATTACGAATAGAAACGAGAAGAACATCTTAGTGGACACACGGATGCAAGCACAGGCACACATGCACACGCACTCATCCATTCGCTCACATGGACACGCACTCAGTCTTGGAATATTCACTTGGATACTGTACATTTAACTCGTACGTCTCTGCCAATCCTTTCTGCACAAAGACCCAAATGAAAAGAAAAGAAACATGAATTAGATCCTGTAGTCATCTAGTGCAACAGAAATCCAAACCATAGACACAGTGTAAAAAAAAAAAAGTGGTGCGAGAGAACTCCGCCCCCTAGAAGCCTCTTTCAACAAAGGCTATGGTGTTGTCCCTTGTTCTTGTTGCTTGATTGGATTTGTCCAGTGTTTGTTTAGCTTGGTCAGTTTGCTTTGATTGCACGTCCACAGTTTCTGTACCAGCAAGTCACCCACGGTCCGTCACGTCACTGGAATCGGCACTGTAACCTCGTTACCGAGTGGCTATTCCGTCATTCCTCGTTGGAGGAGCTGGAGGTGAGGTTGAACCCAGTGGGATTGTGGGACGCTGTGAGAGTGGCAACAGTATGAAGGAGGACGAGGACCAGCAGGCAGAGTTTGAGTCTGCTGTTGCACAGTCTCAGAGGCCGCTGACGAGGTCAGGGATGTCCCGTGCTGACACGACGGGTGAGTTCTTTTGAGAGTGCCTTTGGAGCTGTTGTCCGCCCTGCTGTCCCATCGGACATCGCAGCACTCTGTCTCTGCGTCTGAGGGGTTGTCCTCTTGGAGCCCTAGGCCGGCAAAAAACACACGTTAGGGTCGATGAAAAAATAAAAGTGTTCACAATAAAGGAAGACATCTTTTCAAAATCTAGTTCTTAGAAATGTCCAACGTGTATTCATGTTGTTTTCATAAGGTTTGGAAAAACTTAAAGCTAGGGTATACAATTTCAAAGATTGTTTATTATTAATATTCTCGTTTATATGCTGGTTATGGTTATATAGTACAATCCTAACAATATGAATAGAAAAAAGAATGAAAAAAATCCATTCACTCTATTGGCTGTACAGCCGCAGAGAAGTTGACCAATGTAAGCTGTCCGGCCGAACAGTTTACATTGGTCAACTGCTCTCATCCAATCACCCAGCTCCACTTGAAACTCCGCCTGGCGCTCGCGTCTCCAACCCACCCGACCCCGCTGCCGTCCTTACCCAAGCTAGTGCAGCTGACAGACAATCAATGGTAGCTAAGTAGCGTCATATCAGCACTGGATAAAGCAATGGATAAAAATATAAACGACAGCAGCAAGCGGCCCCTGCTTGCCCCTACTGTAAAGTTTGGACGAAAGAGAAAGTATGTGGAGGAAAGAGCGGAGATAAAAAAAAAATGTGACGCTGGAGTCGGACTCTAAGTAGGATAAAAATATGGTCTATTGACCGTTGGAGGAAGCTTCAGGGAGATCTGGCACTGAAAACTGACTGACACGGGCACGGCTGACTTTTTGTTGAGCAGGTAAACATTTATTTATTTATACTCTTATGTTGTGGCGTGTGTTACATGGTTTTTTATCAGTTTGACAACATGCTCATGCTGCCGGTTGGCATTGTCAATGTTAGCCGTTTAGCATCTGCGATCACGGGTCAATGTAATTATATTTCTAAAATTGCTTGAATATATTTCAGTATGCCTAGCGGGTTTCTGTTTGAGCCGACCTTGTAGCCAGGTCATTGTATGCATAAATAGCATTTACTATATGTGGATTTAAAAACTTTTTGTTTAAATAGTTCACATTCTTCATAAATATCTCCTATTGTCTCTTACAAAAACACATCATTGGTGACCGGTGTTTATGGTCATGTTGTGATGATGATAAAGTTTGGCACAGTGAGACGAGTCAGTGTTAAGTGGGGATACTTAAATCAATTAAAGGGCAGGTAATTACAGTCTGACCACTCAGCCAGTCTGTGTGGTTCTGCTCTCAATCCCCTATTTATCATCAGTCTGTCTCATTATAGCGCAAGCCTGCAGGCCATTGGGGGGCCAAAGCACTCATTCACATGCGCCACTCAGCATGCACCCACTGGGATTAGGAGAGGAGCATATCCAGGCAAACAGAGTTTGTGTATACAAGCCCTGTAATAGTTCTCAACATTCAAAGCAGAGAAAGCCTATGTCATGCCCTCTGTGTTCATAGCCTGCTCATGATCGGCATAATTATTCAAATCAAATGGAGGATAATTTAAAGACAAAGTATTTATTAATCCACCGAGTCAACACAAATTTTGTGCAAATAGGATGTGATCATGTTCATCCATCCAAAGAAAGTGTGAAGAAAAATAAGGAAGAATTGAAGTTCCTGTTTTAGCCACAAGGTGGCAGCAGAGACAGAGTGTTTAATAAAATCAACAACAATGAAAAAATGCTGCCAAATCAGGCAGTGGATGGAGGTCCAAATCCAATGTTTGTGTAACATCCTTTCTACTGTGATGCCTTCGTCTGGTACTGGTAGTTTCTCGAAGCATAAATATTCCCTCTTCACTGTCTATTGTCTACAATGTGTTTGTATGAGAACAGGTCAAACTGCCCACCTGTGCATATAAAACTGGGGCTTCCACCGTAGATGAGCTCATCATTGTCAGGCAATATGAAGGGACACCTCTGCTGGACCTCCAGGCAGTACTTCCTGCAGGGGATCCTGTTGCTGCAGTGCATCTGTGTGGTGTGGAAGAACTGGGCACAGAGCCAGTGTTTGTAGACAGTCTGTGCAGAGAGAAAAGTACAGAAGGAGAGATGTTAGTGCTTGAGTCCGGGTGTGCATTGCAATTGATTGCATCATCAGTACCGCGGTAACAGTCATCGCTTTAGCTCTCCCACCTATGTATCTTGGCAACCTTGCAGCCTTCATCATTTCTTTGTGTCGCTTACAGAGTCGAAACATCTCTCTACATTGTTTTGTTTTATGTTGCATTATGTCTTATGTTCACGCACAGATCGATTAATCATGACTAAATGTTGTGTTTATATAATGTTATATAGGCTATATTATACAATGTATGTTTACAAACATATATTGCATAAACAAACTTGATGTGACTAATCACGATTAATTGATTTGACCACTAACATACATATATGGAAGAAGTGTTCAGGAAACCTGTTATTTTTATACATTTATTTTTGGAGACACTAGCAAATCATTTTCAGGCTTTACATTAATGAAATGAGCAATACAATATTCATTTGAGATCATGTTAGAGCCCTTTTGTAGTAGGAATGCAACAGGGCTCCGTTTGTGGACCATTATACATTTGTAACACCACAGCAGGCATTACATTGGATAAATAACCATGCAAACAAGTTTTGTTTAACACCAAAACATCTGCTTTTCCACACGGATAAACATTAATGTGTCCAATCAAACAAGAAGAAAAGAGATATCAAACCAAAGCCATTTGCTTAGCCGTTTCCTTTATGTACAACATATCATCCTACCCAGTGTTAAAAGACAGAATGAATGGACCATAATGCATTAAAAGCACTTGTATAAAAGACTAAGGAGACTCTCTGGCAAGTTTTCCAGCAGCCATTAGTTATAGCTGAGCCAGCACATGACATCATATCCTCTTGCCCATCAGGAGCCTAATGGAACAATTCTGTAATTGGCTCACCTTAAAGAAACTAGTGAAACATTTCCAAACAAACAAAAACACTTTCTTTACCACATCACATTTCAAACCCTTTCTACGAACAGGCAACGGACCTGTTGCCGCAATACGTAACTGTCAGCTGACAAAAGAGCTCCACTCCATCTACAACAACAGCTCAGGCAATTATAAGTGCAATGAATCACTCTCTTTGCCTTAAGCACAGCGCCTTGCCCGCACACAACTGTACATCATGTCACGTCGCCATCCCCGATGAAATATTTATGTGGCGTCACTCTGTGTAAACTCTTTAAAAGGCACATTTCCTTCCTCAGCCTTGATTCTCTACTGCTTTGGTTCGCCTGTAAGTGCTTATTAGATTTGAGGAGAGCAAACCTCTCAGCGGGCGTTTGCTAATGCCTGTTCATATAATGAATCCCTCCTGAGAAAGAGGTAAAGCAGACGTTTGTGGAGGATGACAGATCACAGGGAGGGGTAAGACCGCAGCCTCCTGTCTCCTCCCCGGGTCATTTAAGGCAGTCCTGATTGACATGCAAACCAAACAGCTTTAGGTAAAATAAGCTTCTGCCAGAGTTATCTTATTGTGATGCACGTAAATCAGCATCATATTTGATATAGAATAGACCTTATGCACCAGAGAAACCTGGGCGCCGTCATCTTTAGAATATTGTCTTTGAACTTCCGGTTTTGCGGTCGCTCTGTATATTGGCATCGCTAGCGAGGAGTAATTAGCTGGTGAAGTGGATTTACTTATTGTAGAGCTAACAAAAGTTATCATGAGCATTGCAATGTTTATCATAAGCATTGTAAAGCAGATGTCTTAACAAATGAATTTTTTTTACGAGCAGTTCATTCATACCTATGCAAGATCGCTGTCAAAATACAGACCGGAAGGCAAAAGACAATGAGCGCAGCACTGAAAAGGGGCGGGGCTACGTAAGGTCTATAGAGGGCGAATAGAACAGAGACTGAACAAAACACTGGACAACTGTATTGCATGTTATTAAAGATCTCAACGCTGTCAATATTTCTTTCACAGTTTTACCAATAATGCTTTCTTAGACAGGCAAGAGGAAGATGTAAAATGACTGAAAAGAGTTTGGATTGTTTTTAAGTGACATTTAAGTGGGAGAAACCTAAAAACACAACAGTGACAAACTGTGTAAAAAAAGTTATTCAAAAGCTCTTTTCCAAAATCAAGGGAGTTGCCTTGCTGGTTTCCGCTAATTTAAAGGGCGGGTTTACTGTGATTTCACTTTTTTTTCATTTTAAACAGTGTGTAATGTTGCTGTTGGTGCATAAACAGTATCTGCAAAGTTGCAGCGCTGAAAGTTCAGTGTAAGCAGAGATATCGTCTTTTAAAAATCAGGAAGTAAAATTGCCTACAAAAACGACTCGTTTTGGACTACAGCTGGGTTATGGTACATCACTAACCCACACATTTGCATCAACCCCTCCCTCCGGAATGTGCAGAAAAGGACATGATCATATTTCAGCAGCTCCTCGTCGAGTGAGTTGTGTTCACGCAGCTGTCAGGTCTTCTGTGTTTCGGGCTTCCCACGGACACTATACTTCGACAACAATGGATACAATTTGTGTTTGATTATATTCCTGAAAGTGACGATCGTAATCTAGCTCTCTGTGCTGCGCATTTACGAGTGACAGCTTCCAGAATCTCCACGAATTCAACACCGAATTAAAAAAGAAACTGTTTCTAAATCATGCAGCAGATCCAACTTTAAAACCAGCAGTTAAAAGTCAGCAGTTGTTGGGCCACAACCTGTAAGTAGACTAAGACTTCATCATTTTAAATTTATTTGCATGTATAATTCCCGACGTAGCGTTGCGTTTTTGTTTGTTTGTTTTTCAAATGCCAGCACTGGCTTTGTAGGCTTTATGGGCTACTAGTTAGGCTATTTTGTGTCTACGGCAAACGCGTACAAACATTATGGACCTGAATTTTTTTATAATACTAATGTTGTAAATGTATTTTTCATATATATATGCTTTATGACTTTATTTTCGATTTTATCAAGAACGTAAACCTGCAAACGCTGTTTGTGTTTAACATTAGTTAGCCAGTCAGTTGCTATTGTTGCCAGTCAGATGCTACGTGTAAACAAACGTGTATAAAGTTAAAAAAATGAAGCAAATTATCATTCAGAAACCTTTATTAAGAGCCGTGTGTGGTGAGGTTCTGTTTGACTCTATTCATCGCGGCTTTCTCGGTCTGATTCTGCCTCACTGATACTGCAGTCTCGACATCATTATTTACGTGTATCCACCGTCTATGTTATCCACCTTTGGCATGCCTGCACGTTTCGCCCGTAAAGGTCATGGGCGTTAATCTTCCGGACGACGTGAGCGACAGTTTAGCCAATCACAACACACTGGCTCAAACGAACCAATCTGAGCCCACTACGTGGTTCTGAGGGAGTGGTGTCATAGACTCAGGAAGTCAACCGCTCCGTTCAGTGGACAGGGGAGAGCGCGGCTGACAATAAAGGTGAAATTTATGAAAAATAAGATTTTTAAAAAAAGAAAAACCACGGATACATGTTATATTGCACCCCATAAACACAATCATGCAAAGTAAAAGAGCAGTAAACCCGCCCTTTAAAGAGCCGTCTTTAAAGGCAGCAAACTAAGTCATATAAGTCTATACATATAACGTTGTTTGTGATTGATTTGGAGTATTTTACATGATTACAACATGATTAAAAGTATTTTACATGATTACATGATTACATGATTGAAACAAATTGCACTGCACACATGAAGTACACTGGAGACATGGCTAAAGTCCCTTTAAGGCAGGTCAATTAATTGGCAGACATTTTTGAAACACCTCTCGAGCAGCTATTTCACTCATACAGGTCCTTTATGCGTATGCGCTTTGCACACACATTTATTTTGTAATTTGTAAATTTATAGATTTCTTCATTGAATTAGTTATTTTTATAATCAACATTTCTCCTAACCGGAATAGTTTCTGTAAAATGCCATTGCAAAAATAATTTGATAACTTTGAGGAAATGGAAATATTTCCCACAATGAAGTCTTTCTACAGTAGCCCATTCTTCAAAACTTCAACACACCTGGTTTAGCCCTGCCCACCGATTTCACACATTACACACATAGCTAAATAACATAGACCTGCCTCGTGACTGACAAACCGGATTCAGAGCTACTGAGCAATACAAAATATTGTGCAGTGCCTGGTTGTGGAAGACAGCTGCTGCATATGCTTCCTCTGGATTCCAATAGGAATGCAAAACTTTATATTTAATGACGTTCCAGCTGATGAGGGTAAAACATTGTCTGTCTGTTCGCTTCATTTCACTGAGGAGTTTTGTAAACAAGACTAGATTTGCAGACCGATTAAGATTAAAGGACGGTGCTGTGTCGACTATATTGGATCTGACAGGAATGGTGCAACACACAAACTCTGGGTCGAACATGTATGGGCGAATCATTCCGGTTGCCATTTTAAAACATTGGACGTTTTCAAAACACTTTCCCCACGTGCACCGACGAGGTGAGTGAAACTCATTATAATATGCAAAACGTTTCTCCACTCACAGCAGTGGGCATTTACTTCCAAGTCTTCAGTGCCAAACGCCCATAAAAACTGGGCTCAAAACTACGGTAGAAAATAGCCTATTACTTCTTAAGTTCACCTCAGACAACAATATAATACAATTTAAAAAGCCAGTTCATGACCCCTTTAATATTTATATTAATATTATAATTAATTTTGTGAATGAAGGAGCAGTTTTGGCAACTATCCTGAAATTTCCCAGGTAATGTTCTAAGTTTCGTGACAACCTTGGGGCCAAAAACACAGAATGCAAGGTTTATTAAAAAGTAGCAGTAGATGTGAGACGTGAGCGCAATGGTTAAAGACATCCATCTAGCCTGTTTACATTGAAAAACAGTGTAAAAGTACCACAGTGGAATGGAAAATGCGTTCTGTGCTGAACCGGCCCTCTTAGTGATGAATGATGGGTGAAGTGTTGTGACAGTGACGGACAGATAAAAAAAAGAAAAAGTGTATCAGTGCAGTGAGATGATAGCTTCACACATACTGTAGGCCTCAGACAGTCATGCTCACTTAAGATGGGCACACATGAGCAGGGCTCTGGAGACTCCAAGCGTGGCGACATGCTGGTGGCATTTGGAGCTGGCACATGATGACATTAATCCAGAGCTCATTTGCAGTGCTACAGTGTGGTAGGCCTGCATGAACTGACAGAGAGAGAGAGAAGCTAATTCCTGCAGATCTGCAGAGACTGGGTGTTTTACACACATAGAGCCTTTAATGTGTGAATGCCACATCCTTCATCTGGACTCTTAAAGGCCCATTGAAGTGCCCTGAAACATGCAGCATTATTCAATGTGTTGACGTAATTTCCACTGAAACAGGAATACAAGGCGGGACACATCAAGCAGCTTTCGTTTATATCACAGCTCGGCCCAGAGCTGTTGAGCTTGGTAAAGCCGCATTTGACAGCTTATGACAGCCACAGTCTAATAGATTACCTTTTAGATTCGAATGTAAAACTGTTAAGCAAAACAGTGAACATGCTGAGGATGTGTAGTTTGAAAAGTGTGTAATTTATGTTGGTGAATGGCACCAGTTTTTTCTCTTATACTTGTCAGTGCTGTTTCTAACGCCGAGTCTGTCTAACCATTTCTCCTCCAAATCTCCTTCATATTGCTATAAAATAATTGTATCCAGTGTAAAATTGAAATGAATCCAGTAAATTTTGTTGTATGGGCTGGCTGGCACATATGATCCGCTGTGACATCGTGTCTCTGGACCAGAGCAGACTTGTGTGCGAGCAGCAGTGGCCTTCATTCGGGGGGGGGTTGACGGCGATTTCACTTTTTTCATTTTAAATAGTGTGTAATGTTGCTGTTGGTGCATGAACAGTTTCTGCAAAGCGCTGAAAGTTTAGTATAAGCAGAGATATTGTCTTTTAAAAATCAGGAAGTATAATTGCCTACAAAAACGACTCGATTGGGACTAGAGCTGGGGTTATGGTACGTCACTAACCTACTCATTTGCATCAACCCATCCCTCCGGAATATGCAGGAAAGGGCATGCGCATATTTCTGCGGTCGAGTGAGTTGTGTTCACCCAGCTGTCAGGTCTTCTGTGTTTGGGCTTCCCACGGACACTATACTTCGACAACAATGGATGCAATTTATGTTTGATTATATTCCTGAAAGTGACGATCGTAATTTAGCTCTCTGTGCTGCGCATTTACGAGAGACAGCTTCCAGAATCTCCACGAATTTCAACACCGGATTCAACAAGAAACTGTTTCTAAAACATGAAGCAATTCCAACTTTAAAACCAGAGTCAGCAGTTGTTGGGACACAACCTGTAAGTAGGCTAAGACTTAATCATTTTAAATGTATTTGCATGTATAATTCCAGACGTAGCCTTGTGTTTTATTTTTTTTTTCAAATGCCAGCGCTGGCTTTGTAGTCTGTATGGGCTACTTAGTTAGGCTATTTTGTGTCTACGGCAAACACGTACAAACATTATGGACCTGAATTTTGTACTAATGTTGTAAATGTATTTTTCATGTATATATGCTTTATGACTTTATTTTCGATTTGATCAAGAATGTAAACTTGCCAACGCTGTTTGTGTTTAACATTAGTAGCCAGTCAGTTGCTATCGTTGCCAGGCAGATGCTATTGTGTAAAACAAACGTGTATATGGTTAAAAATTGTAGCAAATTATCATTCAGAAACCTGTGGTGAGGTTCTGCTTGACTTGTATTCATCGCGGCTTTCTCGGTCTGCCTCACTGATACTGCAGTCTCAACATCATTATTTACGTGTATCCACCGTATATGGTATCCACCTTTGGTATGCCCATATCGCCCGTAAAGGTAATTGGCGTTGACCTTCCGGACAACGTGAGCGACAGTTTAGCCAATCACAACACACCGGACCAAACGAACCAATCTGAGCCCACTACGTGATTCTGAGGGAGTGTTTTCATAGACTCAGGAAGTGAACCGCTCGTTCAGGGGACAGAGGAGAGCACGGCTGACAATAAAGGTGAAATTTAAGAAAAATAAGACTTTTAAAATAAGAAAAACCACGGATACATGTTACATTGCACCCCATAAACACAATCATGCAAAGAAAAAAAGCAGTCAACCCCCCCCCCCCCTCTTAATTTTACACCGTCTGGATCGTTTCCTATCCCCTATTTAGTGCATTATTCGTGCCATGCAACATATAGAAAAGAGTAATTTTGTTAACAAGTGACCAATTTCAGCTGCAGCTTCAGTGTCTATTTGGGGGCAGGACTCTTTATATTCTAGAAAGCATTTGATTGGACAGAAAATATGACGAGAAGCTGAAGTTAAGAGTGATGTCATCAAAATCGTTGATCCTTAAATTGGGGAAAGTGGAGTTTTGAACGCTTTGAAAGTTGACAAAATAAAATCCGTAGAATGAAATATATGTATATATGGAATGACATATGTACATTTATATTGACTTATTTTGCTCAACTGTATTGCATGTTATTAAAGATCTCAACGCTGTCAATATTACTTTCACAGTTTTACCAATAATGCTTTCTTAGACAGGAAGAGGAAGATGTAAAATGACATCTTCTTTTGTCATTTGTTTTGGAGCACACTAGCTTAACCAGTATAATGTTAGCATGGTGCTAAGCTAATAATAAATACATGTTCTCTTGTTTTGCCCACCATCTTGGATGGAGTCTTTACATGTGCTTTACTTTTACTTTTGCTGTAAAATGAAGTTCAGACTTCGATTGTTGGTGTTTTAGCCAAAATGTGTAAAAATTGTGATGGACACAAGATGAAATTTAAGCAAAAGTTGCTTTATCAATTTGATCTCTACTTCTAATAAATAGATTATATTTTTACAAATACACCTAATAAAGCATAGAAACAAGTAAAACAAACAAATAATGCTGCTACCTAACATTTTATGGGACAACACCTTTCATATCCTCACCATTGTTTTGTAGAACATTCCCAAAACCTCTTACGGCTGGTGAAAATTTGTTTTATTGCAGTGTGAGTTCAGCATGACCCCCTGAATCTCTGCTGTCCAGCACTCCATTAGAGATGTGATGAGGGGTGAGTCCTCTCACATGAGTATAAATGCATTATCGCTGCTAAACACAACCTGAGCGACGGGGTGAGCTGCATCACAGTCTCTGCTGAATGCCGCTGAAGGACGTTGCACTAAAAGGGCCATTTATATTTCCAATAGCTGGTTAAATCTGCACCGTAGGCTTCTATAAACTCATGCAGTTGTGACTTGAATATTCGCCACAATTTACTGCTATCTGAATGGCTAATATAGCTAATTATTTTATTTTTTTTCAGTATATTAAAAATTTAATCAGTCAATTAATCTGATGTCACAGAACTCATTTGTTCGACAGCATAATATGTAATCATTTTCTTCAGTCCTCGGCCTAGCCATCCGTTTATCCATCTATTTGTATTTTTTCATCCATTTATTCTTAAACTGCAAATGTTGCAGGGACTTTCCAGCAGATGGAGCTAGCATGCTAAGGTGAACCATTGCAGATTCCCTCACTCAGCAGTAACCCATTCACTATGAGATATGTAATACCTGGATAGAGCTACAGTATCTATTAGCATTACCATTCATTTCAATGACACAAAGTCACAGAACCACCCAGAAGTAGGTCATTTGAAATACGCCATCCTAACTCATGGGCACTCACTTCTGCAGCCAGGTGGTTTATGAGCCAATCACCTGAGCCTAAATCACACCTAACATTGATAAAAATTATCTAGTACAACAGCCAAAACATTTGTGTACAGATTGTACCATATCCCTGAGCAACAAATAGCCCATTTGTTGGGCTACTTTCAGTATGATGATTACAGCCATGTGTAGCACATGATTTTGATTCATCCCTGTGATTGAAATCTTTTGATTATTTTTTGAGAGAAAATATTAAGATTTGTCCACTGAATACGGTGGTGAACGTGAAGTACAACATGTTCCTGGATCAACATATTTGTTCATCCTGGAACAACATTCCAATTAATCAGATTTGAGGGAAACATTTTTAGTTTTTGTCAAGTTTAGGCTTACAAACAGTACTTCTACATTAGTGTAATTTGCATTTCTAACTGATTTTAGGGATAAGTTATGGATAATGTTAAGTTTAGGGCTAGGGATGGGTTTTGGCAAAATTTTCGGCAAGGAATGTTGTTCCATGATCAACAAAATGTTTATTTAGGAATATGTATTACTTTTGTAAAATCATGGTGACCGTAGAGTAAACCGTAGGGTACCATTGAGTGTATTTTTGTGAGTTATGAAAGTCACTGAATCAACTGATTCATTCAAAAGAGTCATTTATGACTGGTGAAACCAGATCCAGCCCACATCTAGTACACGTGGACTCCACACGGTCCAGATGTGGGCCGACACTACTGCTATTTGGGTAGCTTCCTTTTTTAAGATTCTAGACTCGAGAAAGAAAAGTGTTTAAGCATCACTTTTCAGACATTTTCTCCACTAATGACAGTAAAGCAACTCTATTAGGTTTTACTCAGTTTTGTCAACTACAAAGCTTTGCATTTATCAAGCTATAAAGATAAAGTCCTTTGTTGTTATGGCAGATGTATGCATCATTACATCAAATTGGTATTATAGTTAATAATTGTATACCAAATCCCACATCATTCGCTTTGTTAATAAAAACAGAAATATATATGTCAAAGGGAACGAGAACTCACTTCTAAATCTAGACGTGATGTGGAAAACAGGGCAGGAGCGCAGACGGAATCAAGGGCAGTTTCTGATGCAGGCTTCGTCACTTTTTCGCTCCCAGGCTGCAGCAGACAGAGGATGGCGTGATCTCATTAGTATGAAGAGCGGAGGGAACGTTGGCAGAGGAGCTCTGAGAATCAGCCGGCTCCTGTATCGTCTCTGCCCTACTTACCTATACCCTCAGCTGCCTGCACTGGGACCTGCCTGAACCCGCTACATCTAACACTGCTTCTGCTCACATGATAAATGACCAGATGCATCAGACGGCACACCATGTGAGGAGGCTCGAGAAAGGAACATTTCCATCTTACATAAGCAGGCTTTGCCCTTTCTTTCCATACAGTTATATATATATATATATATATTTTTTTTAATCTCGCACAAGAATGGAGACTGCAACTCTTTTATTTTCTATTAATTTAATCTAAATCAGATGACAATTAAATGTTAATGTCATAAGGTCTTTATATATATATATATATATATATATATATATATATATATATATATGTGTATATAATTAATGTCATGTATTTATATGTATATATTTATTAATAAAGGTCCTAACTAAAATGTCATAAAAATGACAAAAGCACATAACACAATTATTAAAATAATTTTAATAATTAAATTTAAAATTAAAGCTCATTCAAATTAATAATAGATACCAAGTATACTTATATATAGATCTTTGACTTTTTCTGTCACTTTCTTTTGCTCTTTCTTTCACCTCCCCCTAATCATGCTTTCTTTTCACTTGTGGCTTTTAATCTGACAGTGTGTGTTTAACTTTCCATTCTCGGGCATTAGCCAAGCTGTCCTGGAGGACTGCATTATTCCATTATGAGTAGGCTAATAACATTGTAATTGACGAAAGGCCTTTCTGCGGTCTCAGTATTGGTTTTTAAAAGCCTCCATTGCGCTGTCAGTGCCTTGCCTTTGATGTTTTATTTGCCTCTTCCCCTGAAACCCTGACCAGAAGACACGGCTCAAGCCTCTCTCCACCTCACTCATTCACTCTTTCACTGACAATCATCAGGTCCTCTGTCGAAAATCCCCCAGCAGTTAAAGTGAAGGTCAGATAGGACAGCGGTAGAACTAGCCAAAGGACTTCTCACCAACATGCCAAATATCTATCTATCTATCTATCTATCTATCTATCTATCTATCTATCTATCTATCTATCTATCTATCTATCTATCTATCTATCTATCTATCATTATCTATCTATCTATTATCTATCTATCTATCTATATCTATCTATCTATCTATCTATCTATCTATCTATCTATCTATCTATCTATCTATCTATCTATCTATCTATCTATCTATCTATCTACACACACAGACTCTATCACATGGAATTTGTTTTCTGTTTGCACCATCTTCCCTTCATTAGTTTGTCATGGATATTAATTTGATTCGTCATTCTGTTCAGCTGTGTGATTAATTACCTTGTTTGACTCTTGTATTTCAAGGTACGTTAATATCTAACAACGATATGCTTAAAATGGAGACATTTTTCCTTTGAGTTTTCAGCATTTTGACAATATCATTGTCAAAACTATCCCAATTCACACGGATCGCGAAAACTACTGAAAACCCTGTATTCTGCTGCCAGGCCACTAGATGGCGATTGAAACTATAGACTGAACACATAATACACATGTGGATTCGTGTTTTGTTGTTTTACACCGTGACCATTTTCAAAAATGTGCACTTTAAAACCCGTTTCAAAAGTTTGCGTTTTAATGCACCCAAAAAGCATTGTCGTGTAAACGAATAGCCAAAACGCATAAAAAAGTGTAATGTTTTTAGTTGAAAACAGTGTCATGTAAACAGTCCCGTGTTTTTGTTCTTAATGGTTCGCTCTCATCCATGTTATGGTTGTATTTCGTTTGCATTTCATCTTCATGCATTTGTACTGCCAAGTTGTGACTATACTGTATATTTGATTCATTTAGAATGATTTTTTTTTTACCAAATCAGTCACTTTATTTTAAGGTGTTATATTATGTCTCAGTAGTTAAATTATAACACAAATAACTACATTACTATACGTACTAACTATTGGGTTAGGATTAGGGTTTGGTTTAGGGTTAGTTGCCAGTAATTATGCATCATTCTTGTTATAAGTACACCAAGTACATGTAACATACAGTATGTGGCAAGGTTGTTACACACCATCATGCAATAGAGAATATTCATTTTGGGTCACCTGTCCCTTTAACAATGCAAAACTGAAATCTATCCATTTGCTATTGGGAATCAATGGTCTATTTTACACCATATGTTAGAGTGAATAGCCATCCTGAGACTACACTGACTCAAACCTTCAGAGAATATGAGGGGTCAGAGGTCATAAGTTGCCACCGTCCACAGGGACTGAGGGGTAAACAAATGCATGACAGGTCAAAGAGCAGTCCACACATTTACCACAGCAGGAGTGCATTACAACATGGCCCAGGTCGCAAGTCACAGAGCAATCTTCAGTCCTAGATTCAGCCACACAAAACCAAAGCCAGTTTAATCAGTATAAGTCAGTGGAGGGACAAAACGAAAAAAAGTTTGATGAAAATATACAATCTGAGCATATGAAAACCAAGCCAAAGTGAATCAAGACTCAGGAATCAATTTGAAATGTTAAACTCATAGTTTGCCAAGAATAGTGATCTTCTTTAATGTTAAATCCATTTATAAACATTAAACTAGTGAGGGGGAGGGGCTTCAGAGCGTCGGCGGTGGCGTGAAGGTTAAGGGGTTAAATGTTAAATTTGTGCAGTTTGAACCCCTGTGATTCTGAAGAATGTAGCAATTAAACTACTGTAATTACAGTGTCAACAAGCATTCATCCTCCTAGTTCTGCAATGACATTACAAATCACCATAGTCATCCCAACAAACAAAAAGCCTAGTTCCTCTGCAGACGCACAAAACAACATGAGGCAATTAGGATCCGACTGTAGCGTGCTGCACAATATCAGAAATTTCAAACCGAATACACGCAATAAAACACTAGAGCAATGTTTTTGAACAAACAAACCCAATTCCAGTGGTCAAAGAAATTGCATAAAGCAACTACGCCCAGACTGTAGTAGAAGCCTTCGCTGAACAGTAGCCTACGTTATGTATGTTCCATGATACAGATGTACAGGCTAATAATGATTGTTATTCAGCCAGCTGAACCGGCGTGCTAAGCAACAGTAATTTTAGACTAAACAAAGCGGGTGGACGCAGGGGTTGGCAAGGCAACCCTCGTTCCTCATTACGGCTCCAGATAACACCCTGCCCTAAACAAACTCCACACGGTAGTAGGTGCAAGGAAAAAGATTAGCTTTGTGTTGCCTTCGCAGTGCACGGCAATAATAGTCAGCTGGGAACTGGGAGGGGTTGTGGAGGTTTGTCGAGTGACTGAACTCGCACAAAGCCAGGCCTCCACCTGCGGTAAACGACGAGATGACTGATCTCTTTCTGCTTCCCACAGTCAGTCTGATAATAAATAAAGCCTTTTGATATGGGATGCCCATGCCGTGTAAATATCATTATCAACAGGCAGGGACTTATTACACGCTGCACAGATTATTAAATATTAAAAACACAACTCAGACCGAATCATATTCAGTCAGAGCTAAGTGAAGTGGGCACCAGCATGCAAAAGGGAGAAAGAGAGATGGAGCAGAGGAAAGAGGCGTGAAAATGAGCATTTATTTCACTCGCTAATTCATACATCCCAGCATGACCAGATCTTGCAAGGGGAAAATAGCAGCCTAGTTAGACAAAATAAACCAAAATAGCTTTAATTACTATTCAAAATGATTACTGCAATTTCCAATATTATTAAAAAAAATTTATTCTCAAAAATAGGTAATTGTTTTACAGTGTTCTTGTTACATATGTTACATGTGCATAATCCTACCCTAACCCTATAGTAAGTACATGTAGTTGCTTAATATTACTTAATTGTATAATTACTCTTTAACAATGACACCTTAAAATAAAGTGTGATTGTAAATGATTTCACATATAAAACCATCTAAATCAATAAATTATTCCTGTAACAAAAAGGAAGAAATGAGATGCCAGCTATGTAAATTAACAAAGATGTGACAGTAAAAGAACAAAAGGCAACATTGTTACATGCCTATGAATTGCAATGTAATGCTATATATTGAAAGCAGAGCAAGTGGTCAGAGCATTGAAAATTAGAAAAATGTTTAACTTAAAAAGAAAAAGATATTCCAGGAGGCAGCCAGTCGATCCTTTAGCAAGTATTTGAAAATGATCTATGGTTTGTGCTGGATTCGGTGCTTAAATTATATTATTGCATGCACTCATTCAAATGCAGTGTGCGCATTTTCATTGTGGCTAGATTTGTATAATAAAAGTGTATTAAATTGCAATTCATTCCTGCTTGCCTGGCTTGTTTGCACTAGGTTATATATTGCTAGGTTATCTGTATTAGGTTTATTGTACTAGTAGCACTTGTTTGTATTCATACAGGAAGCACTTCGTTCCAGATTACATGCTCGCCATCTGTTGATCTCTGGTGTTCCTTTTCTGAGTCGCTCTGAGTAAAAGTGTCTGCTAAATTTAAATGTAAATGTAAATTCGACACCAGTATAATTTGAGCATTCATAAATGTGCATTTTTTTCCCATCTGTGCCTATGAATGATGACTTTGCTGGCAATCATAGACCATATTGAAAACAACCACATAGCTGTATGTTTTACAGACACAAAAAGCTGACCGGTGTTTTAGGCAGTATTGAGAAGATTTCTTCCCCAACAGTGGACACAGATGGATAGGAGCCGTCACATAGGAAGTGTTTGTGTTGAACATGCAGACGGAGTGTAAGAAAAAAACCTGTCTCAGCACTTTTTGTAAAACTCCAGAAACGTACCTATATCATTTGCTGCAGCTTCCAGCTGAAATGGCCAATCGTGACAGTAAACCCCAACAACTTTTTTTCATTTTTTCCTATTTGGAAAGTAATACATTTTGACACTTGCATTTAAGTCCTAAGTTACATAACTCTAAATGCATGGCTTTTCTGATATAGTAAACTTGATTGATAGCTTGCAATGCAGTCCACTTGGGTACGAGTCTGAAATATGAGTCACGTAACTCAATAAAGGTACTCAAAAGACTTAGAAGCAAGATAAAATGGCACTGCTGACTTCAGCAAATGCCTTTTTATCTTACGTTTGCTTTGCTTAAAACTATCATTTAGGTTTAACGTAGGTGGTACATTAGTTTCAAACACGACAGAGCATTACATTCACAATCATCTGTTTCTGAGAAAATTGAATGTGCTTTTAGGGCCACTCAATGTGGGCCATTTAGGGCCATTTCAATTTCTCAATCCGTATTTTATTAAAAGGGACATCGTTGTCTTGAACTTTTACTGTAGAACATTTTTTTTTTTGCAATATATTATTGTGTTTCACAGTTAAAAATCATACAGGTTTGGTACAGGATGAGCAAACTATGACACTTTTTAACAGCTGAAGTGGAACACAAGAGTAGCCAACAAGCCAACAAGCATCATGTATGTGTTATGTATTTGTGGTTTATGTATCTGATTTTGCTCCATGTATTTGACCAGTGCTGTTCTTTCTATCCTTAATCCAGCCTTGACATGCTGCTGCCATCTTTATTAAGAGGCAGAACTGGCCGTGCTGAACACAGATGGGTGTCACCTCAGCCAAACCCACTCAATAAAGCTATAATATGTCAAGATTACAGTCAGGCCCTTGGCTTGCCTTACAATGAGAGTCAATAGCAAGAGAGCCTTTAGAGTGACAAGATAAGAGAAAAACACAAGAGAGATGGCCTGGACCAGAATAAATACTGCCTACTGAAGAAGACAGAGGGTGAGAAAGACAATGATAGAGAGAAAGACACTATTATTTTATACAACTACCCATTGAGGCATGCAAGAGGGGGGCAGAATGCACAAGGGGGCATGAACTTTGGACAGGAGCCCATATAGCTGGCAAATCGATCACTAGCAAAAACGTGGAGTTTTGGGATTATCTACAACTGCTAAGTGTCAAGCACTGGTCAGCTGAAACTGATGACGTTTCCTGCACTACAGCACACAGAGAGAGAAGAATAAATAACAGAGGATGATGTAAACGGAACCTTTGGAGTGATTGTGTTTCTGACAGGAACTTCCTGTTCTATTATGTCGTACAAGGCAGCAGCACTTCACATGAGCAGCCAGAGGAACCGGTACTATCAAATATTAAACATGCATTTAGTTCAGCATAAGCAAGGCTTATGAAAAGCACAATTCACTCACTAGAGGCTAGAGAACAGAAATGAGCTTTAGCTACAGTAGCACCCTCTCTTGAATGCATGAACAGTTTGTTTTTCGAAAACCATTTTATTTCTGTAATGTAAAAGTACATTTTAATGCAAAATTACACAATACAAGAAGAAATGAGTAGTACCATTTTTTCACAGGTCTTTCACTATCATTGGCATACAATTTTTACAGTAGGCACGACGTAAAGCAACCCCTTCAGCCATTATATATTCACGATACAGCAGTACCTTATTGCTTTTATAAAACGGTTACCACACAATAAAAATATTAAAGTAAAAAAATATATATATATATTAGTGCAACTTTCATGAAGTAAAATCACTAAGCCTTCCTTCCGCTAAAAAAAATAGTCCCTGACCATGAACAGCAACAATGTTCCAATGTGTAATATGCATGGAAGCTCAAATGAACACAACATAGGAACTGTAGTGTTGTGCAGTGACAAATAGAACCGTTGGGTGAACCGTTTATGATAAAACACGGCTAAGACCGCTCACCACCCAATAATAAAGCACAGCTATTGACCAATCAGAATCAAGGATGGGAACTAGCCATTTTATAATTATTCATAATTGCCCATTTTTCAGAAATGTTATTATTTTAATTCAAATATATTGGTAATTTTCACCTCACGCTTATTGTGATTAGTATTACATCAAATCCGTTCTATCGGTCCATACGGTCTGAGATGCAAAACTTCAAATATTAACGTAACTGAAGCTCAGATTAGATCCAACAATACTCACATGCAAATGATCGTAACTCTACGTACTACATTCCACTGGAAATGGGAGACGTCCGGTCTGTTGTTTTTTTTGGGAAAGTGAAAAAGGTAGCTTTAGGTCAAACATACAAAGCCAACTTTCACATCAATGTCTGGTTGAAATGATTCCCTCGATACGCATACAAATCGTTACTTTTCTGGCATTTAGAGATGACATTTCAAAACCACTTTTCACAATGTTTATACAGTCTTTCAATAAACTGCCAAAAAGAAATCAGGCCAAGAAAGAGGTAACCTTGCTTTAAGCAATTCTAAATATAAAGTATTGATTATATTCAAGGTGCCTTTGCATTCACATGCAACAAGATCACTATTAGACAGATAAAACAATAGACAGATACTGTGGGTGGATGGATGGATAGATAGATAGATAGATAGATAGATAGATAGATAGATAGATAGATAGATAGATAGATAGATAGATAGATAGATAGATAGAAAGACATGTTTTAAAACACGTGACACAAAGCAATGCCATCTTTAAATTATAAAGGACTGTGTCAAAGTTCAGGGAGAGCTCAGGGAAAGAAAGACCGAAAGAAAAACAGAAATTATGTTTATTAAATTTAGTGCTGCAGAGCTATGATTTGCTTTTCTGCTATTGCCCCTCTCTCTCTCTCTCTCTCTCTCTCTCTCTCTCTCTCTCTCTCTCTCTCTCTCTCTGCAGTGTGTGCCGCAGCAGACACATAACAAATGGCATTAGAGACAAGAACTGTACCACAGGCTCTGGTGCAAGGTTACAACACACACACAAACAGACACACACACACAGAGAGTACAGTGCAGGATCAAAACAACATGGCACAATGCACAGACAAAGACACTCCCATTCATAAACATTTGACGGTCTGTAATCAGATGAGTTTAATTCCTCTATTATCCAAGATGTATTCTCACACACCAACGCATTCTCATCCAATGCGTATACATCCAAAGCACATGGCACCCTTTAGCCTCATTGACAGTGCTCAATCCGAGGGCGGGATAAATAGTTGTCTTTCAAATTCTCTTCACGCAATTGGATAGCGCTACAACCAGTCAGAGCAACGAAGAAGGTGACGGCTGAGTCCCATGCGTTTTCCCACCAGCGGAGCAAGTTGATATATTAAACTTTTACCGTATCCAGTCAGCAAAATTCTGAACACATCTTTTTGTGTTCAGAAGTGTCGTTCTTTGTTCTAATTTCAAAGAAAAGCTCAAGTTCAAATCATCCAGAGTAGCGGTTCCAAAACCGGAACGATTTGTTTCATGTGCTTTTTGTTGCCCTCTTGTTCCATGTAGTAAGTGTGACACTGCGGGCTGTAAATTAAACTGGTGTTTGTTACCCTCTTGCTTCATGTAGTTACTGGGTAAGTAGAATAAAAAAGCAAACACACAATCTTATATCACTGACTCTGAAACATTTCATTTATAATACAAGCACCACTTACCCTGTAAACATGAAACCAGATATATTTTCCAGTATATTGAAAAAAATTTCAATAGTCTTAGCTTTTCTTCCCTTGAAACATGTTAGCCCAAACTTAAACATCTGCATTTTTGCTATCAATTTTTTTATTATATATATATATATAATATAATTTTTTTTTATAAATGCATTTGATGTACCCTGTCATTTTTAAAAAGCCTACAGTATGTATTGATACACAATTGGTACAAAAAGGTACACAGTGATTGTTCTCGCTAAATTGCTCCCAAATGTAAGACTCTTGTATCTTAATAGTAGAATAAGTAATAAGTGCTTTATTCCCCAAACTTTACATATTGTTCCCTTATACTTACATGTAAGTACTTTATATGTACACTATAATTACAGAAAGTTATACTGTAAATTCCTCTTAAATACACAGTACTTTTTTCGGGCTGTAATCTAAAGCATTACCCAAATGGGTTACATTGTTATGTAGGTTTGTAACAGGAAGAAAGACTGAATTGCTGATGATTCGTTTTCGTAGTTCAGAACCGATTCTTTCTTTTGGGAGACTTTAATTGTTGTGCACTTCTCTAAAATCTAAGATCTTTAAACCTTTGCAGCTTTTACATTCACAAAGAGCTATATTACACACTGCATAAAAGGTAATTTTTGAAAAAGCATAATAGGGGCACTTAAACACACATTCACACAACAGCTGATTTTTGGCCGCATAGCCGTGCTAATAAGTATAGCCAAAATATTCCCAAAAGGGAATCCAGACAATAAAACAGACGGCGAAACACTGGAAACTGAAACATCTGTTTATGGACTGTCTCACCAGGTGCTGCTTTTATATCAAATCCACTATTTAGAAACAGGCAGAAAGAACTATAGAACGAACAACAGAACAAATGACAGAATGATAGCTACAACGATAAATAGAACGAATCAATGATGGAATGAATAATCAAACAAATGAACATGGACAAATGAACGATATACAATGAACGCAAAAGAATGAACGGTCAGGCAAGCAGGCAGACAGATAGCTGGATAGATAGACCAATCGATAGATAGCTGGATAGATAGACCAATTGATAGATAACGATTGATATGATTGATCGATAAATAGATAGATAGATATATAGATAGATCAAAGTCTATATGAAGTTGTGTTAGATAATGTAAATTCCATTAAAGAAACCGTGATAATTAGACATGAAAAAGCAAATGAAGGTGACGTCTCACTGCAGTAATCTTCAAAGACCATCAACGATACAAATGCATGCGTTTACATGTGTGTGTATATGAGCCCGTTTGTAGTTCGCACCACAGCAGAGCAGAATCAAAGCCACGGTGAAAGGTAAGTCTCTTCAAAGCCGGTTACTGTGTGCATCAGGCACGCTGTTTAATTAAAACGTCATTTAGGGAGAAGATCACGGCCTCTTTATCCCACACGCACAGCTTTGGCTCAAATAGGCGGACCAGAAAGCAATCATACTCTGTTCCAATTTGTGTTTATCGTGATGCTAATGCCATGTATGGATCAGCCAGAACAGCATTCATGAGGAACATGAGCCAGGCCGGACTCACTTTGGTGTGGACTCATGCATATTCAGTGAGACTGGAACAAGATGGCCAAATAAATACAGAGAGAGAGATAAGGAGAATGAGAGAAAGAGGTACACACTGTATTTAAACAAATCACACTCAATGCAACCTCATGCAATACTCTAATGATACATAGCTACACTATTATTAAACAAGCCATTTTATGATTTGATGACGTTGTTTTTCGAATGACTGACCATTTGCATTTTGAAATATTCATTCTCACAGCATAAGCTAAGTGTGCAATTTCTGTGTCACTAGTGGCACCAAACAGAATTGCAGTGGAATCTGTTTGTTTGAGCTGACGACTAGACCTGACCAAAACAGTATAAGAATACAATTCTATAAAAAAATGGTTGAGTTTGTTTTTCTCTAAAGGTGTGTTTATACTTAGTATAGTTCAGTTCTCTGGTTCTTTCCTGGTTCACTAAGCATTCACACTGTCATCTTTAACATCAGACCTGATAATACAAATGTATACAATATATGGGTATTTTGTAATACCCATCGCTGCCATGGAAAGTTATTTCCCCTATAAGGGACTTTGGGTCTTTAATTGATTGATTGATATTTTATACTAGGCTATGTGCAGAATCAATTATAGAGCTTTGAAATTATAGGCAAATTGTTATGTAAGTTATACACACAACAGGTTTTGATGCACTTTTGGAGGGTTACCAATAAAAGCCCAAATAGTTGACAGAGACAACTCTGAAAATTGTTTCAGCACCAATTTATATGCAGTTCACTTTTTCATTTAAGAATCTCTTGGAACGGCAAAACTATAGTACCATAAAAAATTGAAAGTACAAAAAAATATTGGATGTAGAATATTTACCTACAATCCATTGGAGCCCATTCTCATCCTTTAGCGTCACATAAAGCGCTTTATGAAAAACGGCGCTATACTTACGCACATGGTACCCTTTATCGTTTTATATAACACGCGAACTCACGGCGTCATAAATCCTTTAGCGTAATATGAGACTACCCTACCCTACCCCACACCTAAACCTAACCATCACAGCGCGTGTTATATAAACGATAAAGGGTACCATGCGCGTAGTATAACGCCGTTTTGTCATATGACGTTCTATATGACGCTAAAGGATGAGAATGCGTTCTCCATTGACAACTAGCTTAAAATGCATCCTATAATTTGCCAGTGATGAAGATCTTTATCAAGATCAATGCCTGTAGATTATGAACAAGACATGTATTTCAGTGTCAGGAAGAGAGATTTCATTACAGTATTGGGTAACACTTTACAATAAGGTTCATTAGTTAACATTAGTTAATGTATTTACTAACATGAACTAACCATGAGCCATACATTTGTTACTGCATTTGTTCATCTTTGTTAATGTTAGTTCATGAAAATACAGCTGTTCATTGTTTGTTCATGTTAGTTCACGGTGCATTAACTAATGTTAACAAGATTTTATATTAAGTATTAGTAAATGTTGAAAATAACATTAACAAAGATTAACAAATGCTGTATATGTTCTATTCATTATTAGTTCATATTACCTAATGTAGTTAACTAATGTTAACTAACGAACCTTATTGTAAAGTGTTACCCAGTATTGTTTACCATACATTTTAAGCTAATTATCTTTGATATGTTGAGAAGAGCTATGGCACTGGGTTTGTCAGCACGATTATTGTGGTGAAACAGTATTTAACAGCTTAATTGTGATCATGCAGAGTTATGACAGAAAGTATGCTTTCAATCTGCCAGCTCCCCTGTGATTCCTATCCGGAAAAGACGGATTGCTTCTGTCGGTGAACACACAACAAGGGAGATGCGTGGCTCCACACATGCTTGTGGACTCGGTAGAAATCAATGTGAGTCTGTCTTTAATTACGAGACGAATAACTCTGTAACCGTGCAGGCATATTAATAATAGAAAAAGTCATCCAAACTCTGGAGCCATTAGCGCCTAGTGCGCTGGGGCTAATGCATCTTTTTAATAGGGTGCGGAAGTGTCATTGCTTATGGAGACAGGCATCCTCTAAGACCCTCGGCCCCTCCCTTCGCAAACCCTCTGATCTAGTGGAACAGGCATGAGCAGAATTTATCCATTTCCATTTCATTTTCTTAGTCTTTTTTTCTAGTATTTGTGCACACAGAGTGGATAGGCATTTAGCAGACAATTTTATCCAAAGAGATGTGCAATACAATTATAAGACGGACGGATTCACCCAGTGCAACCTGGGGTTAAAGGGATAGTTCATCCATAAATGATTTCTCTGTCCTCATTTACGCACCCTCATGTTGTTCCCAATCCTCTTTTCGTGCTTCTTGATTTTTTGATTTTCTTATTTTTTTACGATTTAAAATAAGAGCATATAAATTTCTTGCCTCTGATGCTCACCAAGGATGCATTTACTTGATAAAACAAATACAGTAAGTAATAGGTGCATTTAGGATTTCTGGAAATCCTTTCAGGCAGGGGTGGAAAAGTTTTTCCTTTTCTTTTTTTCTGCATACATACGTCAACACGATTTCCGTTCACACTGTTCTGAAAACGACTAAGAATGCTTTTATTCATTTAAGGCCACTATTGGCTAAGTCACTTTAACACATTCTTGTGTGAATATCCACTGAATTGCATTTCAGGCTGTGTTTTAGTACTGATATATAGGTCAACTCAATCAATAACCAATAGAGGGAATGCATCGACGTCACTTTCCCGTCGGAACAACCCGCCTCAGCCTGACTGAGTGGGAAAAGATCTGCTGCGTGACTGGATTTAATAGGGGAAACTGTGAAATGCGACTAAAGCGAAGAATTTTATCAATTTAAACTAAATGTTGGACTCAATATAGTGTTCCTTACAACTTACTAAAGATCCAGTGATCCATGGATATTGACATGCAGCCAGGAATCGTGTTGCCTGACATTTTATGTTTGCCTGATTTCAACACCGGGGAAATAAAAGCAATATAGACGTAAACATAAAGCAAATTTGCCTGTGAACGCTTTATATAAATACAATATAGGTAGGTCTAAATCCGGGTGATCACTTATATCAGTGTTATATATAGCCTATATATCATCATATCGTCCAGCCATAAAACTTTATAGTTTTTTTTTGGTCAGTATTTATTAAAAAACATCCAATAATGCAGAATATGCAATGACAAATATTTAATTGATGAGTTGTTAATGTATATAACAATACAAAATATATGGTTTTACAGCTAAATTCAGCATATTGACACAAAATGAGAACTGCAGATCCACCTTTTGCTGACTGGAGTCCAGTTGTTTCTGTGAATTGCAGCAATCCATTTGCTCCTCTTTCTATAGCAGTCTGTAAAAATATACCTCCAATTTTTTTTGTCAAATCTAGTTGTACAGTCAATCGCAAAGCTCTTTCCCACTTTATATGTGTTGTGTTTGTTTTTGCGGCATTCACGCTGAAAACATATACAGCCGCTCAGTCTTTTGCCACTCACTGTGAGTAACTGCAGGCACGTGACCAGACGGTGACGTACCGCGCATTCCCTATATTGATTGGTTTGATTAAACAGTAACAGATATACAGCATACAAATGAGACCTACTTTTCTAAATATCAACTAATTATTTTTCAAATAGAAATATTTCTATCTGACCACATTGGACACTAAACTGAGCCTTATATGGAAAGGAGATGTGTGGTGACTCTTCAGAATATCTCCTTTTGTGTTCCTCAAAACAATAACATTATATGGATTTGGATTAACCTTGCAGTTACTGGTCAACTTTAACCAGTACACCACACCACTACTTGTTACTGCACTTTCCATACAGTACTGTAGGCCACCTCCCAACCTCGTGAGCACAAGCCCAAAAATGACATGCTGAAAATACAATGTTTGCAGTTCAAAAACCTTAATGAACATAGGCAATACAGGTCTCTTTTAAAACATACACTTTCTTTACAAATGAGCATGATAAGTTGTTAATGGCAAGCAAAGATGCACAAACCATGCAGTTGAATTGTGAGGTCTGAGGTAAGACTTCAGATGAACTGTCCATAAATTTGTTTCTTTCATCTAGGGGCTTGGTGACACAATTGAAGTGATGAATTAGCATAGGCATATTCATTTTTATTATACTGCCCATGGCATACAAAGCCCCCAGTGGCACTTACACATTTCACAAAGCAGTTGGGGGCGAAAGCGGGTGCTCTGACACACACTCTCACAGTATGAATATACCTCCTCTGGACACATCATCTGAATTTCACACTCACAGAGGAGTCACTTCCAAATTCATCTCTTGCATTAATTTGTTCCACCGTGAGAGCATCCAGTTTCTCCTACTGAGACGGCCACGTTTCCCACTCTCTCTCTTTTTGCAGTTGTTCATCTTAATACATAGATTCATGTGCAAACTGTTATTGCAGATTGAGATGTGAGACAGTGGTCACAGCTACTGGCACCATGCTTGATGACTGATGGTCACATGCCCAGAAATGC
The DNA here is from genome assembly GCA_030378365.1 of Hybognathus amarus. Taxonomy (NCBI): domain Eukaryota; kingdom Metazoa; phylum Chordata; class Actinopteri; order Cypriniformes; family Leuciscidae; genus Hybognathus; species Hybognathus amarus. The sequence continues at coordinate 423,722 of JAQIUQ010002507.1, read as the reverse complement.
AAAACGCTTTATACTTCAGTCTGTCTAATCAAGCCATAGATAACTCAGCAAAAAAAGAAAAAGAAAAGAAACTTCCCTATTTCAAAATACAGTATTTTAAAGATTATTTAATCCAAATAAGTTTTATTAATCTTTATTGTTAAAAAAATGTCTTGTTTTGTACATGCACCTGTGGAACAGTCCTAACAGGTTACAGGTGTAAGAAAATGTATGTCACAGTTCCAATAACTTAAAACATTAAAGAGAAGTTTCTTGTGTGTTCACTACACACTAGTCCTAAATTGTGTGCACTAACTTGGATTGGTTCAGTGCAAAGGATGAATTCATTACCATACTTGGGCTTCACATGTCACTATCACTTTCTGACAGCAGAAGCTTCATTTCTAAAATGTATACATCAGAGATTTGATCTTAGAGTGTGTCTAAAATCCACACCAACGTTCACGTTTATAAAAACAGTCTTTTACGAGGAAAAGTGCTTATCGCCATGGGAGGATCTGAGCAGATGTATGCAATTTTCCTTGTGGCAAGAGTCGGAGAACTCCAGGTATTTCAAAATCTAAGCAAGTCTTGCTGCTCAGCATTCTGAAGTAAAGCATTTGGACGTTGGACTGAAGCTCGTTTATATGTTAATGACATGAATTAGGTAGCTGTTAACAAGATGGAGATCTGAAATCATTCAGCTACGCACAATTTCATGTTCATTTGTGATTTATAGATTTCACATCTGGAAGAGAGGCGTACGCACAATTTTTGTGCTTACATTTGTTCTCTGAATCATACGTACATATTTTGAGAAATAATTGTAAGCTTAAAGATGTTTTAAATGAATGAGAGATCCCCAGGGTCTCTGCTCACCTGCATGAACATGCCATAGTCCTGCTGCAGGGTGGCATGAAGACTGCAGATGTGACCAGGGTAATAAACTGCAATGTCCGTAATGTGAGATGCCTAAGACAATGCTATAAGGAGACAGGAAGGACAGCTGGTCGTCCTTGCAGTGCCAAACCATGTGTAACCATATGCCCCCCAGAATTGTTTGAGAACTAACTGTAGCAAATACCTTGGTAGTGTAATGTTTGGCTGCAGTAAATCATACACAAGACTCAAGAGATTCAGAGAAACAAACAGTATTAAATAATAAATCCAAGGAGAAACTCAAAGAAGGTAACCATCAAACATAAACAAGACCAAACCTAGAACAGAGGAAACCAAAGTGTTTAAATATGCAGAGATAATGAGGGAAATGATGAAAAACAGAGAACAAGAACAAGAGAACAAACCAGTGAACAAACTTAGGGGCTGTTTACACAACACCATTTTCAACTAAACACGTAAAACTTTTTAAGCGTTTTGGCCGTTCTTTTAAATGACAACGGTGTCTTGGGGCTCCTGAAAACGCAAACTTCTGAAAATGGGTTTCAACGTTTTTTAAAATGATCTCCATGTGAGCAACAAAAATACGAATCTCTGAAGGCAATGACAATGACGTCATGTACATCCGTGTTCAATAGTTTCATTGCTATCTAATGGCCTGGAAAGCAGAATACAGGGTTTTTAGCCGATTTCGTGGATCTGTGTGAACGGGATTGTTTTGACAATGGTGTCGATTGTATGCGGAAAACTCAAAGGAGAAACTTTGTTTTGCATATCGTTGTCATGTAAATATATCCTTAAACATAACCATGAGAGAATGAAGAGTGGAGAAACATCTCACAGCAACAGCTGGAAAATCTTTCTCAGTCCATGAAAATGCACCGGATGACTTAAAGCATCTGGTGGCCACAATACCACGATTGCTATTCCACAATATATAATGTCTAACAATATTTTTGCATACTGAATTATGATCGTTCTTGTCTTCTTAGCATATATTTACAATTTATATGGTGTTGATACTTTTATGCTTTTAAGCATTTCATTTAAATAGAACTAAATCATAACACAATTTTGCTGCTTAGTAAGCATTGCTATTCCTTCAAGAAATGCTAATCTAGTTCTCCATGCTTCTTACCAGTACTTGATTTAATATATCACATCCATCCATTTGTATGTTGGTATATTTGCTAGCAGAAGATTACATACTTCATATTCATAATTAATATGAATTAATTCTGAGGCTAAATAGGCTAAAAAACCTCAAGCTTCATTAAAAGTATAATTAAAGTAACATGGGAATCAAAGACAGCCTCTAATGTATACTGTATAACATACAAACACAATTAGATTTAGTAACAACACTGTAATTAAAAACAAAAGGAACAATATAAATATTATATTGTTTTTATTATATTATTTATTATATTATTATATTGTTATAACAATATAAATGTTTTTTAACAATATAAGGTTGGCAATCCTAGTCCTCAATGATTTCCAGCATTAAAAAGTAAAAATGATCCATGGAAGAAAGTCAGCTAATGAACTATAACTCCAGACCATTAAAAAGCCCATAAAAGACATTTCAAACTTAGGGCAACCACATCTACTGTAAAAAAGTAGTTTTTCCATAAAACCGATGGCTGGCGAACTTTAACATTCTTAGCTGATCTCTGCATAAAGAGAGTTCTTTCATATTTTCAGCCTCAGGGACTTTCAGAGAAATCTGCTTCTGAGATAATGGCACTGAGAATCAGTACAGTAAGAGGGTTTTGCTAGACCAGTATTTTAGCAAAGGGTGAAAGAGAGTATAAGAGCCCATCTGCATTAGTGTAGAGTAGGCCCATGAGGCCAACAGCGTTAAAAATCACTGCAAAATTTATATAACGTATGGGGCGATATAACTTTTGCTGTGCGCTGACTAGACGTGATAATCCACAAAATATGCCTAATGCAGAAGAACGATGAAATCACATTTAATAAACATCAGGAACCATACATAAAGACACCAGCGTGAACACGTTAACAGAAGACCAAGAACAGAAAATAACTAAAGGTATAAATACACATGATGAGGAACAGGTGGGACACTAATCAATGAAACAGGAAACAGAAACTAAACACACAGGAACGGAACACAGGCAATACAAGGCTAAAAAATATCAAAATAAAAGTTTATTAACAAAGACGGGAATTGTGATGACTTTTCTTCCAGCTCTTAACATAAATCATGACTCATTCGATATTTCATGAAGGAGCCTGGGGTTATTACTGTATATTGACTCTCTAAATTTGAAAGCTTTGAAAAAAAAGACAAAAATAATTAGCAGTTTCTTGTCAACCCTTTTATAATTTATGTCTGCTCCAGTTTTGTTTGATTCAATACACAGACTTCATGGTAGACACTGATAGAAGCGATATAGTACCATGCAGGGGCGTAGAATTTAGTAGGGACGCTAGAGACTGTGTCCCAACAGCTTTCATTCTGTTGTCATAATATAGCATTAAATGTAAGCAATCAGAATTAATAGCCTATGTATTTAATTCAGTCTGGACTAAAAAGACTATCCAGTGTTATTTTACATGGGATTACTTTATTCAGTTTCTGTAGTATTTCTGACATACAGTACCAAAAAAAAAGTGTCTTTTGTCTTTTAACTATTAACAAAAAATATATACATTTAGCTGAGATCAATGTCATAAAATTTTTTCTAAATATTTATATATTTATTTATCTATATCTATCTTAAAGGGGGGTTGACTGTGATTTCACTTTTTTCATTTTAAATAGTGTGTAATGTTGCTGTTGGTGCATGAACAGTATCTGCAAAGTTGCAGCGCTGAAAGTTCAATGTAAGCAGAGATATCGTCTCTTAAAAATCAGGAAGTATAATTGCCTACAAAAACGACTCCAACTTGGGACTAGAGCTGGGTTATGGTACGTCACTAACCCACACATTTGCATCAACCCTCCCTCCGGAATATGCAGAAAAGGGCATGATCATATTTCAGCAGCTCCTCGTTGAGTGAGTTGTTCACGCAGCTGTCAGGTCTTCTGTGCTCGGACTTCCCACGGACGCTGTACTTCGTCAACAATGGATACAATTTATGTTTGATTATGTTCCTGAAAATGATGATCGTAATCTAGCTCTCTGTGCTGCGCATTTTACGGAAGACAGCTTCCAGAATCTCCACGAATTCAACACCGGATTCAACAAGAAACTGTTACTAAACATGAAGCAGATCCAACTTTAAAACCAGAGGCAGCAGTTGTTGGGACACAACCTGTAAGTAGGCTAAGACTTAATCATTTTAAATGTATTTGCATGTATAATTCCAGACGTAGCGTTGTGTTTTATTATTTTTCAAATGCCAGCGCTGGCTTTATAGGCTACTGGTTATGCTATTTTGTGTCAATGACAAACTTGTACAAACATTATGGACCTGAATTTTGTATAAGTACTAATGTTGTAAACGTATTTTTCATGTAAATATGTTTTATGACGTTATTTTTGATTTGATCAAGAACGTAAACTTGCCAACGCTGTTTGAGTATAACATTAGTAGCCAGTCAGTTGCTATTATTTCCAGTCAGATGCTATTGTGTAAAACAAACGTGGATGAAGTTAAAAAATGTAGCAAATTATCATTCAGAAACCTTTATTAAGAGCCGTGTGTGGTGAGGTTCTGTTTGACTCTATTCATCGCGGCTTTCTCGGTCTTGATTCTGCCTCAAACTGATACTGCAGTTCGACACCATTATTTACATCTGGACCGGAGCTCACGTCTCCCTGTAAACGTAATGGGCGTTAACCTTCCAGACAACGTGAGCGACAGTTTAGCCAATCACAACACACCGGGCCAAACTAACCAATCTAAGCACACCGGAGGGAGTGGTTTCATAGAATCAGGAAGTCAACCGCTCGTTCAGGGGACAGAGGAGAGCGCGGCTGACAATAAAGGTGAAGTTTATGAAAAATAAGACTTAAAAAAAAGAAAACCACAAATACATGTTATATTGCACCCCATAAACACAATCATGCGAAGAAAAAAAGCAGTCAACCCCCCTTTAAACTAAATAAAATAATAATATCTATCTTAAACTAATAATAATACAGTTAACCTGATCCTGTTTGATTAAGCTGTGTGACAGTTCTGACTTTTTTGCATCTTGCATCAAAATCGTGTCTATTCATTGCTATGCATTTAGTGTATATAATAGTGTACCTTAAAATAAATAGTTTCATATACAGGTTTGTGGCTCTTAATTTCTTTGTATTAATTAACCACTAGTAAACTTATGTCCACTGTTCTTTTTTATAAATATAGGATTTGTATTACATCTATATTCATTATAGTTAATGGAATCAATAGAATCAGAAATTGAATCGAAATCAAATCAATCTGAGAGCTTTCGAAACGAAATCGAATCGAAATTGAACATGTGAATCGATACCCAGCCCTAAAGCGATGTCCCCTCCCCCACCAATTTCAAAATCAAATCTACGCCACTGCATGGTTCTCTTCACCAGGTTCATGTCCCTCTCTAAGACACACACTCTGCTGCTCCTTCTCCATTCCAGTGATGGAATGCAACCAAATGCTCCTTAATGTCTCATATAGTCTACATCCAATTACATGCAGTTGCATTTTTGATGTATACAAATCTAGTGAAAGGAAAGGCCTTCAAACGAGTTCTGTCAAGTCCTGAGAGACCAGAATCACCACCACATTTTTAAGTTCACCACCTCGGAAACCCAAATTCACCCCAGGACCATCCTCTACCCTCATGCATATAAAACAACAACAACAATAAAATTTTCAATAAAATAACAAAGCACAAATTAGATGAGGTTGTCGCACCAGCATTCCCAGCTTCCTGTCAACCAGTCGTGAAATTTTGGTGTATAAAATAAAAAAAAAAACTGGAGTGCAGATCTGCACAGTCACAAATCCCAAAAGATTCCATTCAATTATATGCAAATGCACTGAAGTCTTGACACGAATTCATTGTTTTAGTTTTGAGAATGAACCAGAATCTTAAAACAAACTGACAGGCAAATAGACACCGTTCTACAGGACTCCACTGTCTCCTAGTTCTTTATCGACCTAGTATTGACACGTCCATAACTGTTGGCAATGATAGATATGAATATTGATGATGTGTTCTTAATGAAGCTGTAATTCCTCATGTATGTCTACACATGACGCAACGCTTACGTCAATGCAAAGGTCGTTGAGTTTTAGATGTGGAAGTAATAGCAGGTGCTGCCCTTTCACATTGTGCCCCATCCACCTCATCTCATGGATGTTATGTAAATAGCACAGTACATGTCAAGTTGACCACCAAAACAGAAAAAAATCACATAATGAAAGAAAGCAGATGTGATTTTCCTTTACAAACTATTTGAGCTTCGTATAGTTAGTATCATCTTTGAACTTGCACTCTTGTACAGCCGTGGCCAAAAGCACATATATTTTGTGTTTTGCAAAGTCTGTTTTTAAAGGTATAGAGCGAATCCGACGAGCGTTCTGTGTAAGCTGCCAACTTGTGGCGACGCCATTACTGAGCTGTTACCTTCTTATACTGTCAATGGCTGTTACTGGTGTGTAATCAAACCTCTGTGATTTTACTGTCTATGGTGATAACGCACCTCAATGACGGCTACATCCAGGCAGAATGACTTGTTGGGTTGATGATGTTTGACAGTGGCCTCCAGTCACAGATGAAGGTACAAACGATCTTACAAATTATTTATGAAAATAGCTTGGCAAGCTAGCTAGGCTAACATTAGCTAACGAGGAAACTATAAAAAGATCTGTCCATTTGGCAACAAATAAATAAATGATGACATCAAATAAACAAATTCATGTTTTTCATTTGTGTCCATTATTTATCTCATTTTCACATTGCAAAAGGCAAGGGTAAAGGCCATTGCACACCGAGTCCGAAATTCGCATCCGAAAATTTTTGCACTAGTAAAAAAAATTCGACCTCACGTTACGTCAAACATGCTTGCACACCGCCTCTGAAACTTTCGTCCGTCATAAAATTAATCGGATCGGGTTCGATTTTCTGCGTTTTTGCATCCAGAGCCAGCATTTTGAGAGGTCTTTTGACAATTCAGGGCCGGGGGGAGGCTCGTCCTCAAACCATTGCACATTTGCGCCCATGCTTTCAGTTTCGGTTTTCAGTTTGGAACAAGTGTTTATGTTCTCTTCTCTATATTGGCTTAGGAAATTAATAAACCTCCCCTTTCAATCAGATTGAAATTTAGGATCGAATAAGATGTGATTGAGCAGCCAATTCGATAACTAATGTATTATTTGGGCACGATATATAACAGCCTAGTTGTTTTGTTTTTCTATTGATACAATCTTATAACAGAACATGTTCCCCACTCGACATTATAAAAGTTCTAACATTAGTGACAGTCGTAAATCGCGGGCTGTGTATTCCAGTGGACGCAAGTTGCAACTAAAACAACAGGAGGCAATGGCGCAACGCTACCCAGCAACAGCTCAGTAATGGCGCCCACTTACTTCCGGTAGCTTCGCTGGATTCGTCTATACTGGGAAACCATGATAAGCACTTCATATGTTTTAATGGTTTTTATTGGCAAAACATTCAATATGCAAAGATTACATTTTTACAGTGTTAACCCGTGTCTGATTCATAACCTCTGCATACTGGATATCAGCTTCTGTCCCAAGTCCTGACTGATGGCGATCCATTCTTGCCTTATTACTGTTCGGAGTTGATCACAATTTGTGGACTTCTGCTTCTATGGAATTTAGATCACAGGAGTTGCATGGCCACAGATCCACAATATTTCAAACGTAATAATCTTGATAATTATAACTCTTGCCTTGTGACATAGACCTCTATCATGCTGTAAAATGCACAAATCAGCGTCAAATTGCTTTTGGGTTGTAGAGGGAAGTTTCTCTTGCAGGTCGTTTTGATAGCATTATTCATGGCAGTGCTTTTGAGCAAAATTGCGAGAGAGCCCACACCCCTTGGATGAAGAGCAACCCCACAGATGGATGTCTCAGGATGTTTCACTGTTGGCATGACACAGGACTCATGGTAGCTTTAATCTTTTCTTCTGCAGACAATTGATTTTTTCAGATGTCCCAATCAGTCAGAAGGGGGCTTCATCAGTAGAAAATAACTTTGCACCAGTATTCTTCTGTCCAATCTTTGTACTTCCTGTATAATTTCAGGCCAAAACAGCCATGTTGCGGACTGGCAACTCTGGGACATCCTAAGGCCTTCATCACTGCACTTTTTCTCTCTCTCTTATTTTTGTCATTGCTAATACTTTTGGCCACGGCTGTCTCTTGAACATCAGTCACTCCATATACTGTAATAAATATATAGACAATTGCTTGTGCAATTTAAAGAGTTCATATTATGCCCTTTTATAAAGACGTGATTTCATTTTTGGGGTCATTTGAGTATTAGTAGACTGTCTGCTTAATATCTTCTAACACTTAATTCGAGGCTCCCCAACAGACATTCTACTGACTATATGTATCTGTGCATGTACATGTCAACTTAATCTACTAATCCTAACCCTAACCTAACAGTCCACTGATAGTCAGCCTAATAAGAGTTAGTTGGATCAGTCTTGTGATTGCTTAACCTCTTTGGTTGAAAAGTGATCTTACAAGTGAACTAATCCATGTCTTGTCCCCTTTTATTTGCATATGCCTTGGGCAGGAATTATTGAAATGAGTAATATTGTGACGTGTGCTTTCCAGAAAGAAACTCAAGACTACAATCAAGGTGTTTGGGATTGCTTCCATTGGAACCGTGCTTTGTAACTTTATACTCAAAAAGCAAATATGGCTCGGTAAAATGTTGAAAATGTAAAAAGACGCAATAGGTCTTCCTTAAATATTACCATGTGCATATTGTTTCTACATTACACATTGTACTAACTATGTTTAAAAATAAATTGGCTTGTGTCAATGGAATCATTTCCCAACTCGCCAAATTTTAACTCAATCTGTTAGCAAAACGTGAAAAAATAACTAATCTCCACTATAGGACGATAATTTAGATATTGTTTAACAAATATTTAATGATAAATCGTAGGATTTTTTTTTGTGTGAATAATGATTGTGATGCATTACACATTATATACATGTTTCGTCCTGCATAAGGCAAATGCTTTGGTGTTATTGCCAATATTTAAATTATATATAATTTTGTCTAAAAAAATACAAATAAAATAAAATAAAAAACACTTAAAAACATGCAGATGCTACAAATGGATTTAAAACAACATTTAAAAATGTAAAAAAAAAAAAAAAAAAAAGATTCTGCTTTTAAAGGTAACCTGGGTTACCTTGAGAGTTAGATGATAAAGGTAAGGCAGGGAACATGAGCATGGCCAATTAAAAATCCAGTATCAACTGGAATTGTATTAATATTAGCAGTCAGATCACCAATATGGTACAGATGCTGTATATTACAGTACGCTTCCCTGTGATGTGTTTTTGGTTATGTGTAAAGGCCTGCTTTTGGAAAAAATAAAGTATTTTAAATAAGACCATCACCATACAGTTGTTCAGAAGAAAGACCCCGGGCATCTCATTAAAACTTTATTTAAAAGTTTCTTATTTTAGAAAAACAAAATGTAAAACCCTAGTTCCAACTGAATTAACCATCATATGCACACAGAATTTTGATCTTATTCCCCATACTCCTTTCTTTTGTCCAGTAACAACAACGTAAACACAGGTGAAATCAAACTCCAGCATTTGAGGAAAATTGCTTTGGTTGCTCAAAAAGGTCACCGGAGGCAAATAAGTATCACTATAGTGATGGGCTATATCAACCAACATAGCCATCTCCCCTTACCCAAATACAACATTTACAATAGAGGTAGATGGACAGTTAACCAAATTATGATGCATAGTTACCCATCATAATATAAAATCCATGTAGTGCAAAGACATTGCTGATTGGGATCAATAGCTGTCTTTCTCTCAATTAATCCATCTGTTACTCCACACCATTAGCATAGATCATTCAATAAGGAATGGATTTGTTCATGCTCAGTGTTTCACTAATAATATTGTAGGGGCAAAAGAGGAAAAAGGAGAACATAAGAACATAAGATGCTGATCTGTATTTTGGTGTTGTATGCATAAAAAAATGGTACCAAACAAATCATGTTAATCAGAAGTGACAAAAAAAATCTATTCTAATTCCACTGCACTGCTCTGCACTGTTGATTTAAAAAAAAAAAATCATTATAACATGATTATTTATCCATTCATCTTCCAAATACTCACGTATTCAGTACTCGCTCATATCTACAGGCATTTTAGGGTGATTTTTTTCCACCCTTAAAATGCACTTCTGGAAGAGGAAGCCATTTGTAGGGGCATTCCAGACAAAAGTGAACAGCTGAAGTTCGAGGGGCAACCTTCCTGTCCTTCCTTTCTTGAAACCAACACAGGAGTGACTTAAACTGCCATTCATTGACTGGCAAGATCAGAGCCTGAAAGATGTTGTTTATTTTTGTAATGATTCAAGACAGTTGTTGTCAGATTTAATTGGTGATTTCAAATATAAAATTTATTTGTAAGCTTGGCGAACAATTTTGGAGAACTTGACGTTACCCCATTCAAAAAGATGCCAGGCGTTTTAAAGATAGCCGCCGAGTGAAGTGACTTGTCTTAAAGGGTCTTTGGTTGGGATCAATGTGGAATGACTAAATGGGCACAGGCACAAGGGGGGACAGCAAAAGAAACAGTGAGAGGGGTCATTAGTCCTCCACATTATCACGCAACACACAAATGGTTGGGCGTGTCACTGCCCTCTCAATCACCCTCACTCCTCGCTGGCTTTCTTCACACTGTCACGTCTGTAAATCAGCATGAGGAGTAAAGCTGAAAGCTGGAGTGCACCCAGAGGATCTATGGGCTCCACAGGGGAGATTTTCATTAGCACTATTGGTTCCTCTATAAACATTATGTCTTTCAAGGCTGCCAATAACTTTAAATACACTGTGGCTTGCAAGCACAACGTGTTATACTTAACTTTAATTGAAGTAAATGCCCTGACATGCCCTCTTTCTTTTATAAAAACAACAGCTAAATGCTTGTCTAACATAGGTGGAGCAATGAAATTTATTTCACAGACAACTACAAATATACCTGCTATTCTTTGCTATAGGAAAAAGATGTGCCAGCAGTCATAGCATGTAAGCTACTCAAGAAAATTAAATAATTTATCTAAAGCTAATGTTGTGGTACTTATTAATACAGCATTAATCATTACGTAGGGCTGTCACGGTTATGGAATTTTCCTTGCGGTAATGTTCAGTGGCTCAATACCGCGATATGCGGTATTAACCGCCATTTATTCAATTTATATGTATTTGTTGCTAAATAAATAAGTTCACGATGTGGACAAAAACGAGGACATTTTCAGTAACCAGTGTAACCGAAACTACAGTATATGCGCATTGAAAGACTTTCACAGCGCGCATATTGTTATGACAACGGACTTTGAGCGAGTCTTTGAACCGTTCATTCAACGAACACGTTTAAAAAAGCTGATTCATTAAAAGAGATGTAATGAAACAAGATGTTAAAATTATTTTTAACTTTGAGAATCAACCTTTCAAGGCTCAGCTGAACAGCAATGCGTCGCAGGGCAACGCTGAAGCTGATGCTTCACTTATTAGAGACCAATATAGCATTGATTCAATGCGTGACTCGCTGATTTTATTTCCCTGCGGCTTCCTTGTGCTGTGGGATGCTGACCAGCGCTGCTGCTGACGCGCCTTTGTGGGAAAATACCCGTGAAAAGAATGTTAAAATGATGATGCGACAAATATTTCGCTTCCCTTTGGCACGACAAGATTTTCACGACTTCAAAGACAGATGCAGGTAATGCACGCGCTCTGCCGATCTTTCTCATTCTGTAGGCTACACATCACCATGATAAACAGTCTTGTTATCATTATGAACTTGTTTAACATTCAATACACATTCATTAAGTTCAAAACAAGAAGGGTATAGCCTTATAAAAAAAAAAAAACGTGAATATCGCGGTTGCTGTGGTTACGTGCAATCCTCTGCGGTTGACTTGTCAGAAGCGCGGTACTACAATATTGCGGTTCATCGCGACAGCCCTATCATTACGATTATTTCATTTTAAAACTATAACATTTAATCAATTTCATTTAAATAAATAAAAAATGTTGCCCTTGTACTTGAGGCAGTGTGAGTAAATTCGATAAAACAGACATGTTGCAACAGTCAAAGATGTCCATCTAGTGCATTTTTAAGAAAAACATTTACAAAGATGCACGGTGGAACACAAAAGCACACTCTTTGTGAATCTCTCCTAAAACTTCTGCTTTTGATTTAAGGAAGGCTGATTGACACAAACAGTGAGAATGGCCATGAACACACTGCAGCTAAATTTGGTTGTCAATTCACTTTTGCTTAATCCTGTTCTGTAGCCTACACACACAAATCAGTAATTTCCGGGAGTGACAACCGCATTCTACAACCGAATTAACTTCTGAAAAAGGTAGTGACAACAGCTTGTTCAAAAACTCTGCCTCTCTGATGCATTTTAAACATACATCAGATATTTATCCCTCGTCTGTATGGTGCCAAAAATCCCAGGTAAAGCGGTACGGGCCTCGACCCATTTGTGTTGTCAGATCCTGCAAATGAGCAGACCAGAACAAGCCTATAAAAATTTTATTTAAAATGCTTTATGCTGAAAATAAGACCAAAATATCGTGACCCAAACCGGTCCACTTTAATGACTCCATAAACTCGATTGCTGTATGAGCCTAGCTTAGCCTAACAACAAATCCAATAGCATTTATAATACACATGGAAACATTGCAAGAGCGTGCTCTGTGAATCAGTCTTTAAAGGGTTAGTTCGCCCATTTAAGACATGAAGTTGTATGCAATCCTTACCAGCACTATAGTGCATACACACTGACCCACTCTGTTGTCACCCCTGGTCAGAGTTTTGACCGCTGGAAGTTTTTCGACTGAAGTACTCCCGGCTGAGTTTCCGGGCCACAAAACTGTGTTTTTACGTGAAAAAATTATTTGCGTTTCAAAGCTTGATTAATTTACCACACAAAAATTCATAATCGTTTTAATGCGGCACTATTTTCTATCCATTTCTATCAATCCGCGCTGCCGCAACGTCAACAGTGTGGATCAGCTGTTGATAGCGCGCGACTCGCTGATAACATGTCTGACTGCGAAACTTATGATGATGAAACCAATTTTAGCAAATGTCAGACGGATCAGATGATGAAAGTAATTTTAGCACAACAACAAAGGGATACCTCTATGAACCGGAGTATACCGATGCCGAACTTTAGCAGACGGAGATAGAACGTGAAGAGAGAGAGCGAGAGGACAGAAATGAAGTTGTCCAAGTTGATGCTGGGCCCACAGCTGTAGCAAGAGCCAGGATAAACGACAAATGGTGGTGCACTTGTTCAAATTGTCAAGTTATGCCAACAGAGGTTGAAAGCTATTGCTGCCACGAATGGGAACTCGTCATGCCACAGATGCAAAACCTATCGATTGACGAGGAGGCTGTCTGCATTACCTACATCCAATGACATTTTCCCTGCAATGCTAAATGCAGGTGTCCTGGAGACGTTCTTCTACGTACCTAAACTCAATTGGAAAAAGCGACCCAAACCAGCTGGACTTGACGGTCCGATGTCGGCTGAGTAAGTGTGATCGCTCATGTTGCTTTGTAGTTTTTTATTTAAGAATTTAAATTAACGTTGTCTTGACCAGTTGGCTGTATAATAGTCTATCTGACTGCATTATTATTATTATTATTATTATCATTATTATACTGAGTGGACAGTAATACAATTATTAATAAATTAATAATTTTGTTACTGACTTGACACCAAATGTCTCATCAGCTTGTTTACCGTACAGTTTAGACATGGGATCATAAAGTTAGTAAATAGAGCTTACCCATGGTAGCCTACTGGTACAGCAAAACTCTTTAAAATCTTTTTTTTTTCTTTTCCTCTTGGTTGGGGATGTAATCGTCTTCACTGAAGTGAGCACTACACACGCGAAAATCCTTTATTCTGGATATTTTAGCTCCCGCAGAGTAGCCGATGGCAACCAGCCAAATCTGTCTCATATTAGAAACAGGAAAACGATGGTTCGCACCATTGTTAATTTAATAACTTTTTACCTAGTGGTCAATCGATTGTGTAAACACTATGGAACAGCTGATCATAACGTGCGCACTGTTGACGTCTGCAGCAGCGCGGATTGATAGAAATGGATAGAAAATAGTGCCACATTAAAACTGAGGTATGAATTTTGACCGGCATGTTTTTTGTGTGGTAAATTAATCAAGCTTTGAAATGCAAATCATTTTTTCACGGAGTTTTGTGGCCCCGGAAACTAGCCGGGAGTACTTCATCGAAAAGCTTCCAGCGGTCAGAACTCTGACCAGGGGGTGACAACAGAGTGGGTCAGTGTGTATGCACTATAGTGCTGGTAAGGATTGCATACAACTTCATGTCTTAATGGGCGAACTAACCTTAAGCATAAATACAACAGCTCAGTCGACTGCACTCTAGTTAAAATAGCTGAACATGAGTCTTTTGTCACTTTATACTGTGGTCAGAATATTGGTTTTACGTGAGACGCCATAATGTGTCAATCACTGTTTCAGGATTGAGTCATGTTATGTACACTCATGGAAGGATAATTAAGGGGACTCGCTCCTTGCGGTTGTCACTCCTGAAACTGAAACAGTATGTGTTCTTGGCCAATGTGTTCTTATTGACTAAAACATAAAAATGACTGTTGCAAAGCAAGGTTGTTATTGTATATAAAGAAGGCCAGATCTGGCTAGTCGTTTACAATCTTTATTTACAATTTCTAAATCTTTTTGAGTTTCATATTTCTGTAAACCAGGGATCTTCCAACACAGTCTCATGAAGATGCGTATCTATACCACGAGTGTCATTTCTCGTGGCATTTATACGCCAAAAATGTTTTTTGCGTGTATATGGTACACACGAAAAAACCCTGGGTTAGGTTTAGGGGGGAGGGGGTGGGGAGTTTGTGCATATTATACGCCAAAAAGTGCGTATCATATGTACGCGAAAGTGACGTGCCATATACACGCAAAAACTGTTTTCGCGTATAAATGCCACGAGAAATGACATTCGTGACATAGATACTAACTTTCATGAGATCGGGCTGGATCTTCAGCATTTCACTTCCATTTCCTCGTAAATGACAGCATACCATATGTTAACACTTTTTAAATATTTTTCATTAATCCAATTAATCAATAATTAAAACTTAAAAGGTGAAGCTAATATAGACTCATTATATACAAAGTGAGATATTTCAAGCCTTTATTTGTTAGAATTTTGATGATTTTGAAACCCCAAATTCAAAATTAGAATATTGTGAAAAGGTTTTCAAATAAATTAACTTTTACATGATATTCAAATTTTTCGTGTTTCACCTGTACACGATTTTTTTCGAACAGTTGATTTTCCCCTATTTGAAGAAACACCCAAATAATCACATTTGATTGCGCCTAAACTACTAGCCATGTTTCCATCTACTTGTCAATCGAATTATCTGAAGTTCGGTTAAAGAACACATGCGAATAAAGCTGGTGAAAGTGTGTTTCCATCAAACGGCTTTAAAGCGATAAAAACCTGTACGTAGTGACGTCACATGCTGTTTTGCGATCAAATTGGTATATCGAATTGATTTGAGACATTTTAAGGGGTTTCCATTCATTTTCGCACTGAATCGAACAACATTCAAGCAAACTTTTGTGAACAAAGATTTTGTTAGACAAAACGGATTCGAGCCATCTACCAACAAATGATCAAGTATTTCACAAGTTGAAGCCTAATAATGCTTACCGGTATGTGCCAGCTGATAGCGACATATGTATGGGATAATGTATGCAATTGAGGCGGTTGTTGAAGGGGTTGTATTCGCTATAACAACCGCCTCGCTATATATTATCCTGCTTATTACATATAAATCAACCAAATAAATAAATCAATAATTTGACACAAAATATTGACTTAAAAACGAGTTTATTGATTTAAAAATGAGTATTGCTTCTGCTAAAGAAAATAGTCTGTTCCGTCTCTGAACTGCGTCCATGGCAACGGTGTGTTAGCAGCGCCGCAGTCTGTTAACTAGAAATAACAGACCAAATTATACATTAGAACTCAACCAAGCCACGTAAAAAACAAGCAAAACTGACCTAAGAAAAAAACGACGCTATAAAAATTGCTATGATGCTGCCGATGCACGTAAATGCCCGACGACAGACGAAGGTGACTGTGGTGTGGAAACGACAGTGCTCCATCAGTTCTGGGAGATCGTGGTTCATAACCCTTTGGTTGAAGCATTTTTTATTTTACTTATTTATTTTTTGCTTTGTCCACTTACATCTGGTCTTTGTTGACATCCGCCATGTGTGCGCAAACAGACTGGCCGGAAATGAACTCGTCTTCTGACGTGTTGCAACCATAAAAGGTCGAAAAAAATGTTATTCGGCAAATAGCGTTTCCATCAGCTTTTATCGCATTAGCCGGTATATCGATCAAGAGGAAATCTGATGAGACCGATTCGTATTTCATTTGAGTTGATTTTCATGAAATTTCATCTAATTTTACTGTTTCCATAAGGCATTTTTCATTCGATATCACTTAATTCGGATAAAAGCGTGTCAATGGAAACATGGCTTCTGTTAATCAGTATTTGTAAATGACCAATGTACTGTAAACAGTATTTATTCTATAGTAATTGGTCTATAATTCTCCTCCTGTACATTATATTTGTTTGGTATTTAGTTTATTCCAAGTTCTAAAATCAATTGTCCTCTTCCTCAGCGTGTACCTTCAACAGAGGATAGTAAGACTAAAGCATTCATGTTTACCCTCCAGTGCTTTTCCAAGAAAGCAGTGCGCTGTGGACCGCCTGCAGTCCACATCCTTCATCCCCAGGTCAGAGCTGTAGAGCAAGAGTGCATCTCACTGTCAATGGTGTTTAATCGATTTCTGAGCACAGCTCCAACAATAGTTCAGAGAAGCTGAGAGTATCATCTCACAAACACACCACAGGCCCATGGAGTTAGCTCGGGTTTATCAACCTAAATGCTGTTCTCTGTAAAGATTCTCTTTCTCAGAAAAAGGTGTTTTACGAGATGTCTACATTAAACAATGGACAGTCATGATGCTATTACACAGAAACACACTGGGCCCTATCTTGTACCTAGCGCAATTGACTTTTGCACCCCTGAAAGCGACTGGGTGGTTCAGCGCAAAAAAGGAGACATGTTCTGGCGCAAACAATCCCTGGTGCTATTTTGCAAAAAATACTAGTCTACTAGTCTTAAGTCAGTTGCACGTTGCGTGTCCATTCAGATGCTATTTTAAGCGTGCATGCTAGGCCATAATACAGAGTGTGAACAATGCGAATGCAAATGATACATTATTATAAGGAAAAATATTAAAACATGAGGGAGGTCATTGTTGTGTCCATGATGATGGGAAAAATAAGCATAAAGCTTACACATTTACACAAATTACTATGTACATGTTTAACCAAAGCTAATTTGGGTGGGTTTGTCCCATCCCAATGTCACTTCTCTTTCTTTAAAGGCCTTGACAAGAACATTGATCTCTTCGGCTGTTGAACCGGTTGAAGCACGCCTGGTAAATGTGACATTATATTAGAATTGCGCCATGGAACAAGCGCACCTCGTTCATCATGCTAAACTGTTTCAGCGTAGCATACCTATGGTTTATCGTAGTATACCTACTGTTTGTGCATACCTATTGTGTATACAGACAGGAGCCATCTTTGGAAAACAGCCTCAACTGGTCAAACCACGAACGACATGCTGAGTGATCTGAACTGTATGAAGTTCAGCGAACTTCTGAACTGTATGAACGGCGTTCAGGGATCAGACTTATCGAGACTATTTCTAAGATGGCTCCTGTCAGTAAAGCACGAAAGTGAACTGTCTTTATAAAGTATCTTCTTATTAAATGGTATGTATACTTACAAAGTTCTCAATGCTTCGTTTTGCATGCAGGGACCCTCATTATGTTACTGTGTGGGGCTATTTGGAGCCTTGTTAGTGGTATGAACTAGCAGTTTCTTTTTACTTAGTAAATGCCCCCAGTACTAGCATTATACGCTAAACAGTTTTTTAGAGATAAAACTCTTTACATTTGATTCTCATGAAAACAAATCAACTCAGAGAACGGTTAACTAGATACTGATTTTTTTTATTAGACCAAAGGTTCATTTTGCACCAGAGTTCTCTTTTAAAGGGAATTTGATATGATGCTCCCACCAATCACAATTGGACTAGATGCACCTGTGCTTCATGTACTGTCACGCTGAGGGCATTCAACAGAGCCCAAGTTCCCTCAATATTATTAAGGGGTGGCAGTGGCTCAGTGGTTCATGTTCATGTACAAACCAGAAGGTTGGTGGTTCAATCCCCGGTTCCAGCCTCGACCAAGTGTCGAGGTGTCCAGTGAGCAAGACACCTAACCCCAGCTGCTCCCAACGAGCTGGATGGCCGCCTTGCATGGCTGACACCGCCGTTGGTGTATGAATGAGTGAGTGAATGGGTGAATGTGAGGCAAAATGTAAAGCGCTTTGGAGCGCTTTGTGTCTGTGAAAGCGCTACATAAATGCAGTCAATTTACCAACATGGAAATGCAATTGTAAAATTTAGCATTTTGTTCATGAAACCCTTTAAAATTGGGATTCGTTAATTTGTGTCTAGCAAGTACAAATATTGTATTAGTGTCTTAAAAACAAGCTTGACCATTATTAAATGTGCAACAGTAAATCTAAATATGAGATACAATAAAAAAGGAAGTCCTTTTAAGTTAATCCCCATACTTTCATGTGTCTTACAAGTCCATTGCTGCCCACTGATCAAACAGAAACATGAAATGCTGTGAAATCTCCACATAAAGTGGTCCATTAGCCAGAGAGATGCCCAGAGATGAAAGGCATCCTTGGATCCTGCCCTACCGACGCAATGCTCCGTGTAAATAACCTTTTGCTCCGAATACTGCCCATACATATTCAGTTATAAAGAGAACGATACAGTTCATGGGAGTGTTTTCTTGGTGTGTGAGCAACAGAGCAAGAGAACAAAAGCACGTCATGGCTGTTTGATAATTTTCCAGGAAAAAGCATGGTTATAAAACTCACATTCATAATCACACACATTCAGACTCTACAGTGTGTCTAATACATTGTGCCTCCTCACATTTATGTTAATGTTCAGAATATGTGAGTGTCCAAAAATTTGAACGTTTTCTTTTTTTTTTTTTTTCAGAGTTTATCAGGGAAATTCACAAAGAATAAACTGCAACAGCTTTGCACACAATGCTTGCATTGGATTATTCAAATCAGGGAAGGCCACACACATACCCAAATTTAATGGTGCAATCCCCATTTTGCAGGTTTTAAGCGTTAGGTTGTGGATGATGCATGATCTGACATGTTTTGTTGGGCCTGTACAGCATCACTCCATCAGACACCTGAATCTACACTATTTAAAAGAAAAAAATCGTGCTTGACTTGATGCATCAGTTGAGGAATCTCCATTAGTGTAGGAATTACTGCTGACATTATCCATAGAAAAGGTTAAAAAAACATATTTTACATAAAATTAAACTGGGAACTGGTAGACTAACAACTAAATCAGCATGGTAAAAAACGGAAGAGCGGGAAAGTGGGAAACAACAGATCACTGTTAAACAAGGCGATACAAACTAAAAGTCCAAACACTAAACTGAAACAAGGCTGCATCTGCTGTATGTGACAAAAGAAGAATATTCGATACAATACTAATAAAAAAAGTGGTGCTCCAGAAACATTTCTTAGTATCATTTTTAATATCAATGTTGAAAACAGCTTTGCTCCATCATATTTTTGTGATACAGTTTTTTTATTTGTTTTTTTATTAATAGTTTAAAAAATTTTTAGAGCATTTGAATATAACAGCAATTTAGTAAGCCTAATTTACATAAAATAAGGCATGTTGGATTAAAAAGAATGATAACAAGGGACTTGAGCAACCACATTGCAATGTCTTGGCAATCACCACATTTTAGCATTGAGGTGATATGTTTTGCATGGGTAAGCACCATTTACATTTGCTTAAAAAATTCAAAATTCAAAAATATATTAGAAAATCTAAAAGCAGAAAACGTTGTGTCCTTTACTGGCGTGTAGGAAAATAAACATTAACTAGTATACAAAATTTGCATATGGCAAATGAAGCCCTGAGCTTTGAACATACACAGAAAGGCAAATGCTCCTCTTGTTAATCTGAGGAAATGTTGTCAACATTCATTAGATACTGTAAGTGTTGAGAAGAAAGCAGTAACCTTTGCTTCAGACAGAGTCTAACCACTGCAGCCTCTGCTTTGTGTTAATTAAGCCATTATTAGCTGCCACTGACAGAGAGCTAAAGTAGCTTGTTTTCAATAAGGTTCATGCCAAGATTTCCATCTTTGTCTCTAATCAGACAGCTGATCTCACTTCATCTATCTTTGGGACAGTGTTTCTACAATGAAGACTCAGCATACACTTGATTTATACATGCAATAATATATGAACCAGTTAAACCCACCAATACCAATACTTTGTAGTTTTATTGCCAATAATATTGAAAACACAGACTTCTGGTTTGTAGACAACCTACATAAACCACTGAGCCAATGCCGCCCCGTCCAATACAGATAGGAAAATAATGCAACAAAGTTTGTTTCTGATGTACAGCATACTGTATCTAGAAGGAAATAGCTTCATATAGTTCAGTTTGATGATTCAGTTCAGTGATGATTCAGTTTTGTTTTGTTGGTTTTATTAATTTAGTTATATATATATATATATATATATATATATATATATATATATATATATATATATATATAACTTATCTTATCTCTCTCTATATATAGAGAAAGCAGTGATGTCATCATCCAGCTCAGCTCATTGATGTCAATGCAGGCAGATCAATAATATACATTTTAAATGTACTGTAGATGCTTTCAAGGCATCTATATTTTGAACGTAGATGTCTGGACATAGATGTTTACTTTCATAATATCTGGACTGAGTCATTTTAGGTAGGTCCGGAGCAGTGCTCTCTGTTAGAATAAATTATTAAATAAAAAGAGCTTTGTAACTTTGCAGATCCCACAAATTAACGGATTACACACTAAAGGAAAATACTTAAAAGCATCACATGCAACATGCCCCCTTCAAGAGTGCAGAGAAAGGTCATCAATGCATTTTGATCCAACTGTGTTACTGTATTGTACACAGCACTGTCTTCTCCATCCTAATCGTGGTCAGGGATAAGACATGGAGAGTGAGGAGGGGATGTGAGCTCCACAATAGAGCAGAGCAGAGCTCTTTGGAGCATTGAACAGCATGATTAAACAGGTCAGGCAGCGAGCTAGAAGGATTTTGTCTGTACATGTGTGAGTGTGTGTATAATAAGACCGAGTGGGAACCAGCACATGCTTTAAAGCTCAGGATGTCATGGCGAAAGGTGTGGATGATGGTGGACGTCCTGATCTTGCAGATTTAGACAATGGGTCAGTATTTAGTTGACCCAGGAACAACATTCCTGTCCGGAAATGTAGTCCTAACCATATCCCTACCTCTAAACCTAACCCTACCTGTAAGTTATACTTTGATCCAAGAACATGTTGTACTTGGTGAAAACAGGTTCTGCGATGAGTGCAGCAAGCTCAGCTTGACTGTTGTAGGTCTATTATGATTGACGGGACTTTATCAGTCTAGATACACTACAGATCATGTAAACGCTGTTGTATAGCTGCAATTTCAGACCTCATTCACTAGCATCTGCTTCCACTTTATTGGGTTTTAAGTGATCACATTCACCTGCAGGTGTCCTCCCACTATCCACTGTGCTTCAAACAAACACACTTATCACAATGAAATTCACACACATAGAAGCCATCTCATGAGAGCTGTGAAGAGCTTACATTTCACTATCTGCATTCATTAACAGTGCACTTCATAATTTCTACATATATTACCATTTATGTAAATGGAGCTGCTTCTAAAGCAGATAAAGATGTAGGCCATATGATATCTCTCATAAACCCTCCCATACAGCAAAACTGTGACCGCAGCAGATAACAAATAGTCACAGTGAAACCACAACACTCTATTTCACTTAACTAAACCAATAACTGTCTATACACACTTGACCTTACATTAAATACAATCATACGTACAATGGTTCCACTTGCTCTTGATCCTTTAAATCAAATAGGCCTTTTTTTCTGGCAGTGCTTATAAGACTCCTGTCTAAACACCCTCTTAGCATTTAAAATTAGGAATAGAGGTTTATAGTCCAGCACAATACAGTAGTTCAACCAGATAAATTCAATTGATATGAATTGAAGACTAATTGAGTCTTCCTGGCAGAACTTAAGCTAAAGATTTAATTCGCCTTTGGCTAAGCCCCGCCCCCCTTAGTTACTGTTGCTACATCCGTCAAATTTCATCTGGGCTCTGGTTTGGTATCAACATGGCTTATGTTGTGACAGCTCTTCCTGCTGAAATGTTATGAAACTTTTATAAAGCAGCAAATAAAGTGTCCGATAGGCAAAAGGGGCTGCAATATGCATTCGAAGGCTATATTCAAGACATACAGGTGAAACGCAAGAAAAAACAAGGCATCCATATAGAGGCAAAAGCATAACGTTACAGGTCACAGTTAAAAAATGAACCACTGCATAACCTACTAATCGAATACGGAGGCTGGGACTAACAATATCAGGGAGCAACACTGTTCATGAAAGCTGGGTAGGTATCTATTCACTTCTATAATCATTATTACAAAGCTAATGGACTACATGTTGTATTTATTAGCAGCGTCTGCTAGCATATCAACAACCGGTATGAGAACCGAAATCATAACCTAAAACATTGTAAAACAGTCTAACTAGTATAACTTCACAGTAAGGTTAGAAGCAAGAAAGATGTGCCTGTTGATCTTTGAGGGGTTTAGCTGACTGAGGACGTCCATTCAGTTTAATCCAAAGACGACACTTGTCAGGATTTGACTTCGGTTTTGGGAAGGAAAAAAATGGACAAAAAAAGTCAATGGAGCGAAAGTCAATGGAGCTCTGTGAAAAAGTGTCGGACTATCTATTTTTTTTTTAAATAAGGACTACTTAATCGTGGTGATATTAGCTGCTTTCCGACCAAGTAGTTACAGGTACTTAGTTATAGGAACTGTCCACTTCTAAACAGTTCTAAGAACTACTCTCCCCCAAACTCGGTTTTGCTGCTTGCGTTCGCACTGGCCAAGTGGCCATAGGAACTGGTAGGAGGGGTAACGCAAGCACGGCGATGGTTTTTATAGCGTAGCGCGGCCACATACAACAACAACAAACCAGCATGGCTATTGCAATGTTCCTGTTCTGCCTTGCCGGGACCTTAATAACGGAGAACGAATGGCAGCGTTTAAAGATTATGCTTGAGTTCTGTACAGAGAAACACAGAAGACGAAGGCTTCAGCGTAATATGATATTAAGTAATATGATGGAAGAAGATAAAAGATCAGAGTGCAGGAGGCAAACAAAACGAAGGGTAAGTTTAGCTAGCATTAGCAATTAGCTGGTTGAATGTGTTATGTTTGTCTTAATCCTCGTTGTAATGTTTTGCAAAAACACACAGCGTATGGCAGAGAGCGCTACAAGTTCCGTGTTGACAGTGGGCATGACTTATAAGTTGAACCAATCAACGTAGACCTAGGGAAAGGGAACTAAAAAAGTCCTTGCTCTAGACTAGGTACTGAAAGAGTTATAGGAACTACGGTCTGAGGAACAAAAAAAATCCCCAATTTAGTCCGGTCAGAACACAAGAAAAAAAGGGTTATAGGAATGTTAGGTTCTAGGAACTGCAAAAGTCCCTCCGGTCAAAAGCGGCTATTGATAGCCTACATCTAACTTTTAAATTCTGGTGATTGTATTTAGGCTTCAAAATTCATAACAGTTGTGTTCATTTGTGAAGATAATGATTAATAAGATGTGTAAGAATCATAAACTGTTGTTGATCACAGAGCTTATTTATGCAACAATCCAAAAGTCAATGGGAAAATCCTATTGAGTTCTTTGTTGAGAGAACCAGGATGATTGATTAAAAAAATAAATAAAACATTATGGAAGACAAAAGGTGAATTTTTAAAGAACATCTTGCCTATTATTTTTCATATTTCGTATGAGTGAACGAGAACTGGAGATTCAAAAGTGACCCATATGACTCATATAGTACAAAACATTCCAAGCTTTCTGAAGCCATCAGAAAGTTCGTAGAACATCTTGCCAATCCTGAAATCTCATGAGAAGATTCAATGTCCGATGAGTGAATCACTCGTTTGAGTTCAGTTCTTTTTTCAATGAATCCATCGTTCCAGTTCACAAAACTGGACTGAATTAGTGCACAAATTGGTTTGATGTGGTTTCTGAGTTCAACAGTTACCAGCTCACTGGAGAGGAAGATTATCAGTAAAAAGATTCAGTGATTATCAGTCGGTTGAATGGTTTTAGAGAACTTGGAATATAGCACACAAATATTATTGACCTTTGTTACTTATGGTGCTTCTTTGGTCATTTTCAAGCGTCCTCATTCAGTATTTAGAAAAAGAGAGGCCAGAATATTGCCTTTGTGCATTTCATAAAAGAATGAAAGTAATGCTGGTTTGGAAACACATGAAAGTAAGTGAATTATCTTTTTGGACTGGGTAGGAAGATCTGAAAGTTATAAAATGGTTTCATTCAACTTAGAAATTTTCAATTGTGTCTTCTTCTAAACATCACTAGCAATACCTTAAGGAAACGGCCAATCTGAACACTAACACCATTGCTTAGTATTCATTTGTGCCCTTCCATTTGATTTTCTTAGCCACTTTTTTTATGAAGGCTCCTGTCCTCTTAAATGAGAGCAGTCAACCGTCATCATCACCATGCTGATATTACAGTCATGCAGTATGCTGGTGCCCTTCTGTTATTCACTAAACAAGAAAAGTAATTTCTTCGCCTTTTTTTCCACTCAATTTCCTCTAACATGCCCAGGGGGAGATGGGCTAGGACACACTCATACATCAGAGCTATGCCCCATAAATAAACCCCTGAGCAACAGTGTCAGTAATTGTACTGTTGCTGCACTTTAAATACACAGTTTTCCTGTTTGAGAATGACATGTAGCATGAGGACGCCAACAGCTCAATTACAGTAACTCAAATGGCATGTTTCGGTATGATTACATTACACCATTCATCGCATCCTAAATCAAGCAATAATTAATAAAGCGTGCTAACAGCATGACAGAAAAGAACAATTATCCCTTTCAAAACAGGAGGCAGTGTTAGGAAGGAATGGCTTTTAGGACATACCTTCGCATGATTGGACACTTAAAGGTGGGGTAGGTCGAAATTTTCTAAAAACATTTTTTTTCTCCAAAATTTGTTTAAACTGTCTATACCAATACATAATTAAAATGTAAGTACTCTGAAAAAGAATGTATACAAATTAAGTGTCTGTAGTCCTCTCAGTGCTGCAATAAACATGTGAACTGATCATCTCTACTAGCTATAGTAAATAAAAAAAAATAAAATAAATAAATAAATAAATAAATAAATGTGCTGTGTGAATGACAGCTTGGGCGATTGGAAAGGGAGCGTTCTTTGATTGCATTCTGTTATTCACAGTTTAAAAAAAAAGATTATTTTCAATTTACTAAGAGAAATGATGTGAAGTTAATTGTTTAGACACTGGCTTGATTTACTGATGCATAAACAGTTGAACGATTTTGAGAGATAATCTGTCAGAACTTGAATAATAAACTTGACACAGGTCAGTCATTAAAATAAAAATGATTACTTAAATGTTTATGGCGTTGCTGGCAGATTCATATCGTAAAATATTAATTCTCAATTCATGACCCCTTAAAAGTTGTATTGAAGTATTTACGAGCTGATCACATATTTTACATTTCGTAATGAAATAAACAAAAAATTGAGATTTGCTATCTACTATAATGCTTTAAGTGAAGTAAATATGAAGTTGACTATAATATAACTTTATGTAGAGAGTTGTGTGATAATACAGTTTACATTTTGCAATGATATATACAATCACAGAGAATATATTTATATTTTATACAGAGATTTTTATGTAGTATATAGTTATCCATGAGTAAACTGTATGTATGCAGGCAATGTTGGATATTCTAAATAGCCAACTTTAAATATATTGTTGATGAGAAAGTTTTAATTATGGTTGAGATTTGCTATAGCATATATCACAGTGGTGGCTTGAGATGAAGACACATGGGAAAAAGCAGAAGGTGTCATCTATCTCTGCAGATATACCTGTAAAAATGATCAATAGTTTATCAGACAAGGGATTTCCATCTCCATTCAGTCTGCTTTTGGTCAGCCAATAGACAGAGGTTATATCCCAGCAGCCATTGTCAGCGGTGTCCCTTGTCATTTGTCATCATTTGTTCTTGTTTTGTGCTTGCTTGTTCAGATCGGCCTGATTTAAAGACTTACATGCATAGATCGACCCTTGAAACCCCACTGAAGATATGCGGTTAACCTGTTCAACCACTGTGGAGTGTGCTAGGCTATGTGTTTATGCTAGCAAGGCCTTGTTATTCCATGTTAAAGAAACACAAACACATAATGTTCCTCAAATATGAATGTTCCTCACTGCAGAAGCTGTTTGATAACTGTGTTGCATTTAAAAGTGTTTGCTACATCACCAACACCACTAAAAAGGGCACATACAACTCGAGTACTGGACAAATGACATCAAACAATCATGTCTGGATTTCACAGAGCCCTTTGTCAGAGTATTATATGGGTATGCTTGTAAGCTAAAGCTAATTTAGAACTTAATTTAGCTTGCCTTTAGCAGCTAGCCTGATCTTTGTCTACAATTGTCAACAATAACATCACAAACTTGTGTGAAAAAAGAGGCTGTGATCAATACCTATAAGCCAAAAACCATGCAAGAACACATAAGCCATGCTCACAATAGCATACAACAGTATTCTTATGCTACATTCATGCTATTTCGTAATTACCGTAATTAATACTGTAATTACCAGGACACTCTACTTAGAGCTGTTCATGTCCTGAGAATTCTGTATTTCTATGGCAACACTTTTCATGTCAAAATGAATCTGCCATAATTTGTGTAATCAATAGATGAAACAACAATGCTTAAAGTAATGGTTATGCATCAGTTAAAAAAACAAAACAAAAAAAAAAAACATTTATTTAGAAGGACATAAGACATTGTGTGCCTGCTACATTAAACTGTATTGTGTATCATTTATTTTCAGATTATTCTTGCATTACTAAAACAATAGCAGTAGTCAATTCTAGTAATAACAAAACATAAATAGTATGCTAATGATAGGTAATTATGATAATTCCACTAGGGTGTGAACATACATTGATTCAGTATATGTATTTATGTAAAGTACATTGTGCACACTGTGTGTAGACAACCCTGATGACCTACTACTGTATGTCTGACAAAAAAAAAAAAAAAAAGAAGAGCGTGAAATATAGTATCCCACAATGAAATGCACTCAACTTGACCTTTCGTTTCCAGATTGATTGATGGATGAATTGAACGCAATATCAGATGCAATCTCTTTCTTGACTCATTTTTAATGGAAAGTTTTTATTGATAGCTGACAAGAATGTAGCTCATTATGGAACAACGCTTACAGTTTTACTTACTTTTTTTAAAATTATAAATAGTAAGCAGTGAATATTTCACAATATACAGTACGTATCCATTCCAAACATACAGTAGCCATAAACTTTAAATCCACTGGATGCACAACAGGCAAACTGTTTTCAATGCACGATGATTTGGAAATATACAATTATGTCCTATTTAGTACAGCATGTAAGTTTGTATACAAATAATGATCTGAGACTAAAGGTTAAGTAAAACAGGGCCAAACAGACCTTTTAAATTATTCATGCACATTCATGAGAGAGAAACAGCAAAGTCAGACATGACAAGTTTATCACGGATACGTGCCATGTTCCTGACGTGTCAATCACCTGTCAATTATTATTATAATTTATGCACCACATGAAGCTGATTCAGCACAGGACATCCTATATAAAACCACACTGCGTCACTTAGCTTAAACTTGTCTCTATGTAGCTTGTCTTACTCTGCATCCTGCTGGGTTGTTAAAATGGCCAGGAAGCTTCCTGTTTCTGAAACACGTCAATGCTTTTCTTTTCCGATTTTTTCATGAATGGTCACAGACCCTGGGTCACGTTCACAGAGACCCCCCTCCTCCCTTCCCTCCCACGCTCTCCCCAGGGGCGCAGAAGAACGAACATGATCGATACATCTGCAGCTCTGGGCTCACCAGCCAAAAGGACGATTCCATTGAGAGCAAAACTACCAGCTGTTACAGGAGAGGAGAGAGCAAAAAGTTATTGAGAGAAAAAAAAAGAAAAAAAAAAGAACACTGTATGTGTGTGAATGCCACAGAGAGAGAGAGAGAGAGAGAGAGAGAGAGAGAGAGAGAGAGAGAGAGATAGATAGAGAGATAGAGAGAGAGATTGATGTAGTGATGTACAGGTAAGCGTTACGTTAGGCTGGTGCATTGCAGGTGAGACTGAGCTCTGCAGTGTTTTGCAGATGACCCTTCTCAACACACGCGCTCACAAGGACATACACACACACACATATACATATTCACTAGGACACATGCACATACATACTGACAAGGACACACACGTAGGTACACTTATCATTATGAGAACATTTCATAGGCTTTATGTTTTTTTATACTGAGCTAATGTCATTTTCTAGCCCCTAAACCCATCACAGAAAACTTTCAGAATTAAATTCCCCTGTTGGCAATAATTTTATCCCTTAAAACTCATCTTTGATCACCAAAATGTTATATATAAATGTCTTAAATATTAGCTCTTAAATGTAGCTCTACACCATTGCTTCATTTAGTAACATGCTTATCATGAATATGCAAATTACCTCCACACAAACTCAGAGATTAGAGATCAACTTTACTGTTTTAAACAGCACAATGTCAAGTGTAAATACTAGTGCTGTCAAACGATTAAAATATTTAATCGCGATTAATCGCATTAATGTCATAGTTAACTCGCGATTAATCGCACATTTTTATCTATTCTTAATGTCTTTTGATTTCTTTTTGTTACATTTTTTTCTCATTTTAATGCTCTTATCAACATGGAAAAGTGGATTGGCTTGTTTAGTGCAAATGTTTTTTTTTTATTATTATTATTGAAAATAACATTGGAATAGTGTTAAATTTCACTCTAACATATATAGCCTAAATAATCTCTCACACAATGTAACACTGTCCATCAATAAAAGGGTGAAAGAAATACTGACGAGGTCCTGATATTGACGAGGGGTGGAGAATTTGCATCATCTGTGTTTGTGTGTGTGTTTGCTTGGCCATCATCAAGTGGTGTTTCAGGCTGGACGTGCTGCGATGATGATAGCTCAGTTCACAACGACAAAACATACAGATCGCTTTGGTCTTGTCAATGGGACAATTTCGCAACTTTTTAAAAGTAAACTTTACATTCAGAATCTCATTGGCATCCATTTCGGCGTCTCGCGCTCGTCATCCACTCAAAACATAACGTTACTATTTGGCCGGCTCGCAAGCAGAAACGAGTGTGTGCGGCACAAAACGGCCTCGCGCTGCGCTCTGAAACCCATTCATGTCAATGGCTTGCGCCGCGCGAGGACGTTTCGTTGCGTCATCGACCAAAGCGCAAGCGGATCTAGCTAGACCGGAAACAAAACAACAGGCACGACGCACACACTCGTTTCGGCTTGCGAGCCGGCTTGAGTGGATAACGAGCGCGAGACGCTGAAATGGATCAGGACGCATGCCGCGTCCTGTTGCAAAAGTATGTGAAAAAACTACAAAGTTTGCTAGGACAAAAAGGCCGTTAATCGCGCGATAAAAAAATTAACGCCGTTAAAATGGGTTTGCGTTAACGCCGTTAATAACACGTTTAACTGACAGCCCTAGTAAATACTGATTATTTCAGCCATGTTTGAACCAGAAATTGATTCAACGTTGGATCCTTAACGGTAATTAATATGATTTGCTTGACTACGCTATCAAACAGCTAATAAAATTAGCTGTGTTGCTAATGTTACACAAACCATGTTCCTGTTCACCATCTTAGGGTCGGACAGCTGCCTTCTAAAAATTGCTTTGAACAAGAAAGGCATATAGTTTTAGCCTAGAAATCTCAGACGCACCCTAGCGGCAGCTGCAAAGTGTGGTCTAGCAACTCTCTGTTGACTTTCGAAGTGGAAAATCCAAACTCTGGTCCGGCCAATCACATCGTGTATAGAGTTGGTGGGCGGGCTTAACACTATGACGGCAGAGTTGTGACGGTTTTGCGCCGTGATTTCCATAGGTGATTTCCCTGCTACTTAAAAACAAACAAGACGCAGCTGGCGACAGCGGTCTTTCGTGACTCGGATGACTTGGAGTTAAGAACGCAACTTAAGTCATTCCTAAAAAGGAAGATGTGTTCAAAGTTTTGACGACCGGATAAGGCAAAAGTTTAATATATCAACTTGCTCCGCTGGAGAGGAAACCATGGGGAAAGCGCATGGGACTCACTCAGCCACAGCCATCATCGCTCTGGTTGGTTAGCGCTATCCTATGGCGTGCAGAGGGATATTGAAAGACAACCTTTTATCCCGCCCCCAGATTGAGGTATACCAATTGTGAGTTCCCAGACCTAACATCTTGATAGGTCTGGTTTGCCAGGCTAATATAGTTTATCATAACATCGTAATATACATCGTATGATCTCATCGTATGACTCTCAAAATTAGAGGATGCCTTGCAACCCCCCACAAAATGTCAGTAGCCAAGGAGGCTCCCAGAGAGCCTAATGACCTAGCATACTTCCTTACTGCCTAACCGAGCTCTAGGAGCGGAGGCATCAGTATGATGACTCTCTAACTCAAGAGAAGACCTAACAACTCCCTATCTTGCAAGGAGGCCTACAGAGAGTAGGCCTATCAACTCTAGCAGTAGCCATGGAGGCTCACAGAGAGCCTAGCATCTTAGCCAACATTAGCCAAGCTCTCAGGAGCAGATGCCTCAGCATGACAACTGACTAACTTAAAGGGAGACCTAACAACGACACACAAGGAGGCAAGGAGCCTATCTTGCAAGGAGGCTCAAAGAGAGCCTACCACTTGCAATTGCTATACTAGCTGAGCTCCAGGGGGAGAGGTCTCAGTAGCAAGAGGGGGTCCATCAATGCCTGCAGTAGCCAAGAAGGCTCCCATTGATCTTAACCACTTAGTATATGGCTGAGCTCATAAGGTCAAATACACAATGTCCTATGCCTGTCAAGGAAGTCGCTAAAGAATGGAGCTAGCAGCCTTCCCCCAATAATGGCATGAGCTCAGAGGAGCGGAGGCCTCTAAAGGAACAACTAACGGCCTAACAACGCTCTGGTTCAAGAGAAGTGACCAAGGGGGCATGCAGAGTGTCTAACAATTTAGACCCAGGCTAAGCTCCAAGGGTGGAGGAAGAAGAAGAAGAATGCAGTTCCTATTCACCTTCAGTGCTTGGCCCCTAATAAATACTTTAATAGTATATAAATAATCCTAAAATAACTGATGTCAAATCTTTTTCTCTCAAACATACAGAGACACAGCCCGGTTAAAAGCCTTGCTCACATCTAAATCAATTAGATTACAGTATTCAATTCCTAAACAGATTATGCTACAGTCTTCACTTCCTAAATCAATCAGTTTACTTCCAGCCAATCACATTCTCCCTGTTATTCTGACCACAGATTCACCTGATTACAGTTTCAAGAACAACACAAAGAATGAAATTACTGCATTTTGTCACCCTGAGATCTTACAGAGAACAGAAATTTTATGGTGGTTATAGTAACCGGTCATTTTTTTCAGAGGGTTTATAATTTATTCATGGTGATCATTATTTTGGTTTTACTGAAATGAAGAGGATAAAGAAATGACGCTGCTTCAGCATGGATAAAAGCTATACATCAGACCAGCTGCAGCTGGTTCTTCAGTTTTGTTCAGTTATATTAAGACTGTATCAAGGACTGTAAATATTTGATGGTGTGGAGGTACAGAGATGGAGAGTGGGTGTGAAATAAATATGTTTTCATCCCCTCTTTTACATTCTACCTCTCTTTGTCTTCCTACAATTTATTGAGGCTTTTATCTTCCTACAATTTTTTTGTCATTCTCATCCCAGTATTTAAATTCCCCATCATCTTTTACTGTGCATGCAGCATACTTTTCACAGTTGTCTGTTTGTGTCCTTGTTGTGTGCCATTCGTCGGGCCATAAAGCATTCTGATGTATGATACATCACACCTTTCATTATCGGAGCACAAAGTCTGATCCCGGCTTTCAACCTATTCATTACCAAACTAACTGATCCTTGTCTAAAACAAGCCGCCATCTGCTCTATGCTCCAGCATGCTCATTTCACGCCCACCATCACAAACCCACAAAAAAAGTCTATCAAGAATGCAAGGGAAATCGACACAATGTTTGGTGTTCGCTCCTGGCGAGAGGGTCATTTGAGGCTTTCAGAGTTGTACATGAGAGAGTGACTCAGATCATTAATGGACCGTGGACACGCGGCTTTGATAGGGGTCATTACGGAGTAACGCCGGTAAGTGGCCGTTAGAAGAGGAGGACAACTGTGAGAGGTACATATGAGATTATTGTGTTGGGTCATGATAATAGGAGAGAAGATTCAGACTGGTTTATTAAAAGAATAAGCAACCCTGTTTGACTGCAATAATTTTCAGGTCATTTTCAGCCAAGGTTCGGCCTCTTGTTGTAATGCCAGAACAAAGACCTCCCACCAGATGCCTGAAGTCTGTTCGATGACTGTCTGCTCAATACAGCAAGCTCTAATATGATTGGCTGGCTCGTAAGGGCAACTGGGTTTTCAAAAAGCCCTATTCGGATGCTAATAGTTTCTCACATGGATATATGTAATGTAGGCTACAAAATCTGCTTCAAAAACCCAGCGCTGTCTTCATCGTGTAAAGCCTGATTTCCGTTTCCGTTTGGTTTCTGATTGGTGCTGATTTCGAAGGAATGGAAATGGGCTTGAATGAGCGCTTTGCCAGACTAACTTTCAGAGCAAATCTAAATTTGCTGGAAGTTATCTGGGTTTTCCCAGGCAACCGGCTGTACTGCATGTCAGCTTGCTTATTTTGCTCAAGTTAAGGATTTATTACGTCCAAATATGATGCAATATAGAAACTATGCCTCTAACCATGGCTCGAGAGCTGTAGTTCAAACCACATAACTTTGCGATGCTGTTTGCGAATGTTCGTTGGAACGATTGTTCGGGAAATAACGACTCGTTGAACTATGCTAATAATGACGGAACTTGCGACCATAGTTGGCTAATGATGCTTTTGGGAAACGCAACCCTGCCCCGGGTTTTAAAACGTTGATGTTTTGGAAAGAGCTGTGGCAAGTGCCATCTAGTGGTTTAGAGGAAAATAAAACCAAAGGAGCCTTTTACCCAGTGGAGCCTTTAGCCCCGTTGTACCTTACATCCTAAATATAACCCCCTTAATAGACCTTATTCAAAGCAGCGCTATGAAAGGTATGTGAGGATGCCAGGGATAGATTTACCGTGTTTTCAACTATATGCACTGTAAAAAGCTGTATAAGGCCATTAAATCACTTATCGTTTTCCACAGTTGTCTGTCGTTTGTCTACTCAAATTTCTTGGAAAGATATGTTTGGAGTGTCTAAACAAAAATAATAGTACAACCCACTTCAGAGAAGCATGTCTATCCCTAACATCCTTGCTTTCGTTCCCATTAAAAATAAAAAATGGTGCTGTTGTGAAAAAGGTCTATGGCAGGCAAAAGCAAAACAAGAGTGAGTGGAAGCTTTACGTGTCAATCAGATGATCTATCCCTTTCTAAATAGGCAGTGCTTGTCAAAAAAAAGCTGGAATGTGAACTTGACTTTATGCCATTGTGTCAATGTCAAAATCAAATCAACCATGAGCAATTAATTTGTGAAATCAATTTTTTTATAAATTTCACATTCATGTATTTGACACACATATCTGTGTAGCTGATGCATTTAGTTTGCTCAGACAGGGTTGCGTATCCATGTTTGTCATGGCTCACATATTTCATCTCCAATAAATAGGAGAAGATAGAATAATCAATACTAATAAATCACGCTGCATGTATGAGTGGATACAGGAATGAATGAATGCACACAAGTAATCAAAAACAGCACGCCGTAGCTCACAGGGCTAAAGGGTCAGTCGATAGGGATTAAGGGATCACAAAAGCTTTGTCTCAAAACCAAGTGAGATGACTAGCTGTCAACATGAATAGTGCTCTAAACAGTAGGCCTAGCACAAACTTCTAATAGTCTGATTACAACTGTAAAATGTATACAGTATGTCCTACAATATACACTTATACACTTTAATATACATTTACAAAATAAAATGATAAAAAAAACACATAACATCACAGCATTTATTTCCATCAAGTGGTGCATCAATCTTTGGTCACGATTTCTATTGAGAATGCAAGAGTCAAGCACTCTATTAAGTCTACTTCAGCACAATCCAAACGACTTTCAATGAATTTCGACTCAGATGTGCCAATTCATTTGTACATTATTCATGCTCACTCCCATCCATTCATTCACAATTTGAGCCTGATAATTTTTATATTGACTGTCATTGGAATATGGCCATGATATGTATTTGTACATGGTTGTTTAAGAACTAAAAAGCCATCAATTAGGGTTAAAAGAGCTGTTGCCAAACATATAACATGATAGAAACATAAAAATCACTACAAAATGATCCAAACATAGACTAATAAAGGGATACTTCACTTTTTTTTACAACTCCCCAGAGTTAAACAGTTGAGTTTAAAACCGTTTTCAAATCCATTCAGCCGATTTTCTGATATTTAGAAGAATATCAGTAACCAGACGGTTTCTGGTCTCATTGACTTCCATAGTATATATTTTTTTTCCTACTATGGAAGTCAATGAGAGCCAGAACTGTCTGGTTACTCATCTGAAAATCATCTGAATACATTTGAAAACGGTGAAACTCAACTGTTTAACTGGGGAGTTGTAAAATGAGCCTATTTCCAAAAAAAGTCGAGTATCCCTTTAAGCATTTGCCAATTGAAATCCAGACAGCTTTTTTTTTTTTTTTTCTTTTTTTTGTAGGCCTACAGTATGTTGGCTCTATTGAACTACTTGGATAACACTTTGTCACTGAGCTTTTGGCCTGCCGGATAGTCTTACTCATGCACGGTAAATGCAAATTAGAACTTAGAAGGTATCAAAATATTGCGAGACTTTGCATTTAAAACACGACCAAAAGCTGTCTGGGTAAGCAGCTTATAGGTTTAAAGCAGAAGAAACATGAGCAACAGATGATGAGGTCATCACAATGAGACACGGGTGAGTAACACCTTCTTAGGTGTTTACAGGTTATCAATAAGAGCACTCATGTGATAGACCGACAGTCATTTGAAACGCACCCTATTAAAGCTAAATCAACAGTGTAATCATGTGTGCCTGCACGTGATTGTGTGTATTTAAAAAAGTAACTGATTGTGCGATAATGACGGACCCATTCAGAGGCTTAATTGTCTGTGTAATCGTTTATGTTTTCCATCATTGACAGTTTGTTTTTAAGGCTGTTGAAAGATTGTTGCGATGTCTTGTTCTCTCTTCCTTCCTTGACCTTTCTGACTTTTAAATGCCAGACCTTTTGCGGAAAAAGGTCATGTGCTGAAAAACGTTAAGCATATCATGTTTCCTGATCACTGGAACCTGACAGATCTCTGTTCAATTAGTGTCCCCTATGTGATGATGTCACTGGCTACCACAATGCACAAATCAAGGTCAGACTTTTACAACTTGGCTGACAGTACCAGAAAGATTATCCAAACTGACTGCCAAGCAAGTAGGTACATTACAACGTTTATGCCGGGTACAATATGCCAATATGGTCACTGTGTCAGATTATGCGATTTTGACTGTTGTGCTGTGGACAAGAAACGAGACACGTTGCTTACTAAACAATCACCGCTAGCCATCTTTAACAACGCGCTTAAGGTCACATCGAGAAGGCGGAACTAGCGGATGACTTAACAAGAATGTAAACGAACAATGGTTGAACTAGCCTAATGCTAATTCCAGTACTCACCGGTAGGCATGGGAATTGATACGATTTTATCAATATCAATGCTAACAATATCACTAACGATTCTGCTTATCGATCCGATTCTTTAACGATTCTCTTATCGATTCCTGATAGCACTGTGTGGAAAAAAGTAGTCATATGCTTTTTCAGGGGAGGAAACAAGTGGTTTTATTTGTTTCAAACCTTACACTTGACTAAGCAAACTGTACTTTTTATGTTAATTATGTAATAAATGGAACCTTATTAAAAAGTTTTACGATTAGTTATTCAACGATTATAAAGCACCGTGAGTTCAGTGTTGGAAGATCTAACCATTCATTAAAACAAATCGGTTCAAATGAGTCATAAGTTCGAGAATTGAACGTATCATCATCGGACGTGTGATGTGCGCGTTGTGTGATTATCGCGACGGTTGGGAGATCTCACAAGATGTGTGTCAAAGAAAACAATTCATCCCTGGATCGTTTTCTTTTCCGTTTATTTTAAGTGTGGTTTATATCAGCTAAATGTGCGGAACACTTTCAGAGAAGATAAGGCAAAGTAGGCCTATTTTAGCACAATTCACGGTCAGCGGTAATTCTGGAAAAACAAATCTCTAAATGCTCGACATAAAACTTTAGTCTCCTGACCTTACCATCGTGTTGATTATTTTGATTAATATGTGGGAGAGAGAGAGCAAGACCACGCTTAGTTTTGAGACGGTTAAGCCTGAGAGAGTGCGCGCACGAACCGGGGCACTCTCTCTCTCTCCCTGCTCGTTCAGTTTAACATGCATGCTGTCACACGCGCAGCGGTTCATCACCCTACAAGAGAGACAGTTTTACTCACCGATCAAATAAGGCTTTGGCGGTACAAAAATTCGCTTGGGACAGTTGTGAGTTCAATACAACAGGGACAGTTGTGAGTTCACGGTCTGTAGCCTACATGGTTGAGTCAGATCAGGAGCATCGATAAGAGGAATCGTTAACGTTGAGGGCATACAATATGGATGGATCGTAAAACTTAGAACCGGTTCTGGAGTGGAACCGGTTCTCGATTCCATCCCTACTCACCGGTTTGCTGAAGTGCCTCCGCTATTGTTCGCCATGCAGCAATTATCATCTTTCAATCTGTCGTAGTAGTTCCTTGAGGAAACACCATATACCCAGCAAACAAAGAATGTTCCCCTAACGATTTTTTTTGGGAACCAAACAAGATTGTTATAGGAACGTTCCATGTAGGTTATTTTTAGGTTCCATGTTTATAACGTAAGAAGAATGTTCTGGGAACGTTCCCTTAACCTTAAGGGAAAGTTCTAGGAACGTTATGGGAACCAAAAACTAGACGTTCCCAGAACCTAAATTTGTTTGTTGGGTAGGTAGTATTATAGTTGCCATAGCGCCATGGGTAAAGAGGGAAAAAGTTCTTTAACTGTTCTTTAACTGTTCTTTAATATTTAATGAAACATGCAAGAATGTGCTGTATTTTCTGAATGTCAGGCGTTCAGATTCTCCAGAAATCTGTGAAGCTTTTTGCAAGCACTGCACACACAGATGAGTTTGCTCATGAGCAAAGAAGTGATGATCACAAGCCACATGTCATGTGAGCCCTGTTGGTGATGATATGTGTGTTGCGACAGAAAGAAACTATGACTGCAGAGGTTCAGATCTGACTCATTTGCTGATGGCCTTCACTGTCCTTGGGCAAATATCAAAGAATTCTGGACCACAAAATGTTGTTTTTTTTGTTTTTTGTTTTTTTTTTGTGTGTGATGTTATTTTTTTCTGTACATGACTTAAACCTGAATGCACACAGACTCGTGGGACTTGTGTCACTGCGGGACCTAAATTGAGAATCCCCATCCACAGAATTAGGTTTATTTTTTATATATATTTTTTTTTTGAAAATGTAAAAATGCAGAAAGTTGTGTATAATGGGTAAGTTTAGGGGTAGGGTTAGTGTAAGTGGACAGAATATACAGTTTGGACAGTATAAAACCATTATGTCTATGGTGAGTCCCCACAAAGATAGCAAACACAACGTGTGTGCAACGCATTCTGGCCTGGTAAACCTTACATTATGAGGACAAAATGTCCCCACAAAGATGACAATATCCAGACATTTGAGGAAAACAGCTTATTAATCATACTGTGATGTTTTTTTTTTTTTTTTTTTGTAATGTAGAAAGTTTGCTTTGTTGGATAGGTTTAGGAGTAGGGTTAGATCAGAGAATGTACTGTTTGTACAGTATAGAGTCCTTGCTTTTAAAAGCTAATTATTAAGCCTATTTATTTTGCTTTTATTACTACGTATTTATATGGGGATCTCATTACATATTCTTTTTTTCTTTCCTTTTTTTCTTTTTTTCACCTGCTGCCCATGATGCTATTTGGCCTGTTTCACTGTTCTCATGTCATATAGAATGATTACTTGATTCCGATATGTTTGTGTTCAAACATCTTCACACATTATGTAATGCATGTAGCACTGTATCTATAGCATAAGCAATTTTCACAGTTTCTATTAGATCACCTATCTGGTTGTGTATGTGTGTGCATTGATAAATGTGCAGATTTCGCACTTGAGTGATTGCTGGTAGGTGTGTGTGTTTGTGTGAACATACAGATGATTGAAAGGAGGATAGAGTGTGTGTGTGTGCGTGTGTGAGTGTGCGCACACTGCCTTCATCGTAACTCATTCATGATTTCTTGGTGAGTGACACATTG
The DNA here is from genome assembly GCA_030378365.1 of Hybognathus amarus. Taxonomy (NCBI): domain Eukaryota; kingdom Metazoa; phylum Chordata; class Actinopteri; order Cypriniformes; family Leuciscidae; genus Hybognathus; species Hybognathus amarus. The sequence continues at coordinate 384,724 of JAQIUQ010002507.1, read as the reverse complement.
GGGCTGCCTGCGGTTGCTAAGCAGTCTCTCTCTGGTTCCACCTCAGCACCCTGCCGGGGTCTTTCCTGCCGAGCCAGACTCACACACTCCCTGCTGCAGACCCCAACACACCACAAATCACCCAATAAATGTCTGCTTGACCCAATAAACGTCCATCATCTGCCCCTGTCCAAAAAAAAAAAACTACATTTCCCAAGCTGAGCTTTAGTGAGATGCAACAGAGCTCAGTGTCCTTCACAGAGGTCAGGAAGGCTTGCTGCAGTGAACAAAGGATTCAACAGAGTTACGTGATGCAATCATACAATCCACAGCATCTTGTGATTCATTAAAATGTGGCAAGATTTTACAGAGGTAAAAAAAAAAACCACTGGGGTAAGATTGATGAAAATAGTCTAATAGGATATTAAACGATTAAAAATATCTTCTTCCAATGCAAGAAAGTCAGTTAGGAAAGACATAACATAATTGTGACATTTATCTCAGAATTCTTTTATCTCAGAGTTTTTTTTTTTCCAAAGAACTGTGATATAGGCCTATAAACTAAAAATTTTGAATAATGAAGTCAGAAATGCAAGAAATAGTCACAACTCAAATCAGAATTGCAAGATATAAACTTGCATTTGTGAGAAATGTCCGAATTGTAAGTTGACTTTGTTTCCCAGAATTGGACTTCATAACTCAAAACTCGCAATTCAGATTTTTTTCTGGCAATTGCTAAATTTATTATAACACTTCTGACTTTTTTCTCTCCATAGAAATGGTTGTGAGTGAAAATCCCAGTAACTGAGCAGATTGTGAAATACTTCCAACGCATTCTCATCCCAGGGCGTTAATATAACATGCTTTGGTTATGGGTAGGTTTAGGTCTGGGTAGGGTTAGGATTAGACCACTAGGAGGCACCTTCTGGCCCATATATATCTGTGTCTCATATTGACACTAAAGGGTGCCATGTGCCATTCTCAAGAGCGTCAGTATATGACGCCTTGGGATGAGAACAGGCTGAATTCTCAGACTGGCCCGTCTGGCACCAATAACCATGCCACGCTCAAAATCGCTTAAATCACCTTTCTTTCCCATTCTGGCATTCAGTTTGGAGTTTGGACCACACTCCTAAAGCATCGAAGCAACTGCCATGCGATTGGCTGATTAGATAATTGCATTAATGAGAAATTGAACAGGTGATCCTAATAATCCTTTAGGTGAGTGTATTTATTAAATAGTAACACTTTCTTGAGACCAGGCATTCAAAACTGCTAAATTGTGAATAAAGTCACAGTTATGTGCTTTACACTCATTAGTAATGCAATCAAATAATAATGCATTCGTTCTCCTTCCCTCCTCCTTTTCTCTTGTTGTGTGCTCCAAAACACTCATGAAAGGTGTTTTACAGTACCGAGTGGGAAGACAGAAGAGATCTCAGGTGGGAAGAGACTAATTAACGCCAAGCCCACTGACTATAAAAAGATCTTGAGTCATGATGTGCGAGGAACCTGCTTTAGCTAATTACAACAGTCATGAAGATCTCTGTGCCTCCATTTCCAAGCATTTCATTGTGCAGCGCTGAACTTTGTTGAGTTATTATTCATCAGAGCATCCAGACTAATGATCGATAAAGGCATTGTTTTCATATATAGTGGTTAGTTTAGTGTCCAAATCTAGCTTTACTTATCATCCCACCATTTCCTGCCCTCTTTTAACTTGCAGTTAAATAAAAGTTAGATCAAAGTCTGGAGAGAAAACTTACTAAAAATAACCAAGCATACTAACATTCTACTATGTATACTGTGAACTGTATGCAAATTTGCTACATGCATGGAATGTCTGATCTACTACATTTGTCTTTTTGGGGTGAGCATATCATGAACATTTGGGGTGGGCTTTCTTGAACTGGGTTACCCTTGTTAAAAAGAAGTGCACTTAATTGTATTGAATATACAACTGTAGTGAACTTGAAATCTTAAAAGTGTATATATTATTCACACTTAAGCAGTACTAGTAGGGAAGAATTCGATTTTAGATGCAGCGTAGGAACAGCCACTGCATAGCAACACCTTGGCAACCACCCACAACACCCGTGTATTATGGGAGCGACTTTGCAGCCATTACGCACATTTGAAAAAAAAAAAAATCAAATTCACTTTGCATTGAGCGCATCAAATGTATAAATTATACTGTTTATGGTTTATGCAGGGTGGATAGACATTTGCTAATGGCCAGCAAATGGAAAAAGAACCTGCAGCATGCTACATCTTTTCATGCTATGTCAGGCTTAAACATTGCCACAGCACTTTTGAGCTATTGAATGAGCAAATACACAAAAGCTTTATGTTGTTGAAAGCCCAAAAACAGCATTAGCTCAGTACATGACTCGCACAGGAGGAGGCAAACACATGGTAACACCAACAGCTCACACACAGAGGTGAGAAGCTAAAAACAAGTGCCACAGACTCACCTTTAAATTGTGTTGTTATGTGTGTAATAGTGTGTGAGTACAGTATGTGAACGGCTGGTCTGCAGTCGACAGTCTGGTTGGACAGAAACTCGTACATGTTTGGAACATTGTGAGGGTGGGTAAATGATGAAAGAATTTTTTTTTTTTTTTTTGGTGAACTAACCCTTTATACACTGTTTTAGCATTACTTCTAATCTAAGGCTAGGCTAGGCTAGACATAAAAGGGATAATTCACCCTAAAATTAAAAATGTGTCATTATTCGCTTTCCAATGTTGTTATTTTCCTTGCCTGTTAATTTTCATACTATGTGACTTCTATGTGCAGTTTCATGAGTGTAACAATTAACATATTGTACCTTGTTAGGGCATGTTTAAGTACTAATGAGAAAATCCCAACACAGTCTCATGAAAATGCATAGGGGATCGCAATGCACAACCTAGCAGCGGGGTTAAATGTAACACAGACCGTTTACATAGTTCGTAAGGATCAAGCAGGTTATCTTTCTGCTATTTTTCTCTTGCTGCCAGAAGACGGTCTTCCGCGAATTTGCGGAAAGTTTGGATTATATTTCGTGAAGATACTGGACAAAGAGTGTTTTGACACCATGAAAGTATTTTTTTTTTCATCATTGTTTTTTTTTCTTTGTTTTCTGAGTTGGGTGTATACGTTTCCAAATCTAACTTTATATTGCCTTGATCACTGTCTTATTGGCTCCCTTTTTGAAACATGTCAGCAATTCCTAGCGACTGTTAGCTAGGATTAAAATATGTAATACACAGCGGGGTTAGTTGTAACAGAGTGTTACAACTAAGCCGCCAAGTGTACAATGATAATCAAATGAAAACGGAGCCACACAACTTTTCAGGTTTGAGTATACATTTAACTTTGTTAGACTTTCACAAACAATGTTAGAATTTAAAATGTTTAAAAATGTTAAAAACCTGTATATGGGGTAAATTGTAACATTTGCACTTCTGTCACTTTCAATGCAACTGTACGAAAATGGTAGGTCCTAGAAAAAAAACATTAAGTGGTCATTAGTAGCAGAGATGTGTATGTAGCTTGTGTAAAAAAAAAAAAAAAATCTAACCTAATTATTTTTATTAATTTAGCCAAAACCAAAAAGCGTTAGGTTGTGCCCTGCTCTCCCCTATCTATACCACGAATGTCATTTTTCGTGGCATTTATACGCCAAAAATGTTTTTTTTTTTTTTTTTTTTTTTTTGCGTGTATATGCTACGCACTGAAAACCCCTTGGTTGGGTTTCAGGGGAGGGGAGTTTGTGCGCATTACACGCAATAAAGTGCATATCAAATGCACACGAAAAACGCGTACCATATACACGCAAAAACTGTTGCCACGAGAAATGACATTCCGTGCTATACAATAGAAACTTTCATGAGATCGGGCTCGAAAATCCACCTAAAGCAAACTTGCTTTTTTCAAGGGCACACAAGAGATAGGACATAGATCACCCTTTGAAGGGTTTGAACACAGATTGTTAACCAATAGGCCACACCGCCCTCAGCTTTCATCCTGCACATTGTCCAGTATTATCAGATGGATGTTGACACCTGCAGGTCTTGTTGACTTTATACAGGTTGTGAATATGTGTTGTATAGTGCACGTGATGAACATGGTGAACACCTGCTCCACCATTTCCTCACTCCTTTTATCTCTCTTTGTCCCTTATCAGTGCAAGAGAAAAATAAATTTAGACTTCAAGAATAGGCAAAAAAAAAGTAATTAATAAAAGAGGCCAAAGTGCCACTGGGACTGTGTTTATCTGTAAGACTTCTAATTAATTTGCACACCGAGTTCTGTGGACATAGTCTGTGTTTTGCTTCCTTCCAGAGCTTTTCTCTGGAGCGCTCCTCCCTTCAGAAATCTTGAGCATTTCTTTATTTCTTTTTTTCATGTTCCCTGCCTCACAAGTACTTTATTACAATTAAAATGCGCCATAAACACAAAGAAGACCACGGAGAGTGCTTTAACAGTGTGTGTGTGTGAGCAGACAGACAATGTGTCTCACAGAATGAAGTAGATGTTATGGTTGCACTTTTAGAAATGTCTCCCCTGTGAAGTAATGGAAAGGCTGATTCATTCTAGTGAATCAGTTTATCCTAAAAGGTCCTTACACTCATACACAGTGCTGGAAAATCTGATTCATTATGGTAAATCAGTTCATCTTAAATGATCCCTCTCTCTTACCGTCATACATACTGATTCATTCTTGGAAATAAGATCATCCTAAATGGTCCTTACTCTTAAATAGCTGATAAGTCTGATTCATTATGAATCAGTTCATCCTGGTCTTCTTTCTTATGTTGCATTATAAATTCCAAATCATTTTAGTGAATCACTTAATCTTTCAAGTCTGATACTCTCATCCTAATTGAGATTTTTGTTAAATCTGTTTATTTTTTCATTTAAATCCCCTCATTAATATTGAGTAGAGACATGGCTCTGGGTGCGTTTCCCGAAAGCACCCGAAAGCCAACTATGGTCGAAAGTTCCGTCGTTATCAGAATAGTTCAACGATTCGGTGTTTCCCGAAACAATCGTTCCAACGAACATTTGCAAACAGCATTGCAAAGTTGTGGTTAGAATCATCTTTTCTATATTGCATGACATTTGGAGGTAATAAATCCTTATCTTGAGCAAAATAAGCAAACTGACATTCAGTACAAGTGGTGTATTTTATTCAGAATACATACAAATGTAATTTACGTCTTTTAGTTTGTCAAAAGATTTGAAGTAACATGTTTGAAGAGTGCGCATGTGCGAACGTGCTCTACTATGTAAGAACGAGCCAAATATGTCTGGTAATAAAGCAAAACAACTGAGAACAATTAGAAATAGTCCTAAGATGACATGTCTGTAATTTATATAAAACAAATCTAGCGTTAATTGGATCTCAAACAATTTCATTAAAAGTCGTTATTACTCCACCACGTGCGAAACCAACGTAGTTGAACGATACTTTGCGACAGAGGGTTTCGGGAAACAGTCGTGACTACGTTGATTTTTCCAACGATGCCTCGTACCATGGTAGTAAAGCTGTGAACTACGTCGTTGTACGGGAAACGCACCCTGATCAGGTATTATAAATTATATCATTGAATAAATGGTTTGTATTGATGAAATCACCTTGCCCTCTTAAATAATTTCAATATACAGCTTTAATTTTTGTTTGTATCACAGCTTGCAATGTACCTAACTACTTTTATAAAACTGGAACTTGAGTTTAATAGCTTGTTAAACAAATTCATACTACCATTAGCATGTAGCTTAGCTAAGCTGCTATCAGCTGATATTTGCCAGTAAAAAAGTATAGACTAGCTAGTACAGATAAGCAGTTTTACAGGCCTGTGCATGATTTCTGCTGTGGATCAATGGACGTTGTACCACATCAGGCACAAAATAAGGATTAATTGGGCAAATTATTTATGGACAATGTCAATTTATACTCCCAAACCTCACAACGAGAAGCCTCTGTAGTTACACATCTTCCCGCTGGCAACCAGCTGCAAGTTAAATAACACACTGTGTCGCGACTTGCCTCGTTTACATCCGAGTGAAACATGAAAATATTGTGAGCAAATCTATGATTACCTGGCAATCAACTTTAAGTTCATAGCTCTCATCCCCGCAGGGGGGCTTAACATCCACAGTGCTATTTACTCGCTCCTTCTACAACCAGCTTTTTAAAACCCCCCAGCTTGAATCAGGGTTTCCCCGGTCCCCGATTGCCCACAATCCACAGGTACTCAGCCCATCAGATCTGCATGGAAATATGTCAGGGGGATAATAAAAGCCTAGTCACCTAATTCAACCCTGCTGCAGCTCCATCCATGCACGGAGACAGGAGGTCTTTCATATTATAATACCGCAGTGATTGCACTCCACCTGACATATGTTCTCTCTCCCTCTCTGTCTGTCTGCCTCGATCTCTCTTTTTCTCTCTGAACGCCCTTTGGAGACAGACTGGAATAAACTTTGACACAGCTAAGTATACACACGCTCTCTCTAGGGAAGGACTGAAATAATACTTTGATATTTTCATGATTTCCTTGAGGGCTGAATTTCGTTGCCATATTCGCCCATGAGGACATCTAAAAGGGAACGCTTGGAGACACTGGACCGGTTCTCTAACAACGCACACAGTCACATGTTCTTGAGTGCCCTGAAGCCTGAGCTTTAATTAGCTTATGAAATATTAAATGCTCATCTGGCATTGTTCTAAGTAAAGGCTGCGCGTGGCTGGGAATATTTAGAATAGATCGAAGCTTCAATCTCCACAAAGAACTTCTTTTGTGCCTTATGTTCTTATTTACCCTTTACACCGCCATGAACCCAACAAGCTGGTACTGCAGAATTGCAGCATATCAAAAAATATTTGAGGTTTTAATGTATTGTTATTAGAGGTAGACTGATGGTGGATTTTACAGATAACGCTAACTAGGTTGACCCATGGTTGATAACCGATAAAAAAAAGATACAAAAAATTAATGTAATCAATTAAATGTTGAAATGAAATATTTTCATACTTATACATATTAATTAAATGATTCTTACTTTTCTTAACCTCAGTTAATGTTACAAATGGAAACTTATCGTAAAGTGTTACCATTTCATATTAATCCAAACAGCCATCCTTGAAGATGGAGATCTTTAAATCTCTACACAAATGCCATAGCATTGACATTAGACACATTTGTTGTATGTATATTCTCACTTTATTTGCAAACACTTGATTATCTAATATGATCTAATTCTTGATAACCTGATATTATTAAAGGGGGGGTTGACTGCTTTTTTCTCTTTGCATGATTGTGTTTATGGGGTGCAATACATGTATCCGTGTTTTTTCTTTTTTAAAAAGTCTTATTTTTCATAAAATTCACCTTTATTGTCAGCCGCGCTATCCTCTGTCCCCTGAACGAGCGGTTCACTTCCTGAGTCTATGAAAACACTCCCTCAGAAACGTTCGGTGAGCTCAGATTGGTTAGTTTGGGCCGGTGTGTTGTGATTGGCTAAACTGTCGTCCAGATGTAAATAATGGTGTCGAACTACAGTTCAGTTTGAGGCAGAATCAGACCGAGAAAGCGGCGATGAAGAGAGTCAAGCAGAACCTCACCACACACGGCTCTTAATAAAGGTTTCTGAATGATAATTTGCTACATTGTTTAACTTTATACACGTTTGTTTTACACAATAGCATCTGACTGGCAACAATAGCAACTGACTGGCTACTAATGTTATACTCAAACAGCGTTGGCAAGTTTACGTTCTTGATTAAATCGTAAAACATATATACATGAAAAATACATTTACAACATTAGTACTTATACAAAATTCATGTTTGTACGCGTTCGTAGACACAAAATAGCATAATCACTAGCCTATAGTGGCAATAAAGCCAGCGCTGGCATTTGAAAAAAATAAAACACAAGGCTTCGTCTGGAATTATACATGCAAATACATTTAAAATGATGAAGTTTTAGCCTACTTACAGGTTGTGGCCCAACAACTGCTGCCTCTGGTTTTAAAGTTGGAACTGCTTCATGTTTTACAGTAGTTACAGTTTCTTGTTGAATCCGGTGTTAAACTCGTGGAGATTCTGGAAGCTGTCTTCCATAAAATGCTCAGCACATAGAGCTAGATTACGATCGTCACTTTCAGGAACATAATCAAACATTAATTGTATCCATTGTTGACGAAATACAGCGTCCGTGGGAAGTCCGAACACAGAAGATCTGACAGCTGCGTGAACACAACACACTTCGACGTGCTGGAGCTGCTGAAAAATGCGCATGCATTTTTTGCATATTCCGGAGGGAGGGTTTGATGCAAATGTGTGGGTTAGTGACGTACCATAACCCAGCTGTAGTCCCAATTCGAGTCGTTTTTGTAGGCAATTATACTTCCTGATTTTTAAAGACGATATCTCTGCTTACACTGAACTTTCAGCACTGCAACTTTGCAGATACTGTTCATGCACCAACAGCAACATTACACACTATTTAAAATGAAAAAGTGAAATGGCAGTCAACCCCCCTTTAATGTTTCTATCATTTGCATTCTCCTGTTTTCAGCTTTATCTTCGCTGCATAACAAGTACGCTGAATGTCCTGTACAACATACCAACCTGATTTCACAGCAGTATTCTACGAGATTGCTAATTTATACAAATTCATACGACCTCACTTGTACGGATTTGTATGATTTTTCAAGCGCCACCAGGAAGGACCACCCCTAACCGAAATCTCACGTGTCAAAACAAACTCCACAAAGCATCAGTGCACCGACTAAATTGCATGGGGTCTGAGCTAGTAAGCTAGTAAGATAATGGGAGTGAATGGCTGTATGTCCAAAAGCGCATCTATCCATGATTAAAGTGCTCAACATGTCTCCGGGGGTTTAATAAAGGTCTTCTGAAGTGAAGCGATGTGTTTGTGTAAGAAAAGTATCCATAATTAAAACTTTATTGACTAAAATAACCAGATTCCGGCAGATGGCCATACGCAAGTCGACTTACGCCAACAAAAATATTAAATTATGAAAATTATTAATAATGTGCATGGATAAATCATTTATAATAAACCTATAATAAATCATTTCATATTATAAAATAAGAATTGTCCACTTTGATTTAATGGTGACAGTGTAATCGCAAAATAAATATACATGTTTTCATACTATACATTATGATATAAATTTACTTGTAGCAAGTGGTTGATTTTTTGTGGTTTATTTTGAATGTATTTAGACAAAACAGTATGAATTAATTAATTTATATCTGCCATTTATCGGTTAATGGTCATAAAATGATCATTATTATATTGTCTAGAATTTTAATATTGGTGGATTCCTGATAATAGTAATAATACACTGAGGTTTTGTTATTGCAGCTTCCTGTTATTCAATTGTTATTGAAAACCCTTCCTGTCTAGAAATATAGAAAGGAATATGAAATTGCCTAGCACATCTATTTTATTCAGCAGTAAGAACTTCCCATGAAGCAGAGTCGCTTTTAGGCAAGAATCCAAGGTTAGCAAAAAAATAAACAAAATAAAATAAAAAGGCGTAAATGCGGCAAGAAAACAAAAGGCTGTGGAGGAGTTGCTTCGGTATGCTGAATAAACTACTTTCTTATCCTTCAAATGTTCTTCGTTTCATGTTTACACTTTGTCTATACGACCCCAACAATTGATTGAGTAATTGTACAAAAATATAAATTTTTAATCATACAAATAATATATCATTTTTTTTTTGTTTACTATTTAGAGGTTGGTATCTCCTGATAGAATAAGTTGCCCTTCTTTACACGCCTGTGATATTTCGGTCTATGGCAGACATAGTTTCCCAGAAAGCCTAATGTGTTTGTTTATGATTATGTTTATGAGAAAGTCTTATGCAAGAATAATCATGACTGTCTAATATGTTCATGCTCATCCATTTTTTTTCTTTAAGATGTGAGTGAATTCACTCCTCCGTTGTTATTGTAAGCATATTCCACAGGTCATGACACACACTAAAACAGTGCTGTCCTGGAAATGAGTGGGTTTAATTCTGACATTTTACTGATGTAAATGCGGAACACAAACACTGTGCAGCTGCTACATAACGTCAGTAAGCATAAAAATGCATAAAAACACCCACATGCTCAGTCCTTGGGCAATATGTTGCATTCCACTGCAGACGCCATGTAAATGTATCAGTGTTGAGGTCAGAAATATCCAGTGGGTGGACCTTGGTGAAATGGGGTCAGTCTATTGTGTGCCTACCCTCAAATTACACCGTGAATATTATGAAATTTACCTCTTTACTTAGCCAAGTATACACCATAAATATCCTGACATGCATCCATGTGAGCAGTGATTATTTTGCATGTGATGCAGCCAAAAGGAATTTGTATGACCTTTTTAAACAGCTTAAAGGGATGGTTCACCCAAAAATTTAAATTAGGTCATTAATTACTCACCCCATGCTGTACCAACCCCGTAAGACTTTCTGTTCATCTTCGGAACACAAATGAAGATATTTTTGATCAAATTTTGAGAGGTAGATCACTGCTACATAGGCATCCTAAGGCAGGGCTCCACACTAACTCTTTGCCTTGGTTGCACTGGTGCGCCTAACTTTTTTATTTAGGTGCACCAGCACAAAATTTAGGTGCACTCAAATTTAGGTGCACTCAAGCTTTAACGCCACAATTTAAAGGTCACCTTTTTCTCACGCTCCATATATTCTTATATATTATGTAAATGCTTTTAAAAAAGAATAAGATGCAGGTTTTTTTTTTTTTTTTTTAAGCACAATTATACTGTATATAAAAATATAAATCTTAAAAAAAAAAAAAATTAAAGTGCTGTTTTTACATTGTTCAAGTTAGGGCAGGGTATTGACACCAATTTCACAATTCGATTCAATATTGATTATTTTGGATATCAGGTACAATACATGGCAAATTTTCTCAAGGAAAACAAATCTCAACTAATGCTGTAAACTGGGAGTCAGTTGTAGCCCACTATGCTTCATTAGCTTACTATAATATTGAAGGTAAATCCTGATTTGTACACAAACACTTAAATTACACTTTATTATTTTATTTATTTATAATAATAATGTTATATGAAATATAAACATTTAAATGGTGGCTGCATAAAAACATGCTTTAAATACTGAAAAACATTAAAAATTATAATGAATATGTGCATGTATTTGGCAAAATGCTGCTCTAGAGTTAATTTTTCTAGCTGGCTAACGAGTTTATGGTCACTGGATTTTTTTTCTGAGGTAAATGTGATGTTACATGACATTGTTTACACGCGTTTTACTGACGTCTTTCCACGGTTGAAACACTAATTGTGTGATTCTATGTGAAAGATACGGATTTCCAGTAAGTTGTACTCTCTCTTTTAACACACTTTCAGATGCTCGTTCATGTTTATTTCACGCTGTAACTGGCATTATTTCAGGCGGAAGAGAAGCTCACGTGCACTCCGCGCTGCTGCTTCTCTTGAGCTGAGCCAGAGCGATCTCAAGGCACAGCGTCAATACACTATTTGTTTTTGAACTTCGTAAGACAATGGACCTAATTTGAAATCTGAGACTTTGTTTCATATCAATAGTAACAAAAGCACAAAGATGTTTAATTTTGACTTCTCTGTGCATGCTCTTTGAGGTGAACCGAGGGTGGACCCTGAAACCTGCATTGTATGACTGATAGACAACAATATTGAAAAATATCAAAATTGAAAATACTGTGGAAACAAAGACACCTACATCTTGGATGCCCTTGAGGTAAGCTAAAACATATCAAAAATTAATTTCAAAGTGAACTATCCCTTTAAAAAAAAATTCCAAGCTCAATTTTAATTAAAATCTGTACTTAATAGCAAGAGGGAGGTTTCCGCAAGCCTTAGATGGACAAGTGCAGCAACTGAAGGCCGTACATACGAGTTTTACAAAGTTGTGATTGACTCTTTATGAGGAAAGAGCGCTGGATGAATTTCATGCACAAATAATATCTACCGATTGGTGAGTCAAAAATTATTTTGGGCTTGATATTGAAATGACCAATGTGGTTGAATTAATGCAAGCCATTTGTCTTCATATTCAATTAAGGATTAAGAATGGTATTCCTATGCTGGAGTGGACATTAACTACCTGTGTGTGCCTGTGCCGCGTGCTGTGTGTGTGTGCGTGCGTGCTGTGTGTATATGTGTGTGCGAGAGAGAAAGAGACTGTGAGTAGTACATGAATATACATCCTGATTTGTACAATTCTTGTTATAATGCTGCGCTTGTGCGTAACATTTACTGTTATTACGTATTATTAGCCTAAACAATAAATCAGGTGATCTGGCTCTTCAGTGCCTAGCCTCTTTAAGACATGCACGTCACTGCCAGGCTGCCATATTAACCAAGACCGATCATTAATTATCATCTGATTATACGGTACCTGTGTCATCACAATGAGAGGCCCAATGAAACAGCCAAGTTCATCATGCCACAATTTCTGCCAAATTAGCAAGCTGGATTCTCAGTGTTCACTTCACCAGGCAAATGATACAGAATCCACACAGATCCAATCAGTTCCCCACAGAGAAGCAATGGACAGAGTGATAAAAAATGAACATATTTTTCAAAATTGACTGTCTAGTCGCTTATTCAGTTTTAAGGAAGCTCTGAATAATTAGAGCACAATTAGACATTTTTTACTTTAAACTCTGTCCAAAAAAAGAGCGACCACACAGAAACAGTAATAGATGAGACACAATGACCAAAAGATGTCTGTAAAAGATATGTATGGGATCATAGAACTGAGGTTAAAACAGCAGCCCAAAAGCAATGAACAAAAGCATGTATAGCATTTCAAGAGAGCAACTGAAAGATATTCAGCAAATATCTATCCATTCACTGCACAAAACTGCATGTAGTTCTCAAAAAAGAAAATAAAGAGAGACCTGCAGATTATGTAATAACGGGAGCATTGCTCACAGCAGACAATTTGTTTCTTGGTTTCCACAGTAATTATCTTGAAATTTACTGTTGAATGCATCACATTTGTTATAAAAGAGGAGATTTTATGGTTCTAGCAGTTTTTTACAAAAAAGATGAATTTAAAGATGCAATACAGTATCTGAGACAGTTTGAGCAATATGTACTCTTATTGTAAGGAATAAAAGTCGTTTTATTTGCCACTAGTGATCATTTCAGCAGTAGGGAACTGTAAGTATAGGTATCTTTTACTCCAAAAAAATATAAGAAGAGGCATATTTTTTTTTCCAATGAGGGTGGGTTGTTCAAAACTCTGACTTCATTCTGTGGAACACAAAATAATCAATATAATGAAAGTCAATGGGGTCCAATTTTGTTGTTTTATGTTCATCACTACTTTTCGTACAATTTGTATAGGCTCCAGTGATGGGTAGGTTTAGGGGCGGGGATAGGGGTGGTCCTTCCTGATGACTCTTTTTGAAATAACGTACAAGTGAGGTTGACAGAATTACCATTTCTGGTTGAACCTATGTAATTCAATCCTTTTTGAAACACCAACAAACAATTGAATAAAAACAATAAAGTTCAACTGCAAAAATGTCTGTTTTTGTAAGACTGGTTGATCAAACCTACCATTTCGAAATAGTTCTATGGAAATAACCCCGTGACACACACACGTATGGACTCGCACATATTGAAAGGGTGCATGCCCTGAGCAGTTGGCTAAATGACAGTCTTTCTCAGCCAGTCAATCCCCTGGTGCTGGAGGCTGATTGACAGGCCTGTGCAGAGCTTGTCAATAACTATGAGCTGCAGGTGCTGAAGAGGGAGACTCACGCCTGCGCTCTTCTGTCCTGCTGCTATATTTGAGCCTGCCAGTGCCTGGGCCGGCCAACAGGGGCACTGTATGGGACCGGAGGGCAAAGGAGGGGCGGGAGGAGGGGCAGACAAAAGCAGACTGTGGGACTCCCCGCTGTCAGACCCGTAAGTCCCGTGGAGCCCTGTTCATCACCCACGGCACAAACAATGCAAACGCACCACCGCCGGAACACTTTGTCCCATAGGAGAGAGATAGAAAGAGAGAGACAGCCAGGCTGTCAGAAGTTACACAACCTAGCAGTTGACAGCAGCTTTGGAAGAATAGAGAGCAAACAAGAAAAACTGAGCTGAGCAGAAACATCAGGGGGAGTCAAAACGTAATTTTCCTTTACACAAAACACGATGCATACTCAGACACCTGAAGCTGTTATAACAGTCATTATCAGCATTTTCATAAATAACTCTCATGAAGGAGGCCTCGCTGACAGCCTCTGACGCACTATCACCTCTAAGCAAAAGTGGAAGTCAGCAGCCGGCATCACTCGCTCATCTGAAGTCATCCAGCGAATCTGATGTACGAAATTAATCAAGCCTGTGATGTCTGTCATAACCTTTCAAGCTGATGTGCAAAAAGATGAACAAACAAATTTGTGTTTTAAAACTTTGGTTCTTAAGACATTGAAGAGGTTAAAAACTTGAGAAATGTCCGTTAAAAACTTGAGAAAGTATTATAGCCTCATGCATTTCTATTACAAATAACAGAAAGGGAAATGCTAGTACTTTTTTATATACAGTACCATTCATTTTCTATCCACAAGTTTCCTACACCCCATGAGGCCTTGCGTCAAAAGTGGGCGCGTCTTCCGGTTCGTAGTAAACAAAACGCAGCTTGACATACTTAACACTCGTTCATTCAACAGTTGACAGTGATTCAAGTTATAGCGATCCAAACTAGTCAACAGTGTGGGAACACAACCTCAACGAAATTAAAAAGGGTGAAATAACAGTACCTTTACCCTCTGCAGTAGTTGGTTGGGAGTATTATAATAACATTATTAAGAATCAATACTCATCAAGGCATGGTGACAGACAGTTGTGTGAGCTGACAAACAATTAAAATAAAAAATACACACTTAGTCATTGTGCTTTGGAGTTTATTCAAAATTATAAATGAATGTGCCACTTGAATACATTAACTGGCACATTTGGTATTCTGTCAACTCAGGCTTTGATCCTGATTTTAGGTGTAACATCAGTAGAGAACATCCAATCATATGCTGATAGAGTTTATATAATACAGTAATGAACACAGTAAGCTAAATTAATGTACACAGGAAGATTTGTCCTCTTTTGGGAGGTGATGGAAACTTCAGTCGTTGGCAGGATCACTCTGATTTCGTTTTCTGCTTATGTTCAAAACAATCACATTTAAGCCACTGAATTAGTTTAGTCCGGTTATACGTACAGCCGCGAACAGCACATGTTGTCCCTGAGCTCCGTAACGACATCTCTCATAATGATTTGCGTCTTTAAATAGCAAAATAATTCTCAGAAAAACAGCTAGCCTCTTCGCTAACTAACACACAAAATACTATTGGAATGCTACTTCCGCCGCGTTCCGGAAGTTTCACCCACTTTATTTTTTACAGGAGCGCCCCCAGAAACTTGTGGATAAAACAAAGAGAATAAATGAAGACGGAGAATAAGTACACTCAGAGCGCTGATATTCTTAGCACTGTCAAAATAAAAGTCCTGATCCAGAACTCATCTGCAAGCCAGCTTATATAACAATATCTCCAAATATAGCTCTGTTTAAATCTAAAAATATCTCAACCACCACGTGTAGTCAAATGAGACCGAACAATGAATCTATTAAACAACAATCTTTTAGTGTTAAAAAGTAATTCAGGTTTTTGAAAACGGTCTCTGTGTAGGCTAAACAACAAAAAAACGTGAATCTCTGATGATGACCTCATGCACATGCGTATTACGTGTCCAATCTAGTGTTTCATCGCTATCTAACAGGCTGGCAGCAGAATATAGTGTTTTTAGTCGTTTTCAAGGACCCTTTTAAAAGGGGATCGTTTTGAGAAAACGTGTCTAAGTATCTTCTCCATTTTAAAGCACATTGTTGTCGTGTAAGCCTCATGGGCTTAAATACACATACTAAGATAATTAACTGGAACAAAAACAGGTGCGTAACTAATCAGGAACCATGGAAACAAGCAAGCAAAGGAAACACAGTCAAACTGAAAATAACCAATGAGACTGAACATATCTGTGACCGGGAGGCACATCCTCACAACGTCCAGCAGAGGAGGGAGGGTGCAAATAAACAATACTATCAACAGATAGAGATATTATCTAGATATTTGGATAAGCCACCGAAAAACCTATACTTGTCAAACATTATTAGAGATTACCAATGAGAGTAATGAATAATGCAGACTGCATAATGATGAATGGAGGCTAACGTAGTTCATATATAACCTGCCAATGCAATGACATCCACGGGTACATACTAAGAAATGAAATTATTTCCCCATCAGTGCTTTTTAAAGTGAGTAAGTAGATAGAGGGGGCCATCCGCTGTGCTGGACACATATTGGCCCGGCTGTAACAGGCAATTACAGCATCCACAGGGTGAAGATTAGAGTCATTAACAGTGCTTAACACCGGGCAACGCACCAGTGAATTATTAAAGACCTGGGATACAACCTTACCTCTGCACTTCCTGCCCTAACAGAAATACAGTGCTTTTACATGCTTCAGTTTTATAATATTTTACTGTTTTGAGTGGTTATACATTTCTCATACATTTTGAATTGCTTTTCCTGTAAATCTATAGCAAAATCGTTGTTTCTTGCATGATTGGCATACACACATTCAAGGTTACTGGACCTCAACACATGAAGAGCGATGGTGTGTAAAACTCTGACCATCACTCTTCATGTGTTGAGGTCCAGTAACCTTGGACCTCTGGGGGTCTGTGCAAACCGAGTGGGCAGTAAGTCATTGTGATCTGTAGCCCTTGTGATCAATGTACTACACCTTCACCCACCACAACTAGTATATTTCTCAAGGGAGTAAGAAAGATGGTAAAACCAATGAAGATTTAAGCTGGAGAGCATTCTGTGGAGAGCCTCTGCTTGAAAAAAAATAATCTAGATTCATGCATTCTTTTTTTAACACTTAAAGCAACACTATGCAGTTTTTTTCATTTATTTATTTTTTACCTTAACTGAATAGCTTAGGAGTTATTGCAATGGTTATATGACTATTCTCGGGTTGAACGTTGAGTGTGTCCAATCCAAAATACATGTTTATAATGTTTGTAAATATTTATTGTGCATTATTACTGAATGTAATGACAAAATGTGACTGAAATACATGTGACTTGTCCACAATTCAATTATGAACTGGTACAGCAGTCAGGTGCGACTTATTTTTGGAAAACACGGTAAGCATGGACGTGATTTCAGAAGGCCTGTGTGGTTGTTCACAACCATACTGTGCACAGTATAGTTCTGTATATGATAAGAATCGCTTGTTATTACACCATATATGGCCTGTTTCTCTTTTTCACACCTAGTCTTTTTTCTCCATGTGTCAAATGAATTCAACAGATTTCAACTAGATTTCTCAGATATGACATCTTGTATTAGGAAGGTGACCCCTCACTCAGAGCATAAACACAGTTACCAGGCGGAAATTCACTCATTAGCATCATCTCAGCTCTGTGACTTCCTATCAGGGTATCTGTGTGTGTGTGTGTGTGCACAGAAGACATCTGGTGATCCTGTGGGAGATGTTCAGCTTGGTTAGGCTCCTGTTAGCTCCGCACTGTTGAGGACTTAATAATGAGAAATTAAAGAGTTGTTGTAGCTGCGGGCGGTATAAGTATGAAGGCTGCCGTCCGAAAAAAAAAAAAATCTAAGTTTGGAAAGTCAGCATTTTCTGACAAACAGCTTCAGAACTCTCTTCTCCAAAAGCAACTATTTCCAATGACGGATGTTTCTCACCCTCACCTGACGTGTATACCTTTGATCACCGCTGTTAACTTGGGAAAGTCAGAGGCCACAAATCAGGATTACTTAACACTCAAGAGACCCACTATTTGTAAATATGTAAATATGTGTCCAAAACCCAAATTAGGCAGGACAAAAGTCAATACACAAAAAAAACGTAGATGTTGATCCACCCTCTAAAATGAATGATCAAGAAAATTTTATATCAAACATTCGCACTATTCAGCTTCAGGCATATTTAAGACTTCATAAGGATTGTGCCAGACGAAGAACTTTTTTTAAATGTTACGTTCGGTTGTAATTAAAAATTTTAAGTTTTAGGGGCAGTCTAAAATTGGGTTTCAAAGTGCAACTATTTTGAAAACCAAACCGTTATCATCTATGCAAACTATAGACTTTATGTAGCCCCGCCTCTTTTCAGCACTGCACTCGCCTTTTGTCTTCCGGTCTGTATTTTCACAGCGATCTTGCATATTTATGAATGAACGGCTCGTTTTAAAATCTTCCCAGTCTACTGACATTTGTTAAGACAATTGCTTTAAACATTACAACCCTCATGATAACTTTCGTTAACTTCACATTAAGTAAATCCACTTCAAAGCGAATTACTCCTGGACAGCAATGCCATAGGATATACAGAGACCGGAAGCTCAAAGACAATATTCTAAAGATGTCGGCGCCCTTGTTCTCTCGGTCCATAAGGTCTATAGCAATGTGAATTTGTGAAAAAGGTGATGTCATGTGCATGCGTATTACTGTGTGAGTTCAGTCTAATAGGTGCGTAGTGTTTCTTTACAAATTGACATTCGCCAACTACTGACCTGCCAGCATAATACAGCGGATTTAGTTGTTTTCGAGGAACCGTGTTAACGGAGATTGTTTTGACAATGTTGTTGTCTGTCTGCGAAAACATAAAGAAAAAGCGTTTCTATCTTAAGTACATCGTTGTCGTGTAAACATATAGTGCCGTACATCTTTTTTTATGCAAACAAATCATATAACATGGTAATATAATCATTTAATAATATAATAATAAACCTAGCATCTTCACATTACATTCTTAAAGATGCGATATGATGCTATTTTAAAAGGTCATTATTTTATTCATTGTCAGAAAACACATTTCTTTTAACATGTTTGAAGCGGTAGTAAAATAGTTAATACACACCTATTACGAAGTTGCGATGTTTTTTTTAGCAACCATAAACAACCCACAGTAACTCTTTGACAAGAGTAAAAACTTAATTGCTCATGTTATAATCAACAATTTACAGAGTCCATTGTATAAAAAAAATAATTGCATCGTGTAATGTTGACGAAAAATCTCTGCACGTTGACACATTTTTACAGTCATATGTTGTATCTCAGCATATCGCCCAGCCCTCATTCTTTTCAAAGTCACCATGAAACTTTACATTTTTTAATTTATTTATTAAATTTCTTTTTTTTGTATATTCATGTTCCCTCGTAATTCTCTCCCTCTTGCAGTGACATCTCTTCTCGAGAACGTGAGGGCGGGATCAATGTCAGTCACATGACATCACAGCAATAGCAGCACAACCATCCAATCTATTCCCGATGTAAAAAATCAAGCCCCGCCCTACATGTTTTTTTCTTGTGTGAGAAGCTATTTCACTTGATATGTCACAATAGTTAAGAAAAAACTATTGCAACTTCCATTTCATGCTGACTTTAACATGGTGATTGCTATGACATAAAAAGCACACAGGCCACAAAAAATACTTAATGACAATAATAGATTTTACTTGTGCAATACAACTTAATTTAAGTTTGAAAAACGTAAGTAATGTACCTTTTTTGACAAGTCAAATAACCGAAAATGAAAGAAGTCACTGTTTTCAGTAAAAGTAAAAAGAGATTACATCATGACAAACTTAAGAGGGCTGAGGCCATCAAAAAGATTTGTGTGCTGGCAGCTAATCGCTGAGAGTTAATCGCTGATTTCTAGGGGGGTTGAGATGAAAGGCTTGTGCCTAAGTCCGTTCTGAATAAGCTGTAGAATCACCTACGCATGCAACACGTGAGTTACATGCACATCCTCAGCCGTTCTGAAGGACGGCATGTGTGAACTGTTGATTCTTTTCAGGCATAAAACCTTCAACACTTACAAATCAGATAGGGCACATGGTTTACTGCAGAATCCCCAGTCAAAGGTTGCATGTTTTGTTCAGCTTTCTTCTAAGGCATGTGCATGCATGCAGTGGAGGGTTCTGTGCATCTTTTAAGACATCAGTCTCCTTAAAAAATATGCTGCTGCAGACCACACTTCCGTCAAAAACCCACACATCTACATAACCTGACTTTCAGCAGAACTGCACTCCACAATGCCAAAGTCACAGATGTTGTTAACCAGTTTAGTCTGCCATAGACGATAATCGTTTCACATAAATCACATCACATCGCATGAAATGATAGAATATCAAGCCGTGCGCTACTCCAATGTGTCTTCAGAAATCTGTCGAATGAATCACGACCACCATCTGTCCTGAGCTGGTGATTGCCCAGAAAACATTTCCTGTTCCACCTGCCCCTCTTCCTGTGTGTCTTACACCACTCCCAGGGGAAAATAAGAAAACAAAAAGACAGAAAAAAAATATGCAGTTTATAAGTGAGGAATATGGCTCTGCTTGAAATTGAATGATAGCTCAATTCCCACAGATTCACTTATTGTGGAATAATGTATACTATATAATACATAATAAAATAGCTTGTGATTTTATTAGCACCAAATGGCAGCTAAGGACATTGTTTTAATAATCTACATGTATATGTATATATTAGGGCTGTGCAAAAATTGATTGTGATTAATCGCATCCAAAATAAAAGTCTATGTTTACATAATATATTTGTGTGTGCTGTATATAATTACTTGTATATATAAATACACACACATGCATGTATATATTTAAGAAAATGTTTTTCATATATAAAATATTTATATTTATATAATATAAATATATATATATATATATATATATATATATATATATATATATATATATATATATATATATACAGAATTTAAGCGCAAATAATTCTTAAATATATACATGCATGCATAGGTATTTATATATACAAAATAATTATACATAGCACACACAAATATATTATGTAAGGACAGACTTTTATTTTGGATGCGAGTAATCGCAATTAACTTTTGCACAGCCCTAGCATATATATATATATATATATATATATATATATATATATATATATATATATATAGTTCAGATGCAGTGGTGCATGAATTGCATACTGTACTTCACCTTTAAAAACACATAATTACTAATTACTTCCTGTTAAGACAGTACACTAGAAATGGAAGGTAAATGGATAGGATAATATGTTGTGTTCACACACACACACACACACACACACACACACACTGTGTGAGTCCACCATACATATACTGTATTTCATGCATACTGTGCACAGTATAGTTCTGTATATGATAAAGAATCGCTTGTTATTACACCATATATGGCCTGTTTCTCTTTTTCACACCTAGTCTTTTTTCTCCATGTGTCAAATGAATTCAACAGATTTCAACTAGATTTCTCAGATATGACATCTTGTATGCGTTTCTCTGGCCTTTGAAGCTTTACACGATGGCACAACTGCCGAGAGCCTCCCTGTGGGGATCCGGAATCAACGCCACAGTTAGCTTTAATGATCTGTCTTAAAGTAGACACAGTAATCAGGTTAGTACAGAGCAGAGCATAATTTAGTTTCACCGTTTAGAAAACCCTACAGATATTACAGCAGGAAGCAATAAACTATAAAGCACAAGTTATAAAAAACAAAAACAAAACAAAGCTTTGTCCTCTGGAACCGGATGAAGTCCTGGTCCTTGCACAGGTGCCTTGTCATGGTTACAATCTGTCTGCCTTGCCACCGTGAACCAGAACTGTCAGCACAGTGCAATTTGTTCCGAGAGGAGAAAGCGCTGCGCCACCTGAAGCACGTGCCTGACCACTGTCGCCAGAGCAACAATTACACTGTTGCATCTTCTGCTTTCTCCACTGCTGAACCAGTTCATGTTTACTAAATGCATAGATTCTATAAAAAATAATAAGCATGGTTTATGCTAATAACAGAACGCTTTCGAACACTGACATGATTTTTGAGCTGCTGTATTAATTGCCAAAATACTGTTAATAGTAATTATCTTGTGCTTACCAAAGTTGTATTTATTTGGTCAGTACAGTAACAGTAATACAGTGAAATAGCAATTTTCGATTTTACTTTAAAAATGTAAAATGTCTTCAGTGTCACATGATCCTTCAGATCAGGACACATTTCTTAATATTATCAATGTTGGAAACAGTTGTACTGCTTCATACTTTTGTGGAAATCATGATACATTTTGTTAAGATTATTTGATGAATTGAATTGAAAGCCTTAACAAAACTAGCCAGTTCAGATATTTCATGTGTTTTAGCTCAAACAAACCTGGTGCAACTAATGAAGCCCTTGATTAGATGTATCAAGTGTGCAAGAGAGAACACTTTGGCCATGTTCACACTAATACGTTTTCGTTTGAAAACGTATATTTTTCTCTCCGTTTTGGCCTTCCGTCCTGAGACGCCGTTTTAAGTTAACAAAAACGTATCGTTTGGAAAACGCTCTCCAAAGTGGATAAATTTGAAAACGCCGTTTTCGCATTGTAGTGTGGACAGTGAAACCGGAGGTATTTCAAAACGATTACGTAAGTTTAATCATGTGATCCATGTAGTACCAAAAGATATTCATGTTTATCGGTATTGTGCCTGTTATGTGTTATTAATTTTTACACTATTGCTAAAATCTGTTACTTTCTATGTTACTTAATATGTGCTATTCTTCATAGCACAGTACTGCAAAGATGACAGATAACGTAGCCTACTCACATTTGCTGTCCTGCGGCAAAACAGGAGAGCAGTTGCGTTTTAGACCAAACATATGGTGACTGAATGCGACCTGGACGCATCAGTGATGTTGAGATATTTTGCTAAATAAAATAATCCTGTTATTGTGCGATAACATTATTATTTATTTTCTCATCTGTATTATCTCAGTGAGCTTTTGTGAAGTTTCACGCATGCGCAGTAAAGTGAATTTAGAAGTTTCTCATCCACAGTGAAACGTCGGAAAACGGCTGAAAACGCTAGTGTGGACGGAGAGCGTTTTTAAACGAAAACCCTGTTTTCAAATCTGTCCGGATTAATGTGGACGTAGCCTTTATTTAGCAGATTTGTGCTGTTGTGAGAGATTCTATTTAAGAGATAGAATAATTTTGAAACTGCAGTTCGATTTTCTGTTGAATTTGGGGAAACCACAGTTATTTCAATTGCTTTTGTTTGATTTGTTCTATTGCAAACAGATGAAAGTCTGTATTTTTTGCCAATAAACCTGATTTACAAAATGTTATATTGTGTGCAAAAATATTTAAACATAAATAATTGCAATATAATATAAGGTTGAAAGACAGCAACAGCTTGTTGAATTACACTAATTGAAAAATGCATTGTTTTTTAGGGCTTGCATTTTATAGGCTGAAATTCAACATGGTTGAATATTTAAGCTATGAATATTTCAATCCAAAACATTTCACACACATTTTCATTATTCAAAATTCAAAAATCCATATTCACCTTTCAGAATTTACTTCCAAAACCTATAATATGCATGCAATTTTCAGTCAATTTTATTTCGCTTTATACACTCACCGGCCACTTTATTAGGTACCCCATGCTAGTAACGGGTTGGACCCCTTTTGCCTTCAGAACTGCCTCAATTCTTCGTGGCATAGATTCAACAAGGTGCTGGAAGCATTCCTCAGGGAGTTTGGTCCATATTGACATGATGGCATCACACAGTTGCCGCAGGTTTGTCGGCTGCACATCCATGATGCGAATCTCCCGTTCCACCACATCCCAAAGATGCTCTATTGGATTGAGATCTGGTGACTGTGGAGGCCATTTGAGTACAGCGAACTCATTGTCATGTTCAAGAAACCAGTCTGAGATGATTCCAGCTTTATGACATGGCGCATTATCCTGCTGAAAGTAGCCATCAGAAGTTGGGTACATTGTGGTCATAAAGGGATGGACATGGTCAGCAACAATACTCAGGTAGGCTGTGGCGTTGCAACGATGCTCAATTGGTACCAAGGGGCCCAAAGAGTGCCAAGAAAATATTCCCCACACCATGACACCACCACAACCAGCCTGAACCGTTGATACAAGGCAGGATGGATCCATGCTTTCATGTTGTAGACGCCAAATTCTGACCCTACCATCCGAATGTCGCAGCAGAAATCGAGACTCATCAGACCAGGCAACGTTTTTCCAATCTTCTATTGTCCAATTTCGATGAGCTTGTGCAAATTGTAGCCTCAGTTTCCTGTTCTTAGCTGAAAGGAGTGGCACCCGGTGTGGTCTTCTGAATTCACTTCCACAAATTCAGTGGTTTAAACTTGACAGAAAACTCAACATTTAACATCCAGGAACTGCAGGAATATCAATAGATTGCCGATTCATAAAAAAAAAAAAATCTGCAGTTAGTCGAACTCGCCAGCAGGTGGTGCAAGTGGCTGTTAATGAAGACTAGATCAATGGATGAGAGAGTCATTGATTCATAAAAACTGATTTACAGAAATGGAGCAGGCAGTAAGAATTTGTGATGACTATCAGAGCCAGTGGCTCTCTCTGGAAAAGCTGATAAAGACACAAAAGCTGTGTTTACATTTGCGGCATTTACATTCACATGCAAGTCTTCACGGTTATTTTGTACATAAGTAAGCAGCTTTCTCTACCGTGAACGGGATTATAACATTATTCCCCGATGCTCATGTACAGATCAAACGTTACATCTGAGGTAGTAGATATATCTCCCAGTTGTTTAGTTTCCTGCTGCGCTAAACGCAGGTTCCCCTCGGGACTCCCCTTAAATGACTAATGCAGTGACATAAAAGACCAAACTCTCATTTTATTGTGAATGTAGGCAAAAAATTATTGCTATTTTTTGACTACCACATGAGCTCATATTTATTTTATTATCAAAAGTCATAAAAGGTTTGCAACATCCTACACTAGAGCCCGCTCATGCTTATGAGAACGGGCTCGTAGGTGTCAGGGATGTTGCAGGATGTTATCCTTATCGTCATATAGAACGCTATATGCAAAAACGGTGCTATACTACGCACATGGCACCCTTTATCGTTAATATAACACGCAAACCCAAGGCGTAATAAATCCAATAAATCCTTTAGCGTAATATGAGTAGGGGTGTCATGATTTTCCAAATCTCTCTATTCGATTTCATTTTCGATTCTAAGGTCACGGTTCGATTCAATTGATTCTCGATTTTTATATTTATTTGTTTTTAATGATGAAACCGGCCAATCGGGGTGCTCTCTGTCTTAAGAGGGTTAGGAGGACCGTATTCAAAACCCTGCTGCGCCAGAGAGCGCCATTTACATAGTTTTATATTAAATTTACATTTATTTGTCTCAAATCGTTGTTAATGTACATGGCTTCAGTGTGGTTTTCACTCGGGTTAGCTAAACGCTAGCTAAATAAATACTATAGTATTATATGACACAGTTGCCTAGACAACGGATAACGTTACAACAAAATAACAGACTTAACGTGATACACTTTTACTTGACTAACGTTCAAACATCAACTATTATTCTATCAACATAAAAAAAATCAAGTTAACTTAAAACTCACACATCATTTAGCTCTTCTACCAGGAGTTAATTCAAAATTGAGCTCGCGTGAATAGAATGTGTGCGCCTGGTGCGCGACCCTACATGCGCTTCATGAGGCACACAGGTCTCTCACTCTCTCCCTCGCTGCCGTGCGCGCAATACGGTTTGGAGCACAGTTTTTTTCTGTCTCGGCATTCACGCTCGCTCTCTGCTCGTTCACTCTAGATTCCGGGAGATATTAATTAATTTGCGTGCATCAGGTAGCTGCTATCAACATGCGGGAGACTCCCGGAACTTCCGCGAGACTTGGGATGTCTGCAAAGTAAAAACTGTTGCTTTTTGAAGCGTGAACGTTGTCAACATAACTCAAAAAACTTCCACACCTGCAACTTCAATGAAAGAGGAGGGAGTTCAAGTTCTGTCAATGGGTCTCTCTGTATCATGCTATCTTTTGAATGGCTGTAGTTTAGTTAGAGGAGGTTGACCATAGACTCGCAGCACAAAAACACGCATGTTTTTCCCGCTTGGCAAGCCGAACGGACATGACATGGGGGCGTGGCAGTATCGACGATTCCATTTTTAATTCGATTCGATTCCAATTTGAATTAATTTCGATTCAATTTCGATTTAAAATCGTTGTCAACGAAGTTTGACAACGAACGATTCAAAATCGTTGTCAAATCGTTGTTTTTGAGTTATGTTGATTTAAAATCGAAATCATGACACCCTTAAATATGAGACTAACCTACTCTACCCTACCCCACACCTAAACCTAACCATCACAGCGCGTGTTATATTAACGATAACGGATGCCATGTGCATAGTATAGCGCCGTTTTGTCATATAGCGTTCTATATGACGATAAAGGATGAGAATGCGTTGCACCTACAGTATATTAAATCTTTACAGTTGATTCTTTGACTGTAAGTTATTCTCTTCAAATGCTATTGAAGTTAGAAACCTGTACGCCAATGTCATATGAGACAGTCCCTAAACTTGCAAATATCAAACTACAAGCCAGCTTTATGCCGGTATTTCATGAATGGATAATGAAAATCATTGTCGATCAATTCTATTCGGCTAGAGGCATATTAGTTATAGTCGCCGAGGTCACAATCCATCCCGGCACCTGCAACACATGCCCAATCCACTGCCACAGCCCTGTCCCAGCTCTCTGGCCCTGTTTAAACCTAGTATCAAGATACATTTTGGGCGATTGGACCATGTAGATGAGGGAGAGCATTTTCTACACGTTTTTAGGCGCTTTATGTAAATCGAGCCTTAATCTGTCTCTTTTGTCCACCTCGACTTTTTTTGATTTCTTTGAGGGAAGGGTGTTTGGGCCGGGTAAATGGATAGGTTTTTCAGATCGAATGGATGAAAGCTCATGCAATTTACATATGAACACGACCGGAGATGACAGAGAAAAAAAACATATGGAGAGCATCAGCTTTCGTTTCTGATCTGATCCCCGCAAGACCAAGCTGAATGCGTTAAGATCGTGTCAGAAATCAGGAATGGTGGGTCTCCAGCCGACAAAATTGAAAACCTCTGGAGTTTAAAAGTGGACATGCTCAAAAAGTTTCAGACCCCGTTTAACCACTTGTATTTAGTGTCGTCCATTTGTGATCCAATCAACCAAAACACATCAGGACCTTTGTTCTGTTAATGTTATTGGTAGGTTTGTGACCTTCTGACCCCATCCTGTCCCTTCTCCGCAGCCTCGCTGTGCCATCTTGGGAGATCTCCAAAGGGTCGTCTCATTCAATTCATGCAGAGCCGCCATCAAAAAAATCACTTTCTGCAAGGGCACCGATGACATGTCTCATAAATCTGATTTTAACACTATCCTCCCAGGTAACAGGGAATGTTTTGAGAACTATGGGTAACATTCTGACAAGGTCATCTCAAAGTTATGAACTTACTTTTGAATGTTCGAAATATGGAAGTCTGAAAATACAGAGCAACAGCTGTCCCAGATAATCAAGTTGAGGAAAAAACGTAACAAAACGTAAAAGTTTGCCTGAGCAACATGGCTTACATTAACAAGTATCCATTCATCTATCTATCCGTCCATCCATTAACTGATATTAGTTGTACTGCTATAAGTCTTGTTTGTAACTCCAGTGTTAAAATGTGAAGCAGCTGTTTTTGCATTGATGCCAGATTTCTCATTCGTTATTCAGTACTCTGATCTTTGGATTTGCATCCATCGTGTCCAAAATAATAATAAAAAAATGATTAAATGAAATTAAGTATCTTTTATCTGTCTGAAACCATTTTCTGTTGAATTTTCAGTGAATAAATAACCATAAATCACTGGAATATAATTACTCAGACTATGATATAAGAGTTTGGTCATACTACCAACCTCCACTCAACACTGCTGATAAATCAATTTTTATATAAAAGGGCACCTCATTTTTTTTTTCAAAGCAAGAATGAATCATGCAAAATGGTGATAGGCTACTATGATGGAAGTACTGTAGGATAAAGGTACTGACCATCAACCCATTCATAGCATTAACATTCTGATATTCAGTCTTCAACAGCACAAAAAATAAAAATTAAGTTAGAATCACGTTTATATCTCACATAAAGTCAGAATTTTGAGATATAAATTCAGAAATCTATCATTCTTTTTGAAATTCCAGATTTATATCTCACGATTCTTAGTTTATTTGAAATGTATGATATAAACTTTTAATTGTAAGAAAGATAATAGAAAGTCATAATTGTAAGATAAAAAATGACCTTTCTTTTTCCGTGATTAAAACAAGCTTCCATATTTATCATTTATAGCCCAGAATGTGAATGTTATGCAATACGTTTTTCTACTAAATACATTGAAATATCGATATCCTTACATAAATTGATTTGTGAAAACTGTCATAAATGTTAAAAACGTATAGTCACCTGTGAATTCATTTTTATTGCATCATACTCATAACACTCATCAACATGAATCTATCTATGATACTTTTTTGTACTTCTTTGTTGGTCTTATGATGCAATGCTTCCTCTCTCTCTGAATCTGACAGCCAATCAGACGGCTGATCATACATATGCTGAGCATACAAACATGTGCACATCCCACTCATACACATGCAGGAGTAGCAAAGTGCTGCATCACCGGGGAGGCCCGTCAGGAGGAGCAGCTTTGAGGGTTACACGATCACATAAACCCACAAATGCTCACACACACTTACACACATAATGGTGACAATGAGAAAATCCTCAAAGAAAGAGTGGAGGAGATGAGGACAATGGACAGAAACTATGCCATATGCCAGGGGTTTGTTACTATAGCAACACCACACCACCCACCCCCCCTCCCTCCTCCTCCCCCCTCTCTCTCTCTCCCCATATTTGCCTGGATGGAAGGAATAAAGAAAAAATGATGTTGTAAAATGCATCTACATTTTAAACAGCTTAAAATGAAGACCACTCCACTGAATCTTGCAGCTTTGTTAGTGTCTTGCACCATGAATGCTGCATTTTTTTTTTAATTCGGTATTAAAAAACTGCTTAAGCTCTATTTAATTCCAATGGTAAGGTTTTGGATACTAATGACCTGTTAGTACACCCTTCTACACAATTACTTATTATTTAGGTCTGTATTCTAAAATTAAGATCATGGTAACCCACTAGTAGTGACTCAAGTGTTAACAAATCCATCAGAAGGAATGACTATCGAAAACCTTACAATAAACCTCAAAATTGTACAATGATTTAAGTCATTATAATGGAGTAATCATGCTGTTCACTTTAGAATACTGTTCCAAATAATTAGTAATTCCTTCTGAAGGATTTTGTAATACTTGATTTTATTAGTGGCTTATCATGATCTGCACTTAAAAGGGGTGATGAACTGAGAAATCAAAGTTTCCTTTCTTTTGACATCTAAAAGGCCATCATATTATTAGAATATTCAGTTTCAGAACTGAAAACGTCCTTGTTAGTCCAATAAAAGCTTTTATTGACACCAGGCCCAGCAAACGACTCATTTTTCAAAGTGGGGAAATATGACGACAAAGAGGATAAAACACCACCCCCGCAGAAAGAAGATCAACGCCTGCTTCAACACGGCTGGTTTAGCCCCGCCCACCGATTCGGGCATTACAAGCATTGCTAAACAACATAGACCTACCTCATGATGACAAGCCAAATCAAGCTACCAAGCAATACAAAATATTGTGCAGTGCCTGGTTCCAGCTGATTAGGGTAAAACATTGTCCGTCTGTTCGCTTCATTTCACTGAGGATTGTTTTGTAAACAAGACTGTATTTGCAGACCGATTAAGAGTAAAGAACGTTGCTGTGCCGTTTATAAGGGATCCGACAAGAATGGTGCAACACACGGACTCTGGATTCGAACATGTATGGGCGAATCTTTCCAGTTGCCATTTTACAACATTGGACGTTCATCATAGTTTAAATGTAAAACAAATATGAGTGTTGTACTGAGAGTTGAGACGTTTCTAACAATACATGACACCAATCTGTATTGGTGAACTACATTCATATTTCATACATTATGAAACCGAACCGTTATAATTTGTTAACAAATTCATGAGCCAGGAGCATTGTTGAGTCCAGATTCTAAGCTTTAAAGTACGCATGTTAACTAAAATTATTAATTAATTAATTAATTAATTAATTAATTAGTTTATTTATTTTGTAATCATACCAAAAATTCCATATTGGTCCACAACAAAAATTGTTTATGTGAATGTAAATAGCCAATGTAGTGTTAAAATATTCTCTTATATACCAGTTTGTTGCACAAATCAGATTATAACTATAATATTTTTCTTAATGAATCAGCTAATCAAAAAGTCTATATTAATAAAAAAAAATCAGATCTTACCAAACAATTACTACAGACAAGCATTGAAGAATAAATGCTGAAAAGTCGCTGGCCTTCTTGCAAATGCATTTGTTTCGCTTTCAGATGTAAATTTGAATTTAAATTAATCTCGCTAATCAAGTGATTTACTGAGTTTTGTGCTTGTGAATTTACTTTTTCTTTTTTTTTTGGCACCATGTCTTTAACCAAATGCTAATTTCACTGCACTTGGTAGATTATATAAATTATCCTTCTGCATTCGTGTTCTTTAATTTACGCATCGTAAATTAAAGAAACTGACATTTCCGAGATCTATGGCTTAATTGTATCGCCTGATTGCTCCAACATTATATAGAAAAAACTCAAAATGGTGACAGCTTTATTGTCCATTTCAAAAATATTTTTTTGGGAATCACGCTAATTTTCCGTTTAGTAAATCTGTCCCTTGTGATAGTTGTAATAGTCTGCTAATCCCTATTGTGATTTATATTTCGAGCTGAAACAAGAAAACAAAAACTTGAAGAAAAAAATGTAGGGCGGAACTTGTTTTTGTCCATTCGGAAATTGGTTCTTAATTGGATCATTGTTGTTTGCTCTGGCTGCTGATCTCATGTGAGTGACAGATTGTCCGCCTTCTGCGTAAACATGTCACTCTCTTGCTGTTTCAACTAACTTCCATAATTTTGCATAACATCCAACATTTCACATATCACTGTATTTTTCAGCCACATGCCAAACACACACACACACGATGCATTGAGAGATCCCCAAAGACACTGCTTATGCAGATGCACGGGGCAGCCGAATAGTGGTCGCTAGGCAACAGCTAATGGGAACCTCAACAAACAATAAACAATAAACCTGGCACTTGCAACAATCCATACACACACCCTCACGTCCCACTCACTCATAGCCCTGGGCAGCTGAGGGTAATGTCTAGGTGAATGGCCTGCCTCTCTTCATTTTCTTTGACTGTCAGTCCTCATCCGGAGAACAGACTGATCCCCTCGGGCTGCCCTGCACTCCCACTCAACCACTGTCAACAGATACACACACACATGCACACCTGTTGGCCAAAGGTTCACACAAATACACACAGAACAAATGTGCATATTTATATAGACACATTTACGCATAATGATACAAAACGCAACATATTTAAATCCATAAGTGCACACATTTCTGACATTGGCAGTCCTCTGCTGTTTTAATAACCACTGCCTCAGAAGAGACTGATTAGATGTTGATCACTCATACGCGGTCATGCACAACAGAACACACACACATACACACTTTTATTTAACATCTAAATGAGGAAATAGCACAGACTTCTATTGTTTTCATACAAAAGCCGATAACCTTTACTACAGACTCCGAAGGCCGTATTTGAAGACAGATTGGCACAACGAAGGCAGTCCCAATTCAAAGGCTGCACCCTCCGAAAATTTATATAAAGGCCATAAAAGGCATATAATAGCCAGAATTTTATTTTTGGGTGATCCCCCCCAAAATAAAATTCTGGCTACGCCCCTGCTCCCATGTCCTCCAGTAAAATATAAAACAAAAAATGGCAATAGCCAATTCTGTCTCCAATAGCTGTTTACTCAATTTGATCAAATTAATGATCAGGATGGCAGCTGTACTGTTGCACCAGTTGTTTATTGACGCCAGGGAGCGGTAATAGGGAATAGTGGTTGCGCAATTAGGGAATCCCACAAAGGCTACATGGTGCATCCTTCAAAGTATCAACAGGCAGCAATCCTTCGAAGTCCGCGGCCTTCGAAGGATGCAGCCTTCACATTGGGACACAGCTATTGTCTTCTCGACATGTTGACAACCCAAATCAAACTCGTCCATATTTCAGCTGCAACTATAGAGTATCAGCTGGTCAAAATAGACGGTGTTCGAGGGGAGCCAATAGAGGGTTTTCACAACGTGTTATCAATCCGAAGTCGGCCATTTTGGAGGCACAGAACATAAACAATGCCATTGAACTGAACGGACTCGAAAATTTGGCTGATTATTTCTGCAGAAAAATGGTTGAGTTTTGGTCTATACTAATCGATCGCATCTGGAAAAAACATTTCGAGTTCTATTGACTGCCAAAAGTTAAAGAGAAGAGTACAAAAAAACGGATGAAAGAAGGCGTTTATGGTTGAGAGAGGCACAGCATCAGTTCGTTCAGACTGAGGCATATGTCCTGGTTTTTGAATAGGATTTCAAACCACATATGGATGTAGCTTGAAACGGATTTCATGTGCTTTTTGGGCTGACAATCTGAACGTAGCCTTG
Source organism: Hybognathus amarus (assembly GCA_030378365.1). NCBI lineage: Eukaryota > Metazoa > Chordata > Actinopteri > Cypriniformes > Leuciscidae > Hybognathus > Hybognathus amarus. Next base: position 352,058 of record JAQIUQ010002507.1, on the reverse strand, counting down.
GTAGGAATAAGAAATAGAAGGAAGAATTGCAGTACGGGCTAGAGAAGCTAGCTCGCTTGGACTTTTACCACATATTAACTTTAGATTTGTCAAAATATTGGGCTCTCTCCTGCTTGATAAATTTCAAACAAGGTTCCAAACAAGGGGTTCAAACAAGGGGTTTTCATAGCGATATCATAGAATCTTACTTTTTAAGAGTGTGTCCTGCATGACGGACATGTAATGATAGCATGCTAATGTCACTAAACACTCTAAAAACAAATGCAATGCAATATTGGATGAAATATTATTGGCAATTACTGGACAATATTGGCAATTTTCTTTCAATATTTCTTTCTGTAAATTTTGTGCGCTATTATCTATATTATTACGCTAATGTATTCTGGGATTAGCCTTATCCATGAAGGATACATTGTTGCTTCCAATTATTTGTCAAAATGAGGAACCTTGAGAGACATCACACATTTGTGACCTTGAAGCATGTTGGGAACACACCTATGAAATCAAATAGGTAGGCAGTTCACTAGCATTAGAACACAGGGCACTATATTCATGAAATAAAACAGCATTTTAGCAAGACGGAGATAAAGATAGAAAGAGAGTGAGCAGGTGAAAATCTGCTGATGTATCTGTTGGACCTGGTGTCCTCTGCACAGAAGGTGACCCTGACTCACCCTCTATCTTTCTCTCACTCAAACTCCTTTATTTTCTCTCTACACAACTGGATAAACTGTTTTACTGTTGTAAAAATTCTACAATATACAAAACTGTGCTTATCCATTGTGGCATGTACAACTAAATGACACATACTGAATGCAAGCACAAACAAAATATACAGCCCTCTAGCATAGCAAGGCACCCTCACCCTCAAAGCGACCAAATAGAGTCACTAAACAATTTACAGCAATTCTTTAAAGGAGAACTCTGGTCAATTTTAACATTGAACTCATTTTGATTTGTAAATTTGGAGTTCTGTCAGTATAGAGAACAACAAGAAAAATCGGTGTTGCCTACACCGTGTTATCCTATGTTTAAATAGGCCAGCTCACATGTATTTACTTCCTGTTTTCAGTCAAAGTCCACAGCAGTCAATTGTTGAGTTCACATGCGATCATTGGGGAGACTACTGTGGATTTCGAACAAAAACAGTAAGTAAAGACAGGTAAGTGAGCTGGCTGAATTAACTTCAAAACTTCATAACATAACTTCATAACTATCTTTCACATCTACTGCAGTCAGATTCACTCTAAATAAAATCACTCACATGGCTGTCCACTTGTAAGACACATCAAGGAAAAGGCAGGTTTAAAACTTGCCCCATTTAAGTCAACAGGGTGCAAATTTTAAAAAGAGGTTAACACGGTGTAGGCAACACCAATTTTTGTCGTTGTCTCTGGCTCATTTTTTACTGCATTCGTATTGTTAAGTGCTGTCTGTCTAGACAGTTCACTAGGTTTTGGAACAGAGCTAAGGCATTACTGAAATATCTGGTCTTAAATATATTTTCAATGACACTCTTAGTTATTCAAAACATTGCCCTGTTCCTGCCCCTTTATTAAAATCTGGCCCATTCTTCTTCCACAGCCCAATTCTGTCAGACCTGGGCATTCCCCCTGAGGACAACACGGGATGAGGCAGCTTAAAATTACTCTCACTAAATTCTCATTCTTTTTCCATTATTTATCTCTTCTGTTCCACTCCCAGTATCCTCTCTTGAACCCATCTCTCTAACCTGGCACTATAAATGATGGATCCTTTATGAATGGTTGATTACATGTAAGACAAAGAAAGAGTGATGGTCAGGTGTCTCAGAGCAGGGCTGAGGTATCACCTGACACGAAGGCCCAGCGTTTAGGAGGGCTGGATATTTAAAGGAGAAAATCTCTAAATCCTTTCAGAGGTAGGGAATGAAAAGAACAGGGAAGGTAGGAGATTTAAATACTGAGAGAAGAAGATTGTGGGAGGGTCACCAAGGGAGTCAGAATTACAGCTACTTTACCATATATTACCTTCACATTCACTCTCCAGCAGAAACCCTCACTCATGCACACATCTAAACACATGTAAACCCTTTCAAAATGAGAAGTAAAAACATAGGAGAACCATTTCATGTTATGTAAGGTTATGGATAAAACCATATGCTGGAAAGTCAAAAAAGTACGTGTTCACCTGATAAAGCTATTATATAACATTATGACCATTTCATACATCTTCAAAGAATCATATTAAATAACCCAGTAGGGGAGATTGTGGCTAGTTATCACACCTTTTACTCTGAATGATTCTTAGGGTAAATCAACGTCTGATTTAGTTTAAAGTTCCAGTATTATGCCCCTTTTCACAAGATGTAAAATAAGTCTTAGCTCAAAATACCCAACAGATAATTTTTATAGCATGTTTAAATTGTCATTTTTTTGGGGCTCAGAAAAACACGCTGTTTTAGTGTGTGCCCTTTAAATGCAAATAAGCTGACACAGGGAGCGGAGCTTCATGAGCTCGCACAGTGTTCATTTTAGAGTTCGGACAATAATGCCTACAGAGTCAGAGTGCTGTATAGCGATGGAACAGGTATAGTTTAGTTAATTGAGGTTATAATAACGTATTTGTCATCTGCTTGTATGTATCCATTATTTATTAATAGCCTACAAGTCTGCTGTTTCGGACCAGGTCCGAATGATGATCAAACATATACTGATGAGTTTAATAACGTTAATTGTACATCACACAAAATATGAAGCGTCAGTTTTACTTCAGAAAATCACAGTAAGAGTCGATTAAACACAGTAAGTTATAAGAAGTGCGCAAGTTGACGTAGTTGTGGGAGCATTCCTGTGGGAGGACGTTAGTCAAAAAACTGTTCTACTGACGTCATTAAAGAAGGAAGTAGAGGGATGTAGTCCAAACGGGCTGTTTGATGTAGGCCACTTCTGTTAAATAAAATATCTCGCTTGGCATTGAACTTTCAGCATTTTACAGATATTATTTATCTAACAACAGCATTACACACTAACTAAAGTTTGAAACATGAGATCATGAAGTACGGACCTTTAAAGGCCCTTTCACACTGGACGTGTAACGAAAAGCAAAACAGCGAATAGTTCGCGTGAGAATAGTTCGCGTCAAAACCATTTACATCAGCTGCAACGCAAATTTGCGACGTTCAGAGCTTCAACATTCCAAAACATTCGCGACGAGGGTGAACACCTGGCTATTAAATGCAGGTCAATGCTATGACTTGCGGACGTTGGCATAGCTTCTTCATCACCATCATTATCATCCAGTGAAGACAAGCTTTTCATTTTGATTTAAAAGCAGAAAAGAAGGTTTTGGGTGCCTTTTCTTTTGCCTCAAAAGTACAAAAAAATCAACATTGAAGCAAAAAAAATCAAAGTCGTTTTTTCGCCGCAGCACATTCGCGTTCAGTGTGGAAGCACTCATTATACAAACAGCTGTTCAAAAAATAAAACCATCGCGCGACTTTATTGCGCGTCAAAATCTTAAGTCTTGACTATAACGAACAAATTAAATATTATTGGTAAAAAAATAAATAAGTGTTGACCTTTTGATATAGCATCATGCACCAAAAGTGGGGCATGTTGTTAATGTTCTCAGGTTCAGAAGATGAAGGAAGTTTAGCGGATTAACTAGCAGCTGTACTTTCATAAACAAATCAAAAGAAAGTAATACAGTCAGAGAAAACTCCAATGAAACTTTGCATTGCATATTCAAGCCAGAGGCAGAGCCAGGGGATCATTACACCAAGGCAGAGCTGGGGGACAATGAAGGTGAGAGGCGCATAGCTGGCCTGAGTCGGTGAAGGAGCCAAGGGCTCGGACAAAACCAGTAGAGCCGACATTAACAACCTGGACAGCTTACTTGGAAGAAGAGGGAGTGGGCACAGGAAGACATCAGGTAATCTATCACTCCAGACTGAGGTAGACTGAATTCCAATTTCAGAGGATGGGGTGACCACCCACTTCTTCATTCAGCTTCATTCCACTGGGGTGGATGTACGAATTGACTCACACACCTGAGCAGACTGGGCGGCAGGATCGAGCTCCTGGACGGATGAGGGCTCTGGTTTATAGAGACAGGCAGATTTTTATTTCTATTTTTAAAGGCCAGTTATTTCATGAATCCAGGATAATGTGCATTCTGAGAAGTTCCCTTGGCCTTTGTAATTAAGATATCCCCACATCATCACACACCCTTCACCATACCTGAGAGAGTTGCATGGTTTTATTTCAGGTAGTCTAATACCTGGTTTGATTTGCTTTGAAAGATGATCTTATGGAAAGTACCCCATGCCAATCTCTAAGTATGGTGAAGGGTGTGTGATGATGTGGGTCTAATTATAATAATATTTCACAAAATGAAGGTGAGAGGCGCATAGCTGGCCTGAGTCAGTGAAGGAGCCGAAGGGCCGGACAAAACCAGTAGAGCCGACATTAACAACCTGGACAGCTTACTTGGAAGAAGAGGGAGTGGGCACAGGAAGACATCAGGTAATCTATCACTCCAGACTGAGGTAGACTGAATTCTGATTTCAGAGGATGGGGGTGACCACCCACTTCTTCATTCAGCTCCACAAATGGCCCACTGGGTGGATGTACGAATTGACTCACACACCTGAGCAGACTGGGCAGCAGGATCGAGCTCCTGGACGGATGAGGGCTCTGGTTGGTGGGTGCGGGGGGGGGGTCTGTTTCAGGCATAGGCTCTGGCTCCGTGTCTGCGGTGGGCTCAGGCATGGGTTTATGATGTCTTCTGGAGGATTTGCAGCAGGGATGGCAGGAATGGCCACAGTGATTGTGAAGCAGGCTTCATGTTGCTTCTTCCATGGTGAGGAGAGAACCAGTTCACCTCCACAGAGCATTCAAAAGTAGTAGAGCAAGGAACATCTGGATTCCCCCATGGGCTCCAAAGACACATCTGTAATGTGGTCTCATTCCAGTTTACCTGGCGGCACATTTCTAGGTCGTCCTCCCTGATATAAGGACAGGAGCTGATCCTCAAGGTGGATGGTATCTGCAGCATAATCCATTTTACAATCCTTTTGCGGTTTAGTGCTCTGTAATGTTCTCAGGTTCACAAAGAGGATAAAGCCAGCATAGCGGATCAAATAGCAACAATGTATCATAAATACATAAATGTTCTTCCTTTATAGAGACAGGCAGATTTTATATTTTTTATTTTTAAAGGCCAGTTATTTCATGAATCCAGGATAATGTGCATTCTGATAAAGTTCCCTTGGCCTTTGTAATTAAGATATCCCCACATCATCACACACCCTTCACCATACCTAGAGAGTTGCATGGTTTTATTTCAGGTAGTCTAATAGCTGGTTTGATTTGCTTTGAAAGATGATCTTATGGAAAGTACCCCATGCCAATCTCTAAGTATGGTGAAGGGTGTGTGATGATGTGGGTCTAATTATAATAATATTTCACAAAATGACTGTTTTACTGTATGTTTGATCAAATAAATGCAGCCTTCTGATTTGGAAACAGATGTTTGAAAGCAACATAAAAAACCACAGCTAGAGTAAACACCAAACTCCAAACCTCATAGAAGCTAACTGACATACAGCCCTTGTGACAACTAGCCTAGTCTCTCCTCTATAGTGAAAAATGCTTCTTGACAAGAAGCAGCTGCAAAAGCCAAAAAAAGAAACAAATCTGCACACTTATGCTCAAACTACATCGCAAACACCACATCGACTAGTAGCACAATCTCCTGTACATTGATCTGTCTGTACATCAGCTGCAGCACCAAATGCGTGAGGTGGCCGGAGAGATTGTGCTCATCAAAATTCAATTGCGGGTCAATAATGCATGAGCCAACAGGGTTCGACTGAAGCAGAACGACCGAAAACACAGACGATGAGAAGACGGACAACAAATACATTGGCGCAAGGCTATGATTACATGCCTTAGGGACGAGCATAGTTTACTTATGACAAAACTCATAATGGCAATTTCAGTGTTTTTTGAAAAGCTTTCCATTTAAATTGCGTCCAATTGAATTGAGGTGGGCTGTAATGACATTACAGCAGAGCAAATGAAAAAGAGGAAGGGATAGGATGGAGGGTGCAGATTTGCGGCTAAGCAAGATGAGCAGATAGAGGTGGAGAGATAGAGGTGATGGAGGGCCACTTGTGGCCTGCGGTGATGGATGGAGGAAGTGTCATGGGGCAGGTGTCGTGGGTTTGCCCTCTAATGATTTTTCTCTCTGTTCCACAGTGAAATATGTCCCCTGTAGGGCACTGTCGATATATTCCCTTCTCTCTCTCTCTCTCTCTCTCTCTTCTCTCTCTCTCTCTCTCTCTCTCTCTGACTCACTTTTTCCTTTTTACATGATGCTCTCGGTGCCTCTTTCCGACATGCAAACACACATATGCAGTCTAAATCAGTGTGGAGAGGTCATGTGTTTGGCAAGACATGTTTAGGGAGAATGTGGCGCAGTGAAAGCTTCTAGCAGAAGAAGCAGCATCTCTCTCTCTCTCTTTCTATCTCTCTCTCACTCCCCTGCCAGGGATGTGGGCGTCCGCTTGCATTATTACCTGCTCTAAGCCCAACCACCTCACTTCATTGACACGAGCTGCCTGCCAGAACCATCCAAATCTCTATTTCTAAAGCAGACTTCAGCGTTTTAAGTGCCTCATTGGTTATTTAGTCTAATTGTATAGGATTCATTTGGGAATGTAGCAACCTAACTTTTATAATATTGTTTAGAATAACTTTTTTGAATACCTGCAACATATATGTAAACCTTTTTTTAATTGAACTTCCTGTAAAAACATTGCAATGTGATTTATACCTCATAACGTTTACTTTAATCATATTTACACAAGTTACACAAAACAAATTAGCACGACTGGTACTTATGATGCATTTTGGCAAAGTTGACACAATGTGCCAACTTGCCATAAGTCTAAGACAGCAGTCGGATTATGTGGGATGTTTTAACATTTGCTCTGTATTTAGAGACACACAGCCACATTCATGCTACCATACACACAATAGCCTCTGTGCATCTTGTTACTCAACCTGGACTAAAAAAGAACAAATAGGAAAGCTTCTCATAGCAACACAGAGAGAAATGACAAGGATCACTGAGACTCTGCATGCAAACAGGTCATGTATTGGAGTGGCGCTCTTCAAAAAGGCTGAAATATACTTAGCTGAGCTCTCGCAGTGTTTCGCCCTAGTTTGAGCAGACACAGTCCTCTTAAAACAGATGGATCCAGTCTGAAAGGTGCTGGTTTCTCTCCGGGAGGAATCACTAAGAGTGATTTGTGCTTGCTGATAGTGTCATTATGTGTATGTGCTGTCTGTGTTAATTTAAAGTTTGATTTACTAAATGAAAAATCACAACATTTTCAAACTACATTTATTCAAGTAGCTTAGAATTGGCGTTTCATTTATGTATTACTGACAAATATGTATTACATTAGGTTTAATGGTAAAACTTTAATCAAACACTGTAAAAAGAAATAAGAAATAGGCTATTTTGTACCCAAGTTGTGAGCCTACCTAAAACGGTCTATTTTTATGGGCGTGTCACACTAAAAGACTTAGAAATAAACGCCCACTGCTGCGAGTGGATAACAGTTTTGCATATTATGAGTTTAACTCACTCGTCGGTGCACGTGGGGAAAACGTCCAATGTTGTCAAATGGCAACCGGATTCGCCCTTACATGTGCGAACCAAGAGTCTGTGTGTTGTACAATTCCTGTCAGATCCAATATAGACGGCACAGCACCGTTCTTTACTCTTAATCGGTCTGCAAATCCAGTCTTGTTTACAAAACAATCCTCAGTGAAATGAAGCGAACAGACGACAATGTTTTACCCTCATCAGCTGGAACGTCATTAAACATAAAGTTTATCCATGCAGTCCTATTGGAATCCACAGGAAGCTTATGCAACGACTGTCTTCCACAACCAGGCACTGCACAATATTCTGTATTGCTCGGTAGCTGGATCCGGTTTGTCATCACGAGGTAGGCATGTATGTTAGGCTACTTAGCTATGCGTGTAATGCACGAATCGGTGGGCGGGGCTAAACCAGCCGTGTTGAAGCAGGCGTTGATCTTCTTCTGCAGGGGTGGTGTTTTAACAACTTTGACGTCATATTTCCCCACTTTTAAAAACGAGTCGTTTGTTGAGGCTGGTGTCAATAAAAGCTTTTATTGGACTAACAAGGACGTTTTCAGTTCTGAAACTTATTCAGGATATTCTTATAATATGATGACCTCTTAGATGTCAAAAGCTCAAGGAAAATTTGATTTCTCAGCTCATCACCCCTTTAAGGACGGCCATTTTATAGTATATGCAATTTAAGTACATAAATATCATATTTAGGGCCAAATATTTTTGAATGTGGAAGAAGACAAAGCAGAATACAACAATCTGGCATAATTTAATGGGACGACACCATCACTGCGATTGAGACAACTCAATTTATTCTTTGTAAAGGAGAAGACTAATGCTAGATTATAACACACACTCCTTCATTTGCTGAAGCACTACTTATATGAACAATATAAAAAATATACTTAAATTCAATGGTTTATGCAGGTCATTATAGTTCAACATTTACTGCCAAAGTGTTGAGTTTAGTGAATAAAACAATCTATAATGAACATATTCATCTAAAATGAAAAATAACAATTACTTAATTTCTTTATGTTTTTATTTATTTTTGCTATATTTTTGGGTGTGTGAGATTGGTGTACAATTTAAAAGTGAATTTGCAATATTTCTCTTTGTCAAAGATGAAAACATGTTGGGCGGGACTTGATTTTGTCCATCAGGAATTGATTGGGTGGATGGTTGTCAGCATTGACCACGTCCTCCGTTCCCTCCTTCAGGGAAAGTGAGGAAAGAGGTGGCTAAGTGTGCCGATTGTCTGAAGCCCATATAGAATCACGTCAATCCATTGGCAGATGTCGCGAGCGCCACCTTGGCGCTCTTACGCTGATCATATTATATTAGCACGCATTATCTGACTTCATTGTGCGAAATCATTTCCAGGGAGTAGCGTAGAGTGGAGCTCAATTCTTAGTCTACATTACTGCCTTTTATCGGCCAAGAAGGACCCAAATTAGAAATTTATGATACTATTCTCCAACATATTTGACCCACGTTTAATACATATTCATGTCTCCACTGGTGGAATTACACTTTAAGAGCAACTTTTTGGCCAAGACGCAGGTGATGTGAGGCAATACCACAGTCACCTTTCTTCAGCACCAGTTCTTTGATGTCGGTTTGGTGGGTTACCATATTGAACAATCAAATGTTATTTTTAACAAGTAAATATTAGTATTAGTATTTAGTTACTACTTAGTTACTTAGTAACAGGTAAATGTTATGTTCCCATTCATATATGTACAAGTGGACCATCTCAGCCTCTTGTGAAAATTCAAACACAGCTGACAAAGGTTGTTAAATTTATCTTTTTTTTTCTTTCACCTGGTTGATGTGTGGCTGATTACAATCAGCCACATGTGTGTGTGTGACAGCACTCTTGTCATCACAGATTTAGACCTGTTTCATTAGTCTGCACTTATTCACACTGATGATACTCATGAAAAAACGCTTCTCAGCTCATAACTCCTCTCGTCTAAACAAGTCTACATGAGCCTGCTATTCATATTTAATGTCACTAAAACCAGCTGGGAATCTGAGCCAATTATCATCACTGAATGTTTCACACTCTCTCAGACCCTACTGTAAAGAGAGCAGGAAGGAAGAGAGGAAGAGATGGAGAAACAGAGGGCTAGGGGGCTTGTTGAGACAGCTCTCTTCCATTAGCACTGTGTCTCATTCCCACTGGGATGTGAGGGTGAGAGAGACCAGCACTCAGGCTCACTGTTGACCACTTTACAGCATGTATGCTGGGACACACTGCCCGCCTGCGTGCTCTTCATGGGCAGCTGGACAAGGGTCTTGCAGAACGTGTCTTGCAACGATGGAGTACTGTAATGATCAAAATGTGCACAATGACATCAAAAAATATCAATTTCTGCTAGAGAGGATACACTAACAAGAAATAAAGTTCCAAATGTGCCCTGGATTTACCATGTTTTTGTACATGTATCATTGAGGACTACTAACATGGAATATTTAAAATGGTATAATACTTGCATGGACATAGTAAGCATTCCATGGTGAAAAAAATAGGCCTACTGCGTGCTGCCACGCAGTATAGGCCTACTGCGTGGCTGCCATCTGTAGCAACTATTTTAAATGGTGACGTGACAGACAGCAGACAGGTACAATATCCCTCCAATTCACACTTTTAAGAGCCCTCAAACTATTCATCACTTCAAAACATAACGGGTAAAACATTTAGACAGAGAATTGTAGAAAGGCTGTAGCAAAAACGGTGGAAGTTGGCATATCGTTAAAATAGCACCATTAAAGACTTTACTTCAGTATTGTGATGATTTTAAGAGTGAAACGGAATATTAAACTAGAAAAATTGAGGGTGGGGTTTGTTTTTCAAATAGCAACCAGCTGCAGCCCCACAGACTCACTACTTGCTTGTTCTACGTCATTTCCATTTCGCCATCATTTCCGTTTTTATCGCTGGATTGACATATATTTATTTTATATTTTCACTTCTGGATTGTTATATTTATTTTATATTTTCACCTATGGATAGACAGCATTCTTTGCAGGCTTAATTACACACATAATTTCCGTATTTTTCTTACCGCTGACATCTGCATGGCACGTCAAATTTGAAAAGTGAATGACAATACGGAAATTACGTCAAATTTGAAAAGTGAATGACAATACGGAAATGACGTCTGCTGTCCATCCACTGGTGTCCAGCCACTAGCAAGAAGCGAGTCTGCAGGGCTGCAGCTGGATGCCTCTCGTTTGTTGTTAGCACACATCCTCAACATCTTCAGTTCTCCAAGAGACTTAAGGCCCCGATATACTTCAAGCAAAATCGAAGAACAAACTGATGTGACGAGTTCGAGTTCGTTTTCATAAATGTGACTTGACCTTTTCAGAGTGCCGAATTGCAGAGCTTGTGCAAACATATCAATGTTGCTATGATCAGACAATTTTTTTGTGCTTCATTAAGGTCTAGGATCTAGGAAAAGCCATTGGATGTCGTGCTTGTACGTTTTCAGTAAGGTCTAAAAACATATCGAATGTCAGTTTTTTGTCAAAATTGGGTTTTCAATAAATTGTTATTCTATAACATATGTTTTACCATGTCCTGAAAGTATCTTGTGAAAATTCACTAGTTTAGTGCAGAAAAATAGTGATTTATACTGGCAAGCTGAAACCTTTAGCTGAACCCATTTAGCTCTTCTTCTCTTAACACTACAAAAACAGCTTTGTCTATCAAAATAAACCACATAACAGAATAAAGTCCAGTCCTGGGTGAACTACAATGGCACGCAAGTTTTATTTATTTACTTTTATCCGGCGTTATCGTGGGGTGTGATGCAGAGCCCAAGGGAACAACAGAGTTTGAAGCTGCTGCTTAAAAGACCTTGCTCGCCTCTCAATCGTCCAATTTCAAAACGGTTTCCACAGGATGAATTTTGAGTTTGTAAGCTTTCTAAATGATACCTAATCTATGATGATTACTAAAATATGTGATATGCCCAGCTAGCAGGACGTGACCGTTTAATTAAACCAGTCTTTCTCAAAATTCAGCCGACTTCATATAACCACAACTTTTGTTACAGACAAATGATAAAATAAATAAAAACAGATGTGGAAAGGGCTTGAACCCAGCTTTAATATGGTCTCAAAACCTGTAATATTTTCTCAATTTTGTTGTGCGTTTATTTTGTTTTTGAGAGGAAAGCCTGTAGCACGCATTAATCTAAACTTCGCTCTCAGCAGTGTGGGTGCCGTCGGATGTTCACTAACTATATTGCTGGTCAAGTGTTTTGAACTTCATTTTTCCCCTCAGTGAAGATCAAAAAAGATCTTCGCAGAGAGTATATTGGGGCCTTGATGGTTTAAGTATGTTCTGCCCAAGCTGTGTCATCAAAATAAAGAACACATTTCCAGAGGGGAAGCACATTTTCAGATTTCGACTAAAGACTTTAACATCTCATTAGCAGCTATCAGCTATCAACAAGCTTTTCGTGTTCTTCCTCCATTTTCCATCTTCCTCCGGTCTTCTTGTGCATGACCATATTTTCTCTGACAGTGATTGTGATCTATGTGAATCTGTGGGATAATAAAGCCTGTGTTTACATTAGGAACAGTATTAAAACATTCTCATGATTCCCATCAGATAGTGTCTTTAATGACAGCACAACAGCAGCTGTCTGAGGCGTGCCATACACGCCGCAGATCGAAACCGAGATCCTGCTCCCTCGTGGACATTGTTTGGGTTCTGATATCATAAATTTGTACTGCAAGAGCACCAGTGTTGGGGAAGCTACTCTGAAACTGTAGTTTGACAAGCTACTCGTAAGTTAAAGTAGTTTAACTACTACAGTCAAGCTCAGCCGTTTAGAAAAGCAGTTAGCTACACTACAAGTTACAATAAAAAAGTAGCTAGCTACATTGAAACTACTTTTGCTTTTTGAACAACGTATATAATAAATAACTGAATTGTGAAAATGAAATGAAAGTGTCTTAGGAATGTTTTAAGTAAAATATTTAGTGTTTAAAACAAGGCAATGCAATTACGTCCAACGTATATGAAATATACATCCAACGTAAATTGCATAGAACATTTTCTCAAAAATACTGAATGAACTTGGACAAATAAGACCATGGGTAATTAACGTTAGTTGTTTCTCCATCCTCCAAATCTGCTGTCACGTCTTGCTATATAATCATAATATGGGTGTGTCAACCCACTTCTGTACGTCAGTGAACCGTTAGCCGCAAGATGCGTGATTAAACAACAGGTGGCGGTAATGGCAAAAAATGAGTTTGCAATCTAACAAGAAGAATAATATCCTTGCATCGCGCTGATTCGCGCAGGCTCGACAATGTAGCAATGTAGCTTTTGCTCGCGCTACACCGCTACTTGCTGCAAAAAGTAGTTAGCTACTGGAAAAGCTACACTGTTTAAAAAAGCAACTGAGCTACTGCCAAGCTACTGAAAAATGTAGTTAAGTTAGTAGCTACACTACTTGTAGTTAACTACTCCCCAACACTGAAGAGCACACACATACACAACAAAAGAGTTCGAAACAAACACATTTCCTCACATACATACAAGTACAAACCGAACCACTTCATAAGGTTTTGGAATGACATGAGAAATTCATTTGAGTACAAATATTCCTTTTAAAATCAAGATGATATTCCATACAACGAGGAAATAATTGAAGATAATCTGACACGCAGAAAAAAGCAAGGCACCCATGCAAACAAACTGAAGCTTATGAGAGGAGAGGAAGAAGGCAGAATGGATAAAACAGACATTTTGGTTGTGAGAATGAACATCAATGTGCTCCAGCTCACTGCACTGGTTTCAGAGTAGGAGGCATTTAGCATTGAAACAGTCATAATGGCTGGTCACACTCTCACGCTGTTTTCCCTAATCTCATTCGGCTTCGTAATCCGTTTGACACGCCGGGCCCAGCGGCAGAATTCAGCCGCAAATGAGCAGAGTATGGTGGGAAGATAAAGCGCCATCTCCAGCCTCAGAGCGGCAGAGAAAAGACTGGCACCCGACGAGCACGTGCGAGGAGGAGTCAACAGGAAATGACATGATTACTGGTAATGTCAACAGGAGGCAACAGCAGAACAGAACCGACACAGTGCCGGCACTGAAGACAGACAGTAATGAGGCCATTTTATGTAAGCAGAAAGGCGAATGTATGTAAATGCTGTGCGCGAACACGGCACTATAAAGAAACAGCTGTGTGGATTATGAATCCAGTCAGCAACTTGCATTATGGGTAATTGCGTGCAGAAACAGCAGCAGCATTTGCTGTACATTAGAAGTCAGCACTCGTATTCAATCCACATTACGCTGTGTTGGGAGACACATAAAGGCATGGGTCTGTGAAAAGGGCTCAGTGGCTCTGTTCCAAAACATAGTGAATAGCTTACATAAGCAGATAAAGGCAGCATCCTAACTGAACTGGAAATTCATAAGCGATTGATTTAGAACACTGTACATAAGCAGCAACTTTGCACACCATTAAAGGCTTTACTCACAATTTAATTCATTAGAGTTTGGCTGGAGCATGTTGTTAAACTAACGTTGCAGATACTACTATAATAAACATAAGACTACATAGTACACAAAAATATTGGTTTATTAATAATTAATTATATCAATAAACAACTATCTCGTTTTGTTGCCATCTTGAATATTTTACCGGTCATAATGCTTTATGGGATTTCTTTCTCTACTAATGATAGTGTGATGGTACCTTTGATTACATTCTGAATTTGAACAAAAAGTCACCATCCATTAAAAAAAATAATATGTTGGCTTTAATTAATTTTATTTCCTCAACAGGTTCCACATAACTGGATTACGTTTAACAAACACAATTTGTTCATGTAACTTCAACATCATGAAATTAAGTATTTATAACCAACCCAATTTAAGTAGTCTCAACATGAATTTTTAAAGTCGTCCTGGCTTGATTCAGGTATCTTTTTATTAATCCATTAATATTTCATTTATTTTAGTGACACATAATTAAATTGATAGACTGTAACTAGCTATTTGCTAGCAGAAGCACATATTAGCATCTTAAATTCTAAGTTTAACAAGCTTCTTCAACCAAAGAAATAGAAAATAGGTAAATCTGTCGATAACCAAACAAAATGCTCCACTCTTCTCCACAATGGTAGCCCACAGTAATTTAAATGGTTCTAGTAATTCCATTGTAATTTTTACATTAAACACAATTACACACTATCAAGTCTTCGCCTTTTCTAAATTAAAAAAAAAATACAAATAAATCAAAGCATGCTGGGAACTAACAAGCACCGCCCAGTTTCAGTTAATGCGACACAAAACAATCATGTAATCCAACACAAACGGATTAAGTAAACTTGAATTGTACATATATTTAAGCAGACTGAACACAATCAAATTAAGTTCGGGCAAAATGGCCAACGCATTCTCATCCCAAGGCGCCATATTTTGACACTTTTGCAAAAGCGTAAATATACAACGCACAGGGTACCCTTTAGCGCCAAATGAGACGGTTAAGTTTAGGTATGGGGTTGGGGTAGGGTTAGGCCACTAGGAGGCGCCTTCTGCCCGCTTTATTTTTACGTCTCATTTGGCGTGAAAGGGTACCCTGTGCGTTGTATATTTACGCTTTTGCAAAAGCATTTGTATATGGCGCTTTGGGATGAGAACGGGCTGAAATGGCAGTTGGCTCGCACTACACTGCCACCCTCTGGATGTACGATTTTTTTTTTCCTTAACATAAATGGTTTGTGTTTAGACAACACGGAAGGATTTTGTACCGTCAAGTTGAGACATAATTATAAAGACCTTAATAGAAAAAAAAACATTTCAAGTAAAAAAAAACACAATTATTATAAGTAAGCTAAAAATAAATATATTAAAGTGCACAACCTTCCTAGTTCATTTTTTTAGTGTTCCTTTGGACTGTTTTTTTTTTTTTTTTGCAGGTTTATTTATTTATTTTTACTTAACTTCACATGGATGTGACAGACATCTTAGATTTGTACAGCGTGATTAGCCACATGGTTAGGGTGTTGTTTGGGGTTAGCTCTATGATTAATATTAACAATT
The DNA here is from genome assembly GCA_030378365.1 of Hybognathus amarus. Taxonomy (NCBI): domain Eukaryota; kingdom Metazoa; phylum Chordata; class Actinopteri; order Cypriniformes; family Leuciscidae; genus Hybognathus; species Hybognathus amarus. The sequence continues at coordinate 336,320 of JAQIUQ010002507.1, read as the reverse complement.
TTACATTAAAATTAACAAGTAATATTCATACATTTATTTTTTAATTCTTTTAAACTTCCCATATCCTACTCGTCCTCACCAGTAGATTGCCATTATACGTTTTTTTTAACATCTTTTTGATGTACAATAAATTGTCTTTTTTTTATTAAAATGTAGTCTTCATATGCACTATTTTATCAATGACTAAAAAAGTTCAAGGAACATCTGATGGCTTGTTACTTGAGATGGCAATGGCAACTGACAAAGCACGAACATTGTGTCTTTGCAAGATATTGCTTTGTATATAAAATTGACGAGAAGCAAAGCATATCACATATCACTTTATCATTGAGTTTCTCATAAAATCAGCACAGCTCTTCCTGGAATCCATAATCCCACACACACTCAGGGAAAACACCAGAGACGCCGTGACTTCTCGTGTGGTTTCTCGAGTGGGACAAACACTGCCATCTCATATGACAGAGTTTCCCTTCCGTTCTGCTGTTTGCACAACGAAAAACCAACAACGCTCTAATTAAATTAGACATCGGCTTCAGAGACGCAAGAGGAACCGATAAAGAGTGAGAGAAAGCAAACTGACCTCATCAGTGGCTCTGACCTCAAGTGTGTATTTCGACACACAGGTCATTGCCATGACATCTGTTAGTCAGATCTGACTGAAGCTCTCCCTCTCAAGGGCATATAAATAAATACTAATCCTTGTGCTTATAGTTCTCCTAGGAGAGAGCCTTAATGAGTTGCTCTTTTTTATTCTAATTCATTAAAAGCAACACACACTACTCTTAATTACCTACAGCACAGCACCTCCAGCTAAACAACCACCTCAGTCCCAATGGACAATCCTCAGTCTCAGGCAGTCTTGTGACTGCAATTGCAGATACATCAGAGATAATTACATGACACCACAAATGCAAAAAAAAAAAGTCTGCAGTTTTTCCTCTTTGTCGCCATTTCCGTTCGTAATCTGCAATTGCAGTTATTCGCGTAACTATCAACTTTACATGAGTTGTGCCTCAGCACGGCACAGCGCGGATGAATCCAATGTTACCAACATACAAATTTTCACACTAAAATGTAGTCTGAACAAGTAACTTTTTCCCACTTTTGTTCTTCTGACCAACTAAGGGAAAAAAAAACATTGCTGTAAATCGCGCTGATTAAATCTAATGATCGTTTATTATATCAAGGCAAACTGTGCAAATTATTCTTAAATTGTTCATGTTGAACATCAGCATTACGTGAAAGCCCTTCAGATATTTATCTTTTGTTTTCACATGGGCCAGTTGCAGTCTCTTCTTCTAAACTCACAGTCTAAAGTATTTTGCATTTTACAACGGGTTAATCTGTTGTCACTGGTGATTGTTGATCCTTTCTGGATCCCCTATCAAATTCATAAGTTAAATTATCACAAGTGCTGAGAGAAAAGGCTATAAAACTCCACCTCCAACATCCTCACTCGAAATATAGCATTCTTTATGTGTACAGATGTGACGTATTGACGCAAAGACATGCTCGAATCTTCCAGTGGAAATCCACCAGTACTACTGAAATTCAACACATTATTACAAGCTTACCGTTTTGAATCAAGCTATGGCAAACAGATAGTTTTGAACACTGGCTGGTTATATAATTGCTCAAAAATCCATTTTGGATCATTTTTTTAACTCAAAAAAGTTTAACCTAAAAAAGCTGGATCAAAATGATTCGGTTCTAGCATTGCATTTTTTAAGAGCAAATTACTAGCAAAACAAATACTGTATAATAAAAATGTACACTTAAAAATAACGATTCCAAAAGGGGAGTTTTGCAGCGATGCCATAGAAGAACCATTTTTTGGGTTGCCCAAAGAACCTTTAACATAACAGTTTTTTTATTTTAATAATCTATAGAACATTTATTTTCACTATAAAGAACCTTTTGTGCAATGGAAAGTTCCAATGGATGTAAAAGGATCTTCATCGAACCATCACTGTCAATAAAGAACCATTATTTTTCGGTGTGTATGATGACATTTTGTCAGAGTACATGGCAAGTTTTGAATGGCCGTCAGTGGGCTAACTACCCAAACCTTGAAGCCCGACTGATTACACGATGGATTTGGATTCACTTCTGGTAATTGATGCCCATTAACTGGAGAGTTATTGAGAAAGGCACTCAACTTGCTTCAGGGTATTTTCTCTGGAATTATTGTACTATAAGTAGATAATAATAGCTTATTAAATAACTATAAATAGCTTTGGATGAAACACATCTACTAATTATGACAAGTCTTTTTTTTGTGGAGCTCAGGGTTCAAGATGTAAGATGCAAAGCAAATTAAAACCACATTCAGAGTGTAATATAATTAGTATCATTACAAAAACAAAAACGTTTCCATTACAATAATGAAATGAGACCTGTTTGTACAGTTTCAGTAAGGAGACATCTGAGTGGAAAATGTGTAGAAAAAAATCATAATGCAAAAACGAATAGTCTGAAGAATGTCACTGTCAAAAACATTGATAATACTAACACATGTTTCTTGAGCAGTAAAATATTATAATGATTTATGAAAGTGTGTCACTAAATGTGACATATCTTGAAATGTTTCATGATTTCTCAATACCTCATATCAGTTGTATCTGCTTTGTATTCTGCAGTCATTCAACGAGCGATAAGATCTTCAGCTCAAAACGACGTTTCTCTTATGAGATTGTCCTGCTTATTAATGATTTTAACATTCTAATTCAAAACCTGAACTAATAGTATGTTATTTAAGACAGCAGATCTCTAGATTTTAGAGGTTTTTGTATATGTTCTCTAACTGACTATAGCCTACAGGAAGGATTAGTTCGGTAAAACCAAATCTCTGGCTGAGCATACGGCCATTCCGCACTCAGGAAAAGAAGAAAGATCTGGGAAGACAGAAGGAAGAAAGGCTTGTATTAACTGCTGTGTTCTACAGGCAGTCCTGAGGGACCTCAGCAAGTCTGTCTGGGCTCGGTGTAGACACAGCCAGTTATAGAAATATAAAGCTTATCCGACATATAGATCCGAGAACAGACTGTGAAGGATTGATGGGTAAGGATTTTTGGTGTGTGAGTTTTAGAGAGTGAGTCCCTGAGACTAAATCACCTCTCCTAGAGCAAGTACAACAGAAGACTTTGGCTCCAGCAGTGGATGAGCGCATGTAATCGCACAGAGAGAGAGAGAGATGGTTGGTTCCTTCCTAAGTACAGCAGAGAGAATCAGGAGGAGGAATCAGGAGGTCACAAATTGAATTAGACCGGAAGAAAGGGCCAGGCCTGGACCTGCAGGAAACAGCACTCCAGAGATACACAATTAATGCTTGTTTGATTTAATGTGCGTGTGGCATGTGTATCCATACTTATGTATGTGTTCTTTTGTAGTGATATGTCATTTACAGCCAAACACGTCATCCTTTAATGGAAATATATTAGGGCTGTCAAACGATAATCGCGATTAATCTTTTGAGAACCCTAATATACACATGATGTTAATATATATATATATATATATAAATGTTGCAGAATTTGCAACCAAATGTCACAGAAAACAAATGGTTAAAATCTGAAAAAAAAATAATCTATTGATTTTATAAATGCATGTTTTTGATCTTATTGTGAACAATTAATTCATTTTTACCATGTAATTTTTTTACAAAATGTCATATTCCACTTTCCAGTGGAACTGACTCTAGATATATGCCGGACTTCTCCAAAATTTTGTCTGCCTAAAATTTCTTACAATCGACTACAAGCTCACATTTAGATCTGCCTCTATCCAAACAACCGATTTATAGAATCAAATCCCACCCCTACATTTTTTTGTTACATGTTTGTTTTCGATATTCAGTTACACTCAATGTATGTCAAACAATATGGAAGAAAATAGTGCTGGGCTGTATACTCGATTCATTCGAAAACCGGTGTACATTTTTGTTATGATGTTAGTTTTGAATATACCACCATACCGATTTATTTAAATTACACAACGTTCGAAAGGAACATTACGCAGCAAACACTGTTTCGGACGGACCCTTTACAATGTTGCACTTCTCAGGCAGCGTTCGTGAAGCAAGGGTAAACCAAACAGCAGTGCTCTGGTGTTCCGTTAATATCTGTCGCTACAGAGAAGAAAATATCTTAGAAGATACAGAGATATCTTCCGTTACAGAGAAGAAAATATCTGTTGCTACTTCCAGTTCAAATAAACAAAGCATTAAAATTCAAAGATGTAATAAATACTGCTGGCTCAGAAAGGAGAAGTGGCCATTCTGTTTATCTTTCTGAAACTCTCACACAGGCCCTTGGGCCAGCAGGCCATCAATTAATGTCGAGACCCTGAATTTTTGCCAGTAACCTGGATCGAGTTCATTGTAATGCCTGTGCTGAGCCAACCTCTGAAATTCCTCACAAAAATCTATACATGCTGAGTGGATAGAACAGTGGATGTATTGAACAAAACCAAATGTAAGGTGAGTCGATTTACATGCCATTAAAGTCACCATGAAATCAAGATGGAATATTCTTGTTTTTCATGGAATATTTTATAAATAATGATATGTACAGATAAATCATATATAATAAATACTGCAATATGTGCCCTCAAAATCTTTATCCTTGAAATAATGTTTCTGATAACATGTTTAATGGTGAGAGGATGGGACAAACTTTCACTCACGTTTCACTAAGATATACGTCCCAATAAAGGCAACATCCGTATTCATGCTGACTTTATCCATGGTCTCTTCTGATCTGTGTATTCAGTCTCATTACAGTGAATGCAGTTTCACACACATTATTGTCTGATTTAACTTTGGCCCAGTTCACACCTACTAATAAACCACTTCTAGAAGTAGTGGAAACCATATTTGACCAGATTGTTTATGTAGTGTAAACGCTCACGACCATCAACTTTCCGACACTGACCTAATGAGTAAATATAATGGGAAGTGCAGCCAGATATGATTTAATCTTTAGTTGGTGACCCAAGTTTGGTTTGCACAATGTTCTCTATATAAATCCCTCATTCATTCATTCATATAAATTGTGCAAGCTTATTTTGACAATTAGATGAAAAGATCTAAAACATATTGTACACCTACCTGCCCATAGACCCTTGCCTTGAAGAAATCAGGACATAGGCCATGTCTACACTTTCACTACAATTTTTACTACAATTTTTCTCTCCGTTTTGGCCTTCCGTCCACACTGAGATGCCGTTTTAAGTCAACAAAAACGTATCGTTTGGAAAACGCTCTTCAAAGTGGATAAATTCGAAAACACTGTTTCTGATCTTTTTCCATCTGTATCATCTCAAGTTTCACGCATGCGCAGTAAAGTGAATTTAGAAGTTTCTCATCCACACTGAAACGTCGGAAAACGCCTGAAAACGCTCAGTGTGGACGGAGAGCGTTCTTAAACCAAAACCCCGTTTTCAAATCTATTCGGATTAATGTGGGCGTAGCCATAGGTATTTGGAAGTGGACAAAAGAGACGTATTAAAACGAGGTGTGGTTGTGTCCTTCCATTCTACTCGTGATCCGATCAACCAGAACGCATCTTAATATCAGGTGTAAACAGGGCCTTTGTGCTCGCTGATGACCATGACTTCAACAGGGAAAGACACTTCCCACATCCAACTTCATTTATCTTTCATTTATGTCTCGTCTCTAAATGGGAATTCACAACACATCGGTAAATACGCCCATGTGTGCACAGGGCTGACAGTAATTGCTTGTGGTTTTACAAGTGTTCCGGGCAGGGGAAAACAACGATCACACGAGTGCCGTGAGCGCATCTCTGGACGGTGCGGTGGCAGTAGAATAGGATCGTGATCCTTGGCTTTGTCCTCTGGCTTTCCGCTGAGCCTCTGTGCCGTGTCAAAAAGGCCCCAGGGCTGAGGACGATAAGCCAACTCCAGGGACACAGAGTGGCATATGAGCCTCTGAGCCAAAGAAGCCTCGTCTGCCAGCCCTCCTTTCACCATCTGCCCTTCCTGGAAAGGTTAAAGAGGACTCGAGCAGGAAGCATTGATTTCAACTATTTAGAGATCGGTCAAGTTGGAAAGGATTAAGGAGGTTCCCGCTGCTCGGGCAGTGGCAGGGCTAAATGAAAGGTCTGGTTACTGTGTGTTTATGGCCATGTGCTTTGTTTTCCGTGCCTAGCTGGAGGTTGATGAACACCACGGCTAGATTATTCTCTACCTGAGAGGAGAGTAAACACACACTCTTGCCAGTTTCTTTCTGTACTTCAGGTTCAGTGTGTGAGAGTGTTCGTGGGTGGACGTGTTGGTGTACGGGTATGTGAGGTTAAGGAAGATTTCCAAAGCAGTAATGATGCTTGGATGTGCCTGCACAGCCTTTCTCATGTGGATTGTGCATGAGTTGCTCATATGTTTAAAGAAATAGTTTATACAAAAGAGTCCTTACTTCAGAGTAAAAAAAAAGTATTTTCCCAGTAACATAAATAGAGGACTCAATTGGGGGGCAATGTTTGTAATGCAATGAAATGTTTGCTGAGAGTGACAAAAAGCCTTCATTTGGAGATGGTATGGGCGTGTTTATGCAAATGACTAATCTTGAGGACACATTCACTCATTTAGAATACTCTCAATTCTTTAAAGGGGTCATGAACTGGCTTTTTAAAAGTTTTTATTTTGTTGTCTGAGGTCAACTTATGATGTTCGCTTGGTTTTTACCTTCAAAAACATAAAAATTAATAAGTTATGGGCTATTTTCTTCCCTAGTTTTCAGCCTACTTGAAAAATGCTCGGATTTTATGGGCATATTGCATTGAAGAATAGGAAGTAAATGCCCACTGCTGTGAGTGGATAACAGTTTTGCATAGTATAATGAGCTTCAACTCTGTTGTTGGTTTTGGTCGGTGCACGTTGGGGATTTGTTTTGAAAACCACTGTTGTAAAATGGCAACCGGAATGATTCGCCCATACATGTTTGACCAAGAGTCCGAATCCCGAATCGCAGGACAATGAACCAACAGCACCTCGAATACAACGGATAATTGTAGACACATACACATAATTATTAGATATCAAAAAAAAGTTAAAGTTAAAAAGTTGTGTTGAGCTATTTCAATTACTTTTGTTTGAGTTTGTTAAAATAAGGTTTATTGCATTTAGTGTTGCGTGTTGATGGTGTTATGTACTTGTGTACATCATAGGACTGCAACAAATGATTATTTTGATAATTGATTAATCTAACGATTATTAGAACGAATTAATCGACTAATCGTCGATTATTTTGCCAGCTAATCATTAAGTTTGGAATGATTATTCAGCTTTTTCAATTAGTTAAAACAATGAGTTATAGGCCTACATATTATGAATAATTCGCACTGTTTTTTCTTTTACCGCACTTATAAAGCATTTATAAAGGGCTGCATTACACTTTAGCGCCAAAGCGCCGTAGCGGTCAAATCACGATATGGGCTATATGCATGCATGAGTTCCGCATTTGACGCAAGGATGCTCATCCATTTCCGGTTGTGTAGATTAAAGCGGAGGAAAACCGAGGAAAACGGGATTATGGTCTTCAAAATGTACTGTCCTTCCGTCTTTGAAATGAAACGTACATGCGTTTAGATGTAATATAGTTATGTTTATTTAATATAATTTTAAAAAGAAGCATAAACACAACGAGGGGTGTCTGTTTTATCTGTTTTTGTGTCTAACGTTTCTTTAGTATAACCATGGAGTATAAAATTCAATATAAATTCTCGGTATTGCATTGGACTCTACGATCGGCGGAAGTTATCGAGCATCCTCAAACCTCCACCGGAAATACCGCCGTGCATAGAGCCCATTGCACGCCCTTACATTAGGTCACGTGAGATCAAACGACTACACGACAACAAAGATATTTGTCGACAATTTTTTATTGTTTTACAATGTCGACTAATCGTTGCAGCCCTAGTACATCATACTGCACCTTTTACAAATTAGTATTTACCTAAGTTTGTGGAAAAGCTACTTGTGATGAACTTTGATTCATTTCTCATGAACACCTGTGCCTCTATGGTGGCTGTCAGTATATTATAAAAGTAATTTTTTAAGTAAGTAATATTTTGGTAACCACAGCTCTTTTATTAACCACTATGTTACTGATTGAAGTAAACTGGCGTGCATTCATTATGGCACTATCAGGACATTACTATGTACATATTGACAAGCCTAACAAAATTGGACAGTGGTTTGCATTTGGCTATTCACTATTTTAATGTGGCAGGTGAAGAGAGAGTTTTCAAGAAATCAGCTTGAAAACAATCATAATTTCACCATTCCATTCAGTGCTGCTAGATCCACAGACATGAGTCATGACATTTCCACTTTAGGATGTCTTAATGATTAAAATATGGATCTCCACAAAATGTAAGTCCACCCTCTGCATGTTAATCACCAGAGATATTCTGTGCCAAAAGTTCCTGTTCCCGGATGCATACATGGGGCAGCACAGTGGAAATCGTTGCCTTTTCGTCTCATTAATTTTCCTTGCAAACAGAGATCCGGCAGGTCCATGCTTCTTTAGTCCCATACATATTTTATGCCCTAGGTAAGAGGACGTGGAGGGCCGGATTCTGCTCCCTCCGCAGTCGCCATGGCTTAGGCAGTGAATAAAGCGCCCTTACAAAGTCACACTGTCGTGCTGTCAAGAGGGCAGCTTCTCGCCAAAATGTCATTATCTCCCCACTTGTGTGCAACAATGCGCAGGCCACGAAGGTGAGGCGGCGAGCAAACACATATGGAGAGGGAGAAGAAGTGGAAAAGATGCTTTGGAAAAAAAGGGGTAAGAAAGTAAGATAGATACGATTGTTTTCCATCTGAAATATAATTTCACTTTAAGAAGCGCAGGGGTCATTAAACTGACATTTTACAATTCAAACACAAAGTGCAGTGCTTGTGCAAAGGTCACACGAACATAAGAATAGATTTGCAATTCAGATTCAGTAAAAAGGCTACCAACTCCCCGAATCAGATTGTTATATCATTAGGACGACGTGATTCTTCCAACACTTTTTACAGTCTGCATTCTTGTCGCTGATTATCTGATGAAAAGGAGGACAAAAGGAGATGAGTTGTGATTCACAAACAGCTTACAATGCAAACACACACACAAAACAACAAGGTATCAATTCCAGTCATTCTCTGTAGACCAAGGGTTTAGTATGTTGATTACAGATGTCTCCTTGTAAAAGAGTGTCACAGAGATACCCTCTATTCCCCTTCCTAGCCACTTTGTATAAGACATGAACACTTTTGTTTTTTAAAAATACTCTTTATTTAACTTGATGTGTCAGCAAAGTGGAGATATAGATTACACACACACATACAACTGGACTCCTGTGTCTCAGTCAACAGTTTATTAGAAAAGCTTAAATGTCCACTGGTTTAGTGCTCAGGTGGCTAGTCTATCACCTGATTCAGCATTCAGGATGGCAGCCATCTTGAACTGAGTAAAATACCTGAAAGGACTTGTATCACGCTTTTTTTTATCCCTTTGCTGAGTTTCATCATGGGTGTGGGAGATGCCAAGTATGGTGGAAAAGGAGTGGGATTGTTTTTATTAGGTTATTGCTCTTTACTTTCTACAAGTTTGTTTTTTCTTACTTTTTGACCATATATGGGTGATTCTTCAACTATGGTACTCTTTGAGCTAGACAGTTTCAGAAAATAAAAACATTTCTACAAACAGTTTTTTTAGTATCAGTTGGTTTCTCAATCTGTCTAGAAACCTTCCCTTAGTTGTGATGATTTTTATTGAATTATATATATATATATATATATATATATATATATACACTCACCGGCCACTTTATTAGGTACCCCATGCTAGTAACGGGTTGGACCCCGTTTTGCCTTCAGAACTGCCTCAATTCTTTGTGGCATAGATTCAAACAAGGTGCTGGAAGCATTCCTCAGGGAGTTTGGTCCATATTGACATGATGGCATCACACAGTTGCCGCAGATTTGTCGGCTGCACATCCATGATGCGAATCTCCCGTTCCACCACATCCCAAAGATGCTCTATTGGATTGAGATCTGGTGATTGTGGAGGCCATTTGAGTACAGCGAACTCATTGTCATGTTCAAGAAACCAGTCTGAGACTGATTCCAGCTTTATGACATGGCACATTATCCTGCTGAAAGTAGCCATCAGAAGTTGGGTACACTGTGGTCATAAAGGGATGGACATGGTCAGCAACAATACTCAGGTAGGCTGTGGCGTTGCAACGATGCTCAATTGGTACCAAGGGGCCCAAAGAGTGCCAAGAAAATATTCCCCACACCATGACACCACCACCACCAGCCTGAACCCGTTGATACAAGGCAGGATGTACATGCTTTCATGTTGTAGACGCCACTGACCTACCATCCGAATGTCGCAGCAGAAATCGAGACTCATCAGACCAGGCAACGTTTTTCCAATCTTCTATTGTCCAATTTCGATGAGCTTGTGCAAATTGTAGCCTCAGTTTCCTGTTCTTAGCTGAAAGGAGTGGCACCCGGTGTGGTCTTCTGCTGCTGTAGCCCATCTGCCTCAAAGTTCGACGTACTGTGCGTTCAGAGATGCTCTTCTGCCCACCTTGGTTGTAACGGGTGGTTATTTGAGTCACTGTTGCCCTTCTATATCAGCTCGAACCAGTCTGGCCATTCTCCTCTGACCTCTGGCATCAACAAGGCATTTCCGCCCACAGAACTGCCGCTCACTGGATGTTTTTTTCTTTTTCGGACCATTCTCTTGTAAACCCTAGAGATGGTTGTGCGTGAAAATCCCAGTAGATTAGCAGTTTCTGAAATACTCAGACCAGCCCTTCTGGCACCAACAATCATGCCACGTTCAAAGTCACTCAAATCACCTTTCTTTCCCATACTGATGCTCGGTTTGAACTGCAGGAGATTGTCTTGACCATGTCTACATGCCTAAATGCACTGAGTTGCCACCATGTGATTGGCTGCTTAGAAATTAAGTGTTGACGAGCAGTTGGACAGGTGTACCTAATAAAGTGGCCGGTGAGTGTATATATATATATATATATATATATATATATATATATATATATATATATATATATATATTGGCATTTTTATCTGACAGCCCAAGAAACGACCAAGTTCTCTTATTTACCTACAATATGTTAGCAATAATAAATAATACAATATTTCTTATTACCTTAACTTAATTAATTGTATGCTTTTTTGTTTTTACATGAACGTTTTAGTATAAGCCCAAAATAATTTGCTGTTGAGCACGAACAATGTAATTTCCACCACAACCTGTCTTTACCACCACAACGAACACCGTGGTGGAAATGACTGTGGCGGAAATGACATCCCCCCCCCTTTCCTCTAAAATATCATGCTATGTTAGCCTGTTAATATTAGTTTTAAAGTTAGCATTTAATATACACAAATTACACATTATTACATTTATTTTATCCAGTTATTTTTACGTCTATGTGAAATATGAGCCGTTTGGAAATGACGGCCAATACACATATTCTCGGTTTAAAGCATGTTTACCTTGATTTGTCTTCTTTTCATGAACCCCTAAAGAGGTCACCCTTTCACCCAGCCATGTGTTCACTGTGGAGTTTCTATTGCTATGGTTACTAAGTATTCAAACCTAAAACAATGATCTCAGGATTATATTTTGTACAGTGTGGCGGAAATGACAGTGAACCCAAGGGACAAGGGTTCTACTTATGAAAAATATAAAAAAATGTGAATAAATATTGCAATATATAATATGTATAATTGAAATAGACATTATTTTATAATTTGACATTAATAGACATTACTTCTACTTTATTTAAATATTTAATTTAGGTGAGGTTGAAGGTACAAAGTCTGGCTTAGGGACAGAGGGAAAACAGTAAAAATCATGCATAAAAGGCCTCATGTTATAATAAAAAGAATGATTGAACCATGATACATTTTTTATAAGTTCCCCTTAGGGTGAAGTAAGTCTGACAAAAACAAAAAAAGAAGAAGATGTTTTTTAGATTTTATTATTTCATCCAGGAACAAGAAAAGTACCATAGTTAAGGAATCACCCATAAATATCAGAAACTAGACCACATTTTGCTCAGTTTGGGCCTCTGAATAAAATGAATGTGTTTTTCCCTCATCATGCATCTCCATATTCTCTTTTATCTATATTGATATTTATCAATAATATCTTATACTATATGAGCCAAGTCTGATGTATCAAATACGACTACAAATCTGACTATTATTTCATGTCAGACTTTACAGGGTTAACAATACAGGGTTAACAAATTCAAGTCTCGTCTAAAGCTGACCTGAGACTGACCCTCTGACAAAAACCTGCTCATGTTCAACGGAGGACACCTGGGCCCCTTCACAATCACTAGCAGCTGTCAATCAACATCAGTCAATCTGAATCATTATAACCGACAAAAAGCCTTGAAAGAACAAGTCTCCCGTAAGCGTTCTTGTGAAATAGTAGTCTTCTTTAGACAAACGTTTGACTAACAGCATAAGATCCGGTACACAGTATATTCTGGCCAAGAACCACCCACTTACACAGGAAGTAATAAATAAGGGCAGATGTATTACACTATAAAAATAATTGATAGCTGCACAGAAAACACTATAACAATAACGGTAAACGTGTATAGAGTCTTATCCGAATGTAAGTGCATTCAATTTTAATGAATACTAATTATATCACAGTTATGTGAAAAACAAAAACATAATACTGAATACAGGTTCTGCTCATAAATATTTACCTTGTAAAAACGAGCTTTTGCAGGTGAACTGATAAAAAAAAGTTTCTTAAAGGGATACTCCACCCAAAAATGAAAATCGCTCTTCAAAATATCTTTTATGTTCAGCAGAAGAAATAAACTCATACAGGTTTGCAACAACTTTGAGGGTGAGTAAATGATTACAGCATTTTCATTTATTAATGGAGTATCCATTTAAGACTGGCCAATCAGATTAGAGCTTAATATTTGTGTGTGCATTATGCATCATATGGTCAGTGAACGGACTGTGGGCGGCCCATGCAGCCTAAGGCTGAAACTAGAGAAGGTAACAAAACACAAATTTCTCTCCTTGTTTTCTTGTACTTGCCTTTACTCCCTCTCAAACATGCATGCACACACATTTAGACAGATGGAGGATTATGAATTTATTTCATCCAGATAGTTGCTGCTCTGCCTTAAATTCTTTATAGGCTTGGATTTTGGACTGAGAGTAATTTTGGGTAGTGTCTAAACAATCTATGGATTGAAATGGATTATGCATTGGATTTATCTGCCATCTGAAGTAGTGTAAATAATCAGTAAGAGCTATATAATTTGAGCATGTTCCATATCACTGATGCTTCATTTAATCTTAAAAATCTAAAAACTAACTATATTATATTAATTTAAATATATATTAACCCTTAATTGCATGAATGTTTCGTCAATCATTATTACATATTCTGGTATTTAGCGACCCGCATCTTATATCTAACACGGCTAGATATCTAACAGTCACAATAGTATAAAACCCTCCTTATATTTTGATAAAAATGGCAAAAGAATAATATAAAGCATATTTCGTAACCTTTTGGAGCTAAGGGTTTGATTTGAGCAGATGTTTATACCATCATCACTATCATCGTCAAAACTCATGTCCCAGTACATTCAGAATCTGGCTGATATTTTTAAAATCTCAGTCATCTTCTCAAAAGTAATTTTCAATGTCTTCAAAATCAACATTTTGATTGCTGACAGCTTCTTCACCAGATCCACCATCAAGTGACAGTAACACTATATTTGATTGCTATATTTGATAATATACTTGCTCTGCAGTAAATCTCTGAGCTATTTCAAGTTTTGCTGATAATACTTCCTATTCTTTGTTTTCTGCCTGCTGGAACTATGAATGTAATGTCAGTTCATCATTGGGGATCAGACACCTTGAGGAATAAAGGTAAACTGCACTCATTGAGTACTCAGAGACTACATACAAAAATTACTACATACATCGGGTCGCTATTGTAGCAATCCAATTCACTTTTTTGAGAAATTAAGGTCACACTTTAGTTTGAGAAACACATTTATTTTCACTTTTAACTACAACTTTGACTCAAACTCCTAATTTAATGCTTATTAATAGTTAGAAAGGTAGTTAAGTTTAGGTAAGGGGTTATGGGATGTAGAATGGTCATGCAGAATAAGGCATTAATATGTGCTTTAAAAGTACCAATAAACAGCCAACACACTAGTAATGTGCAAACTAATAAACAGCTAATTAATAGTGAGAAATGTTCCCCAAACTAAAGTGATAAAACGATTGTTCTAAAATATATATGCAGCAATCTGCTGCACACTCACTGAAGCCTTGTGTAATGTACTACAAAGTGTCCTGCAGTATTCGTTTGGCAGGACATTTTGGCCTTGTTTTCTCATCCCACAGCACATGAAATTATGAACTCAAAAACCTTGAGATGTAGCTAATCGTTTGAGAATGACATGCTTCATATGCTCTTCTTTGCTTTGGCGGCTGCTCTATCAAGAGCAGCAGTCCTATTTCATGCATGTGCAACAGCAATGTTATTCAACGCCAGAAGAGGAAGAGTAAAAAAAAAAACCTTAACAATGACTAGAACAGAATAGCCTTCCGGGGATTAGACAGAAAAAATCACTGCTGCGCTATTAACGTTATTGAAATTCCATAAAGCACTGCGCCATCTCCCTCTCACTCTCTCACACATGCAATCTTTGTTTCATTCCATCCTCTTGCCATTGCAGGACACCTAGAACCATAAATCTTCAGTCTGTTTCAAATGAGAGGACATGCCCTCATCTTCGTCCTTCCATACTGAGGTAATTACCAACTATGAGAGCAACCCCTGTGGACAAAACCTCTTAAACAACCCTAAGAATGTCTGCTGGTATACAGTGGTCTCCTTTTTGCATGGCTTGCTGAATAGTGCACAAAAAACGAAAAGAAAGGCTGGAAGACTAACCAGTTTACCTACATTTCTTAATAGCCAAGCTATTTTGTTGAGTAAGGTTATTAGCAGAGTAGCCTTCACTAAAACATTGCATTTACCATGATAATATTGAAAAAAAAAACACAATGAACCACTGCATTATGTAGCCTACACCTTGGTATTTGCATGCTTACCCAAGGTATTTGAATATGGTAGTGATTGTATAGTGTATGTCATTATATGACAATGCCATCTGACACTGTACAGCGGTATTCACACATTTGCCTGTTGCAAGTGCTGTCACGTGCGCCTCAATCACAATAAATGACGATATAGTAGGCCTATTTCAATTTTAGGATTTAATAATAATAATAATAATAATAATAATAACAATGTAAATAAATAAATGAAATGTATAATATAAAACTGATCAATTTACATCTATGTTTTGTATTTTATAAAAATATGAGGCAGGTGAAAGCGTGGCATTCCGTTTAGTTAGGTTATTTTCTGCTAGCTAGTAGCTACATTTTTGAGTAGCTTTCCCATTTCTGTCATGGATCATCCATCATAGGCTATGCGCTTTAGTGAATTTAATATGCCTGAGGATTTGATACACCTGAATACACCACACAGTAAAAAACATATTGTTGAACGCTTCCATAATCTCCTTTCCATCTAACCCAAACTCGTGCATCCAAGGTGCCAACAAAAATCCACCTCCCATTAATCCACAAGTGCGCGCACACCATATACGCGCGCGTTCTCGCGCGCAGATGGCAAAACAGCGGACTGTATCCTACACATGTAGTGTTTTTTGTTGTTGTTTGTTTGATTTGTTTTTTCATACATTTAACGTGAAATAAATGTGACAACAACAGTGGCGGTAAATAGCTTCTGTTACAAGCAGTAAACAAACCAACACCAAAAGGAAAGGCAGCGTACGCCTACCGTGCACTCTTCCATGCATGTCCGCACCGAATATACATCCGTTTCATATTTCTGAACCAAAAGCTCAAACTCTCGGTATTTCTCCTGAGCTCGTCGGTCGTCAGCGTTGGTAAGCCTGAACGCACTGGCTGCATCCCGACGCATCAGCCATGTCCAGGCTACAGGTCAAATTGTCCGGACTCGAAAACCCGTAAAACAAATCCAAAAGCGAGTAGGAGTTACAAAAGGAAAGATAGAAATCGCTCAGGTTCCACTCGGAGAGGCCCGAGCACACGGCTTCCGGCTCGGCGAAAGTCAAGCAGTTTTTGGAGAGGCTGTCAGGGTGACAAGTTTCAAGTCTCCACGGAGGTTTGGTAGAATTGCCTATAAAAATAAGACTCTGCTCTCTCTGATGGCTGGATGAAAGTATATGGTTCGTGTGCTCGTCCCGTTTGTCTCGCGTCCTCGTCAGTTTCGCCTCGGCACAGAACCACAGATGATCAGAGAGCAAAACGGTGATAAACAAAAGAGAGGCTAAGGACAGTCGCCATCTCTGGGCCCTTTCCGAATCGGTGAATAATGGCTTTTCGTCCTCTCGGGCGTGCGAAGCAGATTTTTAAGCCGTCATCTTGCTGCCGACACGTCCAAGCACCCCTGGTCATATTTCAGGAAAGAGCAGCACTGGCCGACTCCACCGCGACGGCTCCTCTGCCACAAAATGCATTGATTTGTAATGTTTTCCTCCCGTTAAACAGCGCTCGTGGCAGCTGTATCCGACTCTCTGGGCTAGATAAAGCCGCGCGCGGTCATATCTCCGTTATTCCGCATGGCTCCCCGGAGAAAAAGCGCTTTCTGTGTGACAACATGCCTCCTCTGTTCCCGAAGCTCCTGTCTGTGTCCCGTATCTCCTCAAGGGAAGGAAAGACGCTGAACGAGCTGCTCTTTCCCTAACTGGGAGGATTGCCTTCGATATTCTCTGCTGTTCATCATTACCATCATCATCATCTTGGGTCCTGTGTTAAGTTGCCGCCATGTTCGTCTTGAAACACTTTTTGGGGAGCTGGGTCATTTGCGTCATCTCCATCCTGGCGCAGTAACACAGATCTATTGACTACAGGCGATGGATACGCGCGCGTGCGCGCCCGCCCGCTCTCGCTCACCTCACACACTCACCGGACGTGTCAATATGAGCTCGATCACTCATAAAAAATACACATTTTCGCGTACATGTTTAGATTTTAAAGCCGGACACATTGTCATTCATCTTGTCCACATTCATGGTCCATTCATCTTCACCAACCCGTCAAACGTTCCCGTCAAAAGCAATCCGTTCATTACAAGCACCAACACAATTAATAAACGACGAAGTATGGACGTTTAAGGACGCGGTGGCGCTATATGACATGATGTTTTGTCGATGCGTAATGCCCTTTAAATGCGCTAAGACGGGAGGAAAAGAATTTCACAACATGTTGCGTAAAGGAGAATGAGCATGTGACAGATGAAACGACATTTGTATGTCTCGTTCATCCCGTTCAGGCTGAAGTTTATTAGTATGCAGCGTGTACTGTGTGAGCCGGGCACCGGAGAGACATCTGGGCGTCAAAGCAGCACGTTGGAAAGCGTGCGCGGAAACGTGAGGCGAGTGTGTGTAAGAGAGAAGAGACAGATACAGTATATTTGTCCTCTAACAGCCTAACCTTGTGCGGCATGGCCCTGTTTAATCCAACATTTCAAAGCAAACAAAGTGTGCGTGCCGAGAACAATCACCACGCGCTTGGCTTCTGCCTTCCTGTCAATATCTCGGTGCTGAACGTGAGGAGAGAGGCGAGGAAGGATGGCATGCAAATGCAATGCTTTTTCATTTGCATCCTTGAAGTAGGCTAGTCAGATCACTGTCAGGTTAAATTGCTTGGAGTCTATACCTTAAAGGGGACCTATTATTCAAAATTCGACGGTTTCAACATTAATTTGTGTCAGCAGTGTGTGTATAAAACCACCCCATACTCATTTTCAAATCTACATAAATCATAAGCAGTATTTCATAATCAGCTATTTACAATTTTTATGTAATGTGATGTCACGTTGCACAAGCCCCGCCCACGACTCTCCCCAGAGAGCCTGAGTCCCTCCCCTTCCAGTCGACCACCATGGGACCTTATTTCAGAAAAATAAAGTCACAGTTTGATGTAAAACCGTTGAGGTATAAGACTGTGAAAATACGTAATTACAAAGACTACAAACCCCAAAGGCGCACATTTTCTCTCAATGAATGAAGCTAACTTTACTGAGGCTAATGTCTGTCATTGTTTCTATAGTCTTACGTTATAATCCTAACTTTACGTCGTCATGCTTTTTGTACCAGACTTCACACACACGAGCAACGGATCTTGCTCGTTGTTTCGCTTCCGGGAGATGTAGTTCATTGAGTGATTTTCACATAAAAATGTTATTCTTCTGTTTTATGACAAACTGTGACGTTTTTGACTTTCAGAATTATCTTATCTTGAAATTGACAAACATCGTATGTGTAATTCAGGGCACAGTTCAGACGGAATAAAAAGATGACGTTTCTCGCCATTGACTACCGCACATATTTTTTTGCCGAAATAAGGTCCCATGAGCCGGCTGTACGCAGTCTGCCATGTTTGTCACTTCGCCAGAGCATTTAATAGCAGAATTCAAGTAAGAAATGTATTGTAATTAAAGCTAAAGTTATTTCGTATTTTGAGCTGAAACCTCACAGACACATTCTAGGGACAACTGAGATGTATATTGCATCTTGTAAAAAGGATCATAATGAGTGTCCTTTAAAATAAATCGTATGTCCTAAGAAAATCTCTTTTTTTTCCTGATATCAAAACAAAAAAATATATAGCCTATATTTCTTTATATTATTATTATTATTATTATTATTATTATTATTAAAGTAATATTAAATAAAATATGTAAGCAATAAGGTACGAGAGGCTGTGCTTTATCGTGAATAAGTAACGAGTTCTGCCGCCGAGTCTCACGACAGTTACAGCCAGGGTGAGTGTAGACTCCATCCCCTGGGGTCCAGCTGGGTCATGACCACTCCGGGGCCGCTCAGTTGAATCTCCGGGTTCGTCTTGTGTTTTAATTAACCCTTATATGAAGTAGTTAATGCTTATATGCATCTTATATGCATCTTATAAGGTCTTACGTGTCTTATTAACTGTTAATTACTGCTTATTACAAGCACCTTAAAATAAAGTGTTCGCAAATATAATGTTGCTATTTTATAACTAAACGCCACAGGGCAGCATTTGATAACAAGTGTCTGTGCTCCTGCATGTTTCTGTTTCTGTTCAGCGCAATGTCTGCTCTGTGTACACGCCACATAACTATAAAACTATGATTTAGCTGACTTAGAGCTACCTGTATTAAAAGGTTTTATTGCAGCCAATCAAAACCGAGTATACAGGCCATGTATTTATACAACAGTTCTTTTTGGTTCTCAATCTGATTGGCTGGAGCCTTTTCCAGCCTTGCTGTATATCTCAAATCACTGTTTCACCATTTGTGTCATTCCGCTTGCTGTCGACTGTCATGGCGGTTGAGAAAATCCTCCATATTTAAAAAAAAAATAAATACTTCTGTTGTTGTGTCACGAAAGGTTTTTTTAGGCGAGAATGTAGTTATTTAAACCTCAAATATGTGAATAATATATAATTACAGAGCCTATTTTTTATCTGTTGAGACAGAAAACATTCAGGACCAGGGTTAAAGATAATTATGACATTGCTTTTCATTATTCAGAATTACAAAAAAAAATACAGACAAATTGAGAACACAACTTTGATCGGCATTGTTTTTATTGAAAATATAATTCAATATTTACGTTTTACAGATCTCTGCATTTTAAATGTATATTCTTAAATTTGTTGCATTTGGCAGTTTCACATTGTGAAATAATTCTAAGAAATTATTTTAATAAAGTATCCACATTTCCTTTAGATGTAACTTTTTAATTTTTTTACGAATTTCTATATTTTTAGCATAAAGATGGCTGGTGAGTACTGTAGGACATGTTTTATCCTTTATCTCAAGAATCAGTAATAATTTATTCTAAATATGTATTGTATGTATCCAATCACTTTTGGCATTTCATAACCTTTTAAATTAGAAAATGAATACAGTAACTGAATAAATATTATAATATGAAAATATGTCAAAATAAATGTTTATTTTCATTATGATGAATCAAACCAGTTTTGTAGTGCAGTGCATGAACAGGTGTTATGATTTAGTTTTTGGGGCTAAAAATATAATTATTTTCAGGCCCATTGTACCCTATGACCCTAAATTGAGTTTTGGAAGAAACAAAAATATGGTTTGTTTGAATGTTGTTGCACAGGGCAGCTCTCATAATGACCAGATTATATTACTGAGTAACTCTTCCTGCGTTAAAGATTTCAGAGGAAGTGCTTATCACTCATCAGAGAAAATCAGCTGGCAGAGCAAGGGGAAATTTACATGGAAAATAATGAGGATTAACAGAAGTAAATTAGAACCCGCCCTCCCCTATACCAATAGATTGCAACAGCTGGTTTCCAGAAGTAAAAACTAAAATGTAGCATTGTTTTATATATAAAATCAACATTCTTAAATGGGTAGTTTTATTTTATTGTATCATTAATTTGATGATGCTGTTCGCAATGCTTCATGGGATTGAAGTTATATCCCCCATAAAGCCATTAAGATTATCTTGTTTCATGGCTTCTTGTTTTTTTTTTTTTTTACATCTCACTTCTGTAAATACATGTTTGTTTTCACACATACACTGCTTGTGACAAAAAAAAAATAGAAGTTAGGGTTTTCCCCTTTTGTAAGCAATGTTTAATGTCTCCTATTGGCTAACGCTGGAATCTCATCTATACTCCATGGAACAGTTTCAAATTGCCTGTTCTTCTCCTGGAATATTTTCAGCGTTCTCTCGCAAGACTTTCAGCATACTCATCAAGAGATCTAAATTATGAATTGTGAGACGAGCGGGGTGAAATTGAGCACCACGTCTGCATTAAAATCAGAGACTATAAGCTGTACCAGCTTCTCTCTATCTTCATTTTAAAGGGACACTATGCAGTTAGTGAAATGGTTACTGGATTGAATGATGGCCATCTATGTCCCTATTAAAACATCTCGCTGCACAGATGTACATTACAAACAAATAAAACATCTCCTATTAACTCTAGTAAGAGCATTCATTTAGTTTGTATGTTAATTAAGAGGTAAACTGAAATGTGTTGTTTTTGAAATCAGGTGACCGAAGTGCTTGTTGCCTCTGCGATCAGTGGCGTGGATACAGTGTTCTAATGTGACGTGCACAGTCTTATTAGATCTCATTAAACAACAATTTAAACACTATGTACTATTGTGTACTATGTAACACGCCATGTCACACTCTGAGTGAGTGGTATTTACGACAGTAATGGTCGCTGTTTGACAAACTGGATTCCTGCATAGTGCCCCTTTAATGATGTTTATGGACTTATCATCATAACATGGGTTAGGTCTCGCTGTCAGCCAATCAATAAGTTACGGCAATGTTATCCTGTGTCCAGTGGGCAGTAAAAATCTAATGATATAACAGCTCAATGAACACCCTTTAAACAAACTTTCTCTAGAGGACCAGCTATTTCACTAGCAGGCAGTGCAAACAATGACGTGCTGGGAACGTTCCCTCTTACCCATCTGTCACCAGTTGCTCGCTCCCTGTCAAACTTTAATATTGGAAATCAATGTAATTATCACAAAAGAAAAAAAGCCCCTCTTTTGAGCAACTATTCATTTGCAGCATTTTTTTAAATGACCCCAGTTTCACCTCCATCGTCATAGCAACAGAGTAACCCATAAGACATGACAGAACACCCTGAGGGTACACATATAGTGCTGGTGTCATTTGTCAAACAGAACCAAAGATACTCTAGTCCTGTGGACTGTGAATGTGGGCAATTGTAGTGGAATAAATGGTAGTCAGACATATTAAGTGAATAAGATGATTTGCCCCGCAGGCAGTCTCTACCTAGAGCTTAATTTCTACTCGAAGAGCATGAAATATGGCCAAGCATCTCTAACAACTTACTAGACCACAGCAAAGACATCGATCTGTTCTCCTTAAAGGGATAGTTCACCAAAAATGTGTTTCTGTTAAAGGCATAGTTCACCTAAAAATAAAAAAAATTCAAATCTGTCAAAATTTGCTCACCATCTTGTTGTTCTAAAACTTTCTAAATAGACTTTCTTCATATTCGAAACATAAATAGAATTAAATGGGCAATATATTGCAGATTCTGGAGCTCAGTTGATGTAAAATTTAAAATGGCTGACTTCCTGTTGGGTTTAGGGCATTGCTCCAAGAGGCTTTTTTGTACGGCTGGACATGATCCATGTGCCACAGAAATTCCGTACATGTAGGTCAAACGTGCGGCGAGGGCTGCTTTGTTAAAAAAATATATATATATATATTTATATATATATATATATATATATAAATTATTATGTGGGTGGGATAAATGACTATTGTGTCCAACGCAATTCTAAAATGGGTTGGTCTGAAGTAGCTACATTACTCATTTGTGCGTATTATACGCCATAAACTGCGTATCATATGCACGTGGAAAACGCGTACCATATACACGTAAAAACTGTTTTTGCCGTCTAAATGGCACAAGAAATGACATTCGTGCTATTGATGCGAACTTTCATGAGATCAGGCTCTAAAAGACAGAGAACTGACTGGGGATGGGAGAAACCCACCCAAATTAGCTTTGGTTAAAGCTGCAGTCTGTAAAAATTATCCAACTATCTGCTTGCCTTAGCTCGATTCAAAGCGGTAAGCTTGTAATAATGTTTTTAATTTCAGTGGTATTGGTGGATTTCCGCAAGAGATTCAAGCATGTCTTTGCGTCATTACGCAACATCTGTACACATAAAGGAGTTTCGGCTACTAGGCTATATTGCGTGTGAGGATGCTGGAGGTGGAGATTTATAGCCTTTTCTCACAGCACTTGATATAATTAAACTTATCAATTTAATGGCGGATCCAGAAAGGTTTAAACGACAATCACCAGTGACAACAGATTCACCTATTGTAAAATAGAAAGACTTTGTTTAAAAACACAGATTAAAAATAATCTTTGATTCTGAATGCCAGTATCCACACCGCGCGGTGACTGACAGCTGCACACTCTCCTCAAACATTGTGTTCATCCACGTTGTGCCGTGTCAAACTCACATAAAGTTGATAATTCCACAAATAACTTCAATTGCAGATTTTGAACAGAGATGGCGACAAAGAAGAAAAACTGTGAACTGCAGCTTTAAACAGCGTGTAATAATTTGGGTAAATGTGTAAGCTATATTTATGCCTATCTTGATGGACACCACAATGATTTCCCTCGTGTGGTAATATTTTTCCTTGTAACTATACTGTATGCTTTGCAAAAATGGCTGTGTAGAAGTGTATGCGAAATATCTTCATTTGTGTTCCGCAGATGAGTTAAATTCTTGTGGATTTGGAAAGACGTAAGGCAAATGATGACATAATTTTAATTTTTGGGTGAACTCATTGGGTGAGCAAGCATGAGGTGTGATACTGTACTGTTACATGTTATACTGCAACAGAGCTGTTACACAACAATATTTGAATAGATCTGGTAGAGTCCAAATCTTGTGTTGTGCACATCATGGCTTTCGTTTTATTGTGTTTATGTCTCTTACTGTTCAAAAGCACACAAAGGAAGCCGAAATCAATTAAGGAGCTGGGTATCATAGGGCTTTTGTAATTAAATGCGTTGTGAGTCTCAGGGTCCTCGCACCGCCCTCAAGGCCCATGTTAAATGAATGAGCAGATCATAGTTGATAAATGAATGTGAAATAACATGAAGAGGAAACGACAAAGCCGCTGACTCACTGCTTATAACACAAATATTAAAAACACCTCATTTATTTGACTGTTGACCCAAAAACGAAATTTACTCACATTCGCTTCATTTCAAACCTGCATGACTTGCTTTTCTTCTGTGGAACACCAATGGAAGCACCATTCACATTAATTGAATGAGAAAAACTGCTTAGAACTATTTTCTAACAATCTCCTTTTGTGTTTGCAGAGAAAATAATCTGGACCCTGATATGCAGCAATTAGGAAAGTAATACTGGATGGTTGTGTGTTGTTGCAGGAGGGTCTCGAGAATTTATGCAAGGACTTCTTCACAGATTTAATGTGTGAAATGAGCAGTAACATGATCCATCAAATTTATTCACTGCAACCGCTTTGGTGCAGAGCCACAAAGAGTTATGTGAACTGAAGTTAACGACTTTTCTCTGAATAATGATTATTGATGATTGCAGGTTCGCACACAGCACACCTGAAAACTTTCTCGCGAAGAGCACAGTTTGTAAAAACACGAAAGAGCAACCGATTTTTTTGTGAAAACAAATCATAAAAGTGGTTTGTTTGTTTCAAAAATCGTATAAATGCATGAGATTGCAAGGGGTCTTTATATTATATTGGTAAATAAAATAATTCATTTTAATTCAATAAATATACTGTCATTAAAACACTTAAAAAAACAGAAACAAAATGATTTAAAAAAGTAAAGATTCTGAAAGCATTGAATGAAATTCCATACAAATTGAATATAGCTTTACAGTAGTAACAAATAGGCCCATGACATTTTATTATGATATGATTAATATCATATTTTTAAATATGATGGTTCTATTATAAAAATGGTGATTATTTTTAAGTGTCACGTAAAAAATAATCTGCTCTGTTGCCTCTAGACCTTATGCACCAGAGAAACGTGGGCTCGCGTCATCTTTAGAATATTGTCTTTGAACTTCCGGTTTCGCGGTCGCTGTTTATATTTCTATGGCATCGCTGTTGAGGAGTAATTAGCTGGTGAAGTGGATTTACTTATTGTAGAGCTAACAAAAGTTATCATGAGCATTGTTATGTTTATCATAAGCATTGTAAAGCAGATGTCTTAAAAAATGTCGACCGGTAATTTTTGTCGTCCGGAAGGCAAAAGACAACGAGCGCAGCACTGAAAAAGGGGCGGGGCTACATAAGTTCTATAGTTTGTTAATTGGTTCCATTCTCTCAATTGTCCTGCCTGTTTGTCTCCATGGTTACATATTGATTAAAGTCCCTCAGTTCAGGTCTTGTTAGTTTATCCCTTTGTTTGCTCTGTGTATTTAAGCCCTCTGACTCAGTTAAACTCCTGTTTGGTGTGAAGAGTATTATATTAAATGTCTCCTTCGTGGTGCACTATTACAGCCACATACCCATAAATGAAATTTAACTTGACGATTGAATCTAACCATGTCATGTCAACTAGTGGAAAATTCAGCCAGCTGTTTATTATCATTTTGTGCCGCTGACCCAAAGCTAGGGGCTCATTTTACCCCAAATACCTTATTTTACACTCATTCATTATCTGAAAAACTGTTGACTTAATTACCTTATTTAATAATTTTCCTTGGTCTCAAAATTTAGACAATAATTTCAGTAGACTTTTATTTGCTTCATAAACAGACAACGTTTTTAAAAACATTAATTATTTGATCAAATTAGTGCAGAATCAACTTTCTGTATATCCATGATCACGTCAAGGATCAGCTCAGATTTCCACACACACCATTGTAAGCAGTTGCTAAGAAATGTGCAGAGCTGAATTTTTGTGCCATCTAGTTGTTTAAACTAGCCTGAATGCCAGCCCGAACTCCGCCCACAACATTTTTTGGACGGAAAGTTCAGGTCTGGACTGAATCCATTGAGGAGTATTTATACGATGATGGACAGATGATCTGCAGGGACGTAATCATCACGTTATCAAAGAGCGCTAACTGTTTTCCCTCAGAGATGACTGCAACTGGAGAATTGAGATGTATAGAGTCTGCTGTCGTGTCTGTTTTAAAATAAATCGACAGCGCATTAATTTTAATAGACAAACAGAAAACTGCAATCAAGGCATTTGTCGATTGGAAAGATATTTTTGCCGTCCCACATGATTCGGGAAAAGTGTAACTTATCAGCTAGCTCTGATGGTCGCTAAGAAGATGGGACGTAATGAAAAGCCTGTGGTCGTTGTGGTTTTTCCTTTGGTCAGACTCACGAAGGAGTAGGTAAAAGAAGCAACACTCGTTATTTAACTTCTAAAATAAGTAAAGTTAGGCTACGTTCTGTTTTTGACAACTGTATGCAAAGTAGCTGACTTACTGCGTTGCTCTGATTGGTTGTAGGTTTACCGACTATCCAATTGAGTGCAGAGTTGTTGTTTTTTCCTGGTTCGGTTAAGACATGCCTCATAATCAAATCCAGACGGAGGGGTTTCAGACTCATCTTCCAATAGGAAAATGATTATGACGAAGTCAGGCTATGTTTAAACAAGAATAGTTGATTAAAATGTGCTGTTGTACCATATGTACATAATGATTATGCTTCACAGTATGTTTACTGCCTTTTAATTAACGCTGATTTAAGTCATAAAAGTACCATAGTAATATATAGAGATACACGTCATCAACAACAGAATATCATATAGTATTATCAACAATCCTCTGAATGCGTAGATGACGGAATCATGAAGGTACATGAGCAATGTCCATCTGATCGTAAGCCAGCTCTCTGGTGGCAGAGCCTGAGAATGTTGGCAGTTCTGTTCACGGCTCATAGCGAACTGTGCTGCAGTAATTTGTTGGAGGAGACAAACAGAGCTTGTGAAAGCTCAAGGCTCAGCTATTTACTTCTCGAGATCTGTGGGAAATGTGAGGTGTGACTTTTGACCTGCCATCCTCACAGCTCTCAAACACACCCTCACAGCATCATCACATGACTCCCCCTGCGTTTCACATCATAGCTTTCAATAACTTAAATCGGCAAGTACATAAACACACAGACGTGACCCTGGGCTGCAGTTCATAAAGTTCTCGCAGAGGAGTGATGTACCTGCTGAGTTATTCAGCCGTACACAGAGAGAGGAAAAAAAAGAAATAAATGTAAAACGTATGTTCAGATTCAGAAACGTGTTGACATGAGACCAGTAAACATAATAGCAAGGGACCCTAGTGATCAGTCAGTTCTGTATGCACGTCAATAACACAGCACTGGTTTGATTAAAATAGCTTTAACCTTCAAATGGTCTTCGTTTCCTGTTTACACTTCTGGGCTTCGGTGTCTATACGACCCCAACAATTGATTGAGTAACAAAAAAATATACATTTTTAATCACACAAATAATATATTTTTTTTTTGTTTACTTCTTGTCTATTCATTAATGCTGTGTTTTTGGAGATATGAGAGTCTTTTGTATCCATATGCTAACACAATTCCTCAACTACAACAATACCCTTGCATATAAAATATATTTTTTTATGATGCATTGCATTTCGCCTTCATTTCTGTGTAAAAAAAATTCAGATTTAAGCCGGATTTTTTTATTATTATTTTTTTGACACATGAAGAAAATATATTTAGTTTTTCACATTTCCCATTCATTTCAATGTGGGGTCATATTGACCCAAAGACCAGCAGTGTAAATATTTTTTTTACATACCTTCAGAACAACCGAATCAAGCCCAGTTTTTTTGTGTGTATAGATAGATATATATGAAAAGTCACGAAAATCTTACTCCACTGAGATGAAGGGAACCTTTTTTTTATTAAGTAAAAGTCGATTGGGGTCGTATGAACATATTGCATTTCTGTTAATAGTATACTCAAGATTTTTACACATTGCACCTTTATGATAAGGTGTAAGGGGAAACATTAAGTAAGGAATAGTTGATGAGCCATTGAATCATTGGTGAAATAACGCACATCAGAGTTGATAATGTGGCCACGGACAGCCCCGTATTACTTTTACTTGATGGTTAACACCACATTTAAACTTTGCTTGAAAAATGGTATAAAAACATCTTCTGAAACTATATGAAACCAATTATATTATCTGCAATATGTTTATCTACCCATATTTTCCTCCAAAAACTTAAAACTGCAGTTTCCATCTGAACTGGACACAAGTGACTGTAAAACACCAACAACTTCTTATTTATTTTCTTGAGCAAAACTATATGTTGTGGCCTCAAAATACTTCTAATCAGTTTTTTGACAGTATGCTTGTTTAGGTAGCTCACCTGGTACAGCATTGCACTCACAATGCGGATTCTCTAGTCACAAGTCCTGTGAATCACTGTGAGTCACTTTTATACAGCTCACTTTAAAGTCAGGGATTCATTTTTTTTTCTTTGCATGATTGTATTTATGAGATGCAAAATATTAACATGTGCTCATAGTTTCCTTTTTTTAAAAGTCTTATTTTTCATAAACTCACCTTTATTGTCAGTCTATGAAACACTCCCTCAGAAACGGGCGGTGGACTCAGATTGGTTAGTTTTAGGCCACGATGTGTTGTGATTGGCTGAAACTGTCGCTCACGCGTTGTCCGGAAGATTCAACGCCCATTACCTTTACGGGCAAGTCATGAGCTCCGGTCCAGATGTGAATATGTGTTGAACTGCAGTATCAGTTTCAGAATCAGACCGAGAAAGCCGCAATGAAGAGAGTCAAACAGAACCTCACCACACACGGCTCTTACTAAACGTTTCTGAATGATAATTTGCTACATTTTTAACTTTATACATGTTTGTTTTACACAATAGCATCTGACCTTGGCAACAATAGCAACTGACAGGCTATAATGTTATACTCAAACAGCGTTGGCATGTTCGTTCTTAGTCAGAATCGAAAAATAACGTCATAAAGCATATATACATGAAAAATACATTTAAAACATTAGTACTTATAGAAAATTCAGGTCCATAATGTTTGTACGCGTTTGTCGTAGACACAAAATAGCATAGTCTAACTAGTAGTGGCTATAAAGCCAGCGCTGGCATTTGAAAAAAATAAAACACAAGGCTACGTCTTGAATTATACATGCAAATACATTTAAAATGATGAAGTCTTAGCCTGCTTACAGATTGTGGCCCAACAACTGCTGCCTCTTGTTTTAAAGTTGGAACTGCTTCATGTTTTAGTCACAATTTCTTGTTGAATCCGAGTGTTGAAACTAGATTCGATCATTCGTCAATAGTCATTTTCAGGAACATAATCAAACATAATTGTATCCATTGTTGTTGAAGTATAGCGTCTATGTGGAAGCCCGAACACAGACGACCTGCGACAGTTGCGTGAACAACACACTCAACGAGTCGACGTGCCTCAGGAAAAATGCGCATGCCATTTCCTGCATATTCCGGAGGGAGGGGTTGATGCAAATGTCGAGGTTTAGTGACGGTGCGTTTTGTAGGCAATAATACTTCCTGATTTTTAAAAGACGATATCTCTACTTACAATGTATATCTCTACGATATCTCTACTTACCCGCTTTAATGCAGCTCACAGACAGCTAAAATGTCTTGGTCGTGTATTTTTGTATCTCATGGTTGCTTTTGTTAACACAATCAGTTTATTTACACTTACACTATTGGTCAGGGTTAGGGTTTAATGAAATGTGGTATGCTATTTTCAAACGCGATTGAGCATTAATTTAAGGCCTCTCACTAGACATTTAATTTTCAAACTGTCACGATAAAAGTATAATATAACGTTGCCGGATTGACATTTATCTGTTTTGGATAAAACTGAAACACGCCTTTACGCTGACGTACTGGACGTTTTCTTTGCAAACCGTGCAAGAAGCAATATATAATTTTGCAGAAATATTACTTTCCCAAAGAGCCTGTGAACTTGATACATTTCTAAGAACTTGGCATGTTATTTGTTTTTTTTTTTCCATTATGATAGACACTCTTACTTTGTCACTGACCCATAGTGGTCAGCCCTGCATGAGGAACGGATGTTCTCAGGCTACGCAGCCTAAGGCTTTGGAGGCCCCTGAAAGTCTGACGCCTGGGGCACCTGACCCCACTCTATAAACCAGTCCTGCAAAAGAGTATTTGAGACTGTGTGCGAGGACAGAAGGACACAAAACATGACAGAATCAGAAATCAGTTTTGTACAACTTAAACAACCTGTTTCCTGATTCAATAAATACAATGTAAAAACCATGTTGTTTATTTCTGGTGAAAATGCCAAATCTCATAAGAGTATAACTGAATAGGGTGTTGAAATGACTTCAGGGATGCCAGTAAAACACTTTGCACCCAACCCAGAGACACACATAGTGCTAAGACGCATAACAGGCAGGCCATGTGCCAGAGCCTTGTTGCCCTTGGTTTCGACACTCTGTTTCAGGCGATCAATTGGGTATTTCACTCTCTTTGGTCTCGATCATTGTCAGTGTACGCCACACAAGCCCCTCCTTTCTCTTTGTGAACTTGAACATATGCACGTCTGCCCACATGCCCGCCCTGTTATAAACATACTACATATAAATTTCAGCACACACACTCCGCGACACCTGAAAAGGTGGCCAATCAACCAACATATGTGTGTGAGGTGTGCCAAAGCCAAAAGGCATCTCTTTAATTAGCCGCCCGCTGCTTTTTGGCAGTGAGGTGATCACGGAGAGTGCCCGTGTTCACGTGTCCCCCATCTGAGCTTCTCACTGCTGTCTTGAGTTTTCTCCTTTTACGACAGACATGAGTCAGACCCACCAGGAGAGTTAGCGATTTGCAAACACACAGCTGAGTAATGCTGCGAAGCCTGATGGAGGGGAAGAGCCACATTGTATCAATTCATGCAGTGCATTTACAGTGTGACTGTTATAGATAATACACTGCTCGTCAAAATTTTGACCGTTGTAATGTAAAATCTGGCAAAAGTATAAAAATCAGCATGAAACGGAAGTTGTGATGGTCTTTTTTCCCTGATTGTGACGTATATCCAGTGCTCGAAGTGGGGCGGTATCTCACCGGTATGCAGTACCGGCACTTCTACATTTTACTCTTAAGCGTACCTGCACTTTTTGTTGCGTACCGCTACTTCTCGCATACAACCGGTACTCTATATCATTGACAGAAAAAGCGTGACAGCCGTTTAACACCTTATTTACTGCACACATCTGCGGTGCGTTACGGCTGCGAAACGGCAACCAGAAGCGTGAGTGAGCACGTATCTTTTTGGCTTGCATGTTAATCAATGAGTGCAGTCACATCGCGAGGAGGAGCGTCGTGTGAGCTGTGAGCTGCGGCCAGGGTTCGGCGCCGTCGCGCCAAATCTATTTGTGTTGTGGTTGCGCTCATTAAGGTGAAAGCACACTTTTGATGGAGAAAATAAATATGGTTTCACACAAAAAGTGACCATGATGCATCGAATTTGCATGTCTAGTGTGTTTTAACAAGCACTGGAGTAGGCTACGTCAGAAAAGAAAAAGACTCAAACATATTTATACAAGATTTAGCCATTTAAACGTCTTAATTATTCAGTTTGGGTAAAATTATGTTTTCTAAATAAATAAAACGAGCAAGTTAGTCAGAATATTAAGCTTTTCTTTTAGTTTATGTAATAGACTACAGAGGTAGAGGTAAGAGGTAAATCAGTGAGCTTATTTTCATTTTTGGGTGAATTATCCCTTTTAGCATTATTTACTTGATCTAAAAATCATTGACAATGACTGTGGCTTTATGTTTGACTGAGAGGCACCTGCTCCGCACAGGCTCCCACCCAGGCCACTTGCTGGTGGATGTGGCATGCTGTAACATGATCACAGAGCCTTTGATATGGAGCCGACCTCCAGACGAGCTCAACCTTGATCTACAGCTGCAGAGATGCAACATGAAAGGACATGGAGTCGGATGGTGGTGGTGTGTTTGCAGAGGCCTCAGATGCACTCATACAGGCACACCTACACATCCACACGTCAGCATTTTTGTGAAGGCGCTTAGGATTACGTTTAGAAGTGCAAAATGTTAGCCTATCTGCCAGACACAGCTAAACAACTGTGTGACTATCCTATATAGCGATAAAACAGACAGATCTAGTGCAAAACAGACTGAGCCAGGCGTTATCAGTGACTGTGGGTGAGAGTCGGTGTCTCTGTACAAGGTGACACAATAATGGAATACATAAAACAGTGTTGGAGAAACTCATTATAGCAACGCTTTCAGTAGCTCATGTGGTTGCAAAACCGCACAGTTTTTCTAGTAAAACGCAGACTTTCCTAACGAATAGCGCCATAACACATCGCTGCTAAAATTTTGGTAGGACGAACTTATCTTAAAATATTAGATCTCAAACCGATTCGAAATGATTCGAGCTTTGTGACAGGGTGCATTATCCTGCTGGAAGTAGCCATCAGAGGATGGGTACATGTGGCCATAAAGGGATGGACATGGTCAGAAACAATGCTCAGGAAGGCGGTGGCATTTAAATGATAACCCAATTGGCACTAAGGGGCCTAAAGTGTGTCAAGAAAACATCCCCCACACCATTACACCACCACCACCAGCCTGCACAGTGGTGACAATGCATGATGCATCCATGTTCTCATTCTGTTTGTCAAATTCTGACTCTACTCATCTGAATGTCTCAAAAGAAATCTAGACTCATCAGACCAGGCAACATTCTTCAACTGTCCAATTTTGGTGAGCTCTTGCAAATAGCAGCATCTTTTCCTATTTGTAGTGGAGATGAGTGGTACCCGGTGGGGTCTTCTGCTGTTGTAGCCTATCCGCCTCAAGGTTGTGCGTGTTGTGGCTTCACAAATGCTTTGCTGCATACCTCTGTTGTAACGAGTGGTTATTTCAGTCAAAGTTGCTCTTCTGATCAGCTTGAATCAGTCTGCCCATTCTCCTCTGACCTCTAGCATCAACAAGGCATTTTCGCCTACAGGACTGCCGCGTACTGGATGTTTTTTCCTTTTCACATCATTCTTTGTAAATCCTAGAAATTGTTTTATGTGAAAATCCCAGTAACTGAGCAGATTGTGAAATACTTAAACAACCAACACCAACAACCATGCCACGCTCAAAATTGCTTAAATCACCTTTCTTTCCCATTCTGACATTCAGTTTGGAGTTTGGAAGATTGTCTTGACCAGGACTACACCCCTAAATGCATTGAAGCAACTGCTTTGTGATTGGTTGCTTAGATAATTGCATTAATGAGAAATTGAACAGGTGTTCCTAATAATCCTTTAGGTGAGTGTCTATTCAAGAAAATAAATTGAAAAATAAACATATTTCTCTGATTTGGGAAACTTTCTGCATTACATTTTTACATAATAAAAAACATAATATAGCATGATTTATACAAAAGTTTTCTCATTAGGACAACGATTTACCCATAAGATGTTTTCTTTTGTATTAACATCCTTGTGGAGACACATAACATAGGGAATGCCTGAACCACAATACACACACACACACACATACTCAAAAAATAAGCTTTTATCCAGTGATTTGTTTCTCATATTTCAACTTCATACCTTCATACAAGGAATATTCTACATATGGGCTGCCACATGTTCTGTAAAAAAAAAAAAAAAAAAAAAAAAAAAAAAAGCAAGAACTTTAAGCATCTTTAAGCACAAGATGTCTGAAGTGGTTAAATCTCCACTGAGGTTTTACGTTAAAAGGTACAACAGATGTTTTGAGTAGTAAATAATGTGTTTGTTAGTACTCTACTTGATACACGTCATTCATAATGTTGCCAGTAGCATTTGTTTGAGGATCTTTTTCCTAAAGCCATTTTTTACCTCCATTCGATGTAATGACTTAAATCTTCTTAAAAAAAATTAAACAGACAATTCTTCTTTTCCAGCTTTATTCCTGTTTCGGGCCAGCTGAGAGGCTCAAGGTCTACCCAAGGCTTTTCTGAAGAAAGATTTTATTATTATTTTTATTTTTTTTTTACAGATTTTTACAAAATTCGTAATAAATTTGTATGAACTAAGGATTAGGTTTAGAAGTGGACTTATTTGAACAATAATTTTCCCAAAAAGTCATAATCATTCGAATTCAAATGAAACTGCCAACTCTTAAAGTAGTTATGTATGTTTTATCATGAGATCGTTTTGGCTTTAGGATAACATTGTGACCTTTTTTATCATTGATAGGTTAACATTTTTTTGATGGCCTGATTTCTGATTTATTTAATTTCACAGGACAGAAACAGCAAACAATTTACAAACAGTGGCCCAATTTAGTTTTATTAGCAGACAAATTGTCTTTTGACAGTTTGAAAGCACATTGTTCTTGACAAGTAGTATGTATTATACTACAGTGTTTGAGTGATGTATGAATGATCAAGCATAAACAGCTTTTAATGTAGGACTAATTTAGCATGTATACTATATGATTCTGAAGCCATTTGCGTCAATCATATAATAAAAGAGGCTTCATCTCTTTAGCAGTTAAAGCGATTTACATTGCGGACACATTTTCAAGGGATGCCTGTGTATGCGTGAGATGCATACGCGTTGTTTGACAGATCTGTGTGTACATTTAACACTCATTGTAAATGCATTACGTGTTCTCCCTGAAGCACACATGTAGACTACACATGTCAGGATACTTACGACCTCATACAATCAAGCCTTTAGGCTCTGAGGATCTCCCATTGGCTGTTGCATGGCTTTAGGATGCTGTGATTGGGGCTATCAATAAGAAGAGGGGACAGCAATGAAGGCTGAAAAAGCAGAGATTACTCTCAACCTCAAGCATTTCCTCCACTCTTGTGGCCTTCCTCATCACTTGAATGCACCAGGTGTCTGTCTCACTGATGCAGCTTGACGATTTGGCCTAGATTCCCACAATCCAATCAGGACCCTCTTCTCCCCACTCTGGTTGCAAACAGGGAGCCCACGCTGATGCTGACAGCTCTCCGTTGTTCCCGGAGGAGGTCTGAAATAGTTATTTACCTAGGTCTGAGTGGAGAATCTATGGCTTTCTGATCTCGAGTAACCTCAGTATCTGAGAGCTGTCAGTTTGTGTTAATGATTTTGCAGGATATTCTGTGGTTGAATGGCAATGGACTGTTTTTATCGTTCTATCATACTGTTCTCCTCACAAACCTGCCCTCTGGCCCTGGCCCTCAGTACATCCAAAAACAGTTTGAAGTCATGTTTGGATTCAGAAGGAGACTTTTTTTCTATACATAAAATAATTTCACCACTTTGAGCTTTTTGATAAACCTACTTTTTCCAGCTCCTCCTTGACCCCAAATTGTGTATGTAACATCCAGAAAGACAAAGCTATCAAAATATGGGCACAGTTTCACAAACAGGGCTTAAATTAAGCCACGTTTGGGTCAAATTTCAATTAGGGCATTTAAGTAGATTAGAGTGTATCTTGAGATAAAATAAATAATGGACAAAAAAGCTACATTCACACTGTCATTACAAATCAGATCATTTGTGCATCCGATTAGAATCTGATCTAAAATTATTGACGTCCACATTGTCTCTCGCAACTGTTTAGATCTGATTTGTGAGTCCATGCTGCTCTTTCGTTTTCTGGAAAATCTGCATTGGTTTCTATGACAATGACGTTGCGTTGGTGGGCACATGCCAAAAACAACATCAACCACCACAACATGAAGGGATTTGCAATAGAGATGTTGTCTTATTAGCACATGGTGATGTGTAGCCGTTGTGCTGGACAACTGCGTCTTCTGTTGTCCAAACCATGTGTGCAAACAACGCATTCTCATCCTAGGGCGTCAAATACTGATGCTTTTGACAATGCATATACATCCAACGCACATGGCACCCTTTATAGCATCAATATGAGACACAGATATATATGGGCCAGAAGGTGCCTCCTAGTGGTCTAACCCTAACCCTATCCCAGACCTAAACCTACCCATAACCAAAGCGTGTTATATTGACGCTAAAGGGTGCCTGGATGTTTACGCATTGGCAAAAGTGTCAATATATGACGCCTTGGATGAGACTGGTTTGGTGCAAACCCAGCCTGTTCTCATGTAAATGCGTCTCTATAACACGCATGTGTATTTGTCGTGTAATATATGACGCATAAATGAGTTTTTACGTGCATATGAGACGCAGTTTTCGCGTGCAATTGCAGTTCATTTGCGTATGAATACACACGCATCCCACACCACTAATTCTAGCCAAACGTATAATACACACGCACCCCACCCCACACCTAAACTTAACCTAACCAACCAATGCGTATCATATGCACGTAAAAACTCACTTTAGCGTATATATTACACGACAATACACATGCGTGCTATAAAGACGCATTTGGTGTAATCGGTTGGCAAACCACATACCTGGATGTTGCTTGAAATGGATTTCAAGTATTTTTTTTTCACTCTTGCTAAATCTGAAAGATTGGATATGCACAAAAATTTTAATTGTACTGACATTCTGACTAGCCTTAAAGTCCAAATTTAATTTCTTTATGATTGCCCTCTCTAATATTGAATGAATAAAGTAAAAGCTAAGCTAAAGGCTTTTGACAAGCTTCTTTTACACCTGACATTGGCATCCATTTTTGGTGATTCTACCATAGTTACACTAGAACCATTGTGTAAGCCAGGTGTAAATACACCCAGACATACAGGATTCTGATCGGATCACTGAAAAAAACCCCCACTAACTTGTCAAGGACAGATTCTGACTACATTCGATTAAGTGTGAACAGAGCATGCAATTTCATTATCCTCCAAGTATGTAAAGTAAGATATAGGATAGGTATAAAGGAGGTCTCGCTATGTGCAAGATTGCTCAATTAATCTCCAAATAAAACTGTGGAACAATCTGAACACTAAATCTATGCTTATAATTGTGGAGGTTGACTTGAATTAATGAGCCCACCACTCCTTACATCTCATGAATATGATTTCTCACACCTTCTCTCCTGGTTTCCTCTCTGCATCATCCTGTCTCTCTGGTACCACAGGGAGTCGTAGCAGTGGGTCAGGTCTCTGATTCCTGGCCAGATGGAGGGAGCAGACCCCTGTTGGAGACAGTAGAAGCTCTTGCACAAACAGCAGAAGGCTTGGAGCTCCAGGGGTTCTGAGGCTGAGAGAGTGCTTCAAAATCCCGGTCGAGAGGCCTGGATCCCAGCCCAGATTCCTTGCTCACCCCTGTCTCCTCCACTGGAGATGTGGAATAGTGAATGCATGCCACCCAGAAATGATCACAGATTGTGCAAGAGTGAATACATTTGTGCTTGCCAGGTTTCTAGAGAGGTTGCAAAAGATAGGCATACAGATGAGATTTTTTGAGAGCAAAAAAAAAAAGCGCTAATAAATATTATAATAGAGCCCTCACAGAGCCCCGTTAGCTCTTAATATTAACATTTTTCATCACTGTCAGATTAACTGATGGAGGCATATTCTGTAATTATGTTTTAATTATATGGCATATATATTATTAAGCACCTGTTTTTCTGTGGTCATACTGAGTCTAGACCATTGATTCAGAGCATCATAAAACCTGAAATGAAGACTGCTGCTTTATTTGCAATGAATTGTATACAGAATGTAATTTCATTGTAAATAAAGCTTTATAAAAGATATATATTTAAACAAAATAAAGTGTGTGTGTGTGTGTGTGTTGAATGATGCAATTGGATCTCCAAGCAAATTTTCCTCAAGCCTGGTATCACTGGAGTAGCTTCAAAAAAGCGAGTCAGAGGCGACCACTGACATAATCTCTACATCCTGTCCTGTATGCATCATTGGCGAAAAAACGATAGCTGATTTGGGAAGAGCTTTCTCTTGTATCTCCATTTAGTCTTCTTATTTTACCTATAATTTTGAGATACTTGTTTACTGCTTACAATCAACAGTAGTAATGCTAGAAGAAAGCAACAAACCTTCCCATCCAGATTCCAGACCAGCCAGATGTGCGCGGGTGCACAGCGAGCGGGCATTATAGAGCATTCCGGGCATGGGTCAGACAATCCCTCCTTAAGATGATCAATACCAAGACATGCAGGGCACTAGTGATGGCCATTCATGAAATCCATTATGTTAGGATATGAAGAGCACCCAAGTGCATCCACAATGAATTATATACTGACCTCAAATCAAAAAAGACTATAAATTCATCACTTGTTTGGTGATCAGCACACTGATGAACGCACACACTCTCTAAGCCAAGACAGCCAGGGGTTTCGGGTGGATGTCTACACTGAGGCATTCAACCTTACAGGCAACCAGAAGATTGAAGCCTCTCCAAAGTGTTATGCTTATAAAATATAATTTGTGATCCTCCTGCTCAGTGAATGTGCCCAACTTGTAAAAAAATCCATAATCTGAGGCAATGCCAATGACAAAAAACTCTCATATATCCTGAAGAACTCTTCGGCAGCAAGCTACACAAAACATTGTCACTTCGATTCAATCATTAGCGAGAATGAGAGAGAGATCGTTTTGATGTGTTAAGGGGTTATTATAGCTAAAGACGTCCTAATCACGAGGTATCAACTTTCTTAATCGAATTTCGTTCAAGTGTGAGCATGAGGGATTTTCTTCTAGTGCTTTCATTACTGCCTCTGGTGGTTTGGAGTGAAATGAAATAACTTATTAATTGGAACTTTTAATTGAATACAAATTATATTTTATATATATATATATATATATATATATATATATATATATATATACACAAATATATATATACAAATTAAATATATAAATATACAAAGTGGGAACTGCTCCATTTTTCAGGAGAAGCTTTTGTGTGTAGCCTGCATTACTCTCTTTAGGTTCTGGATGCTGTCCTCCATAAAATGTGCAGCTCACAGACAAATGTTTGGGTTATAATGTTCAGGAACAGTGTTAAAAATAAATTTGAATGAAAACCGTGTATGTCCATTTTGACGATTTTGAGATTTTTTCACGGATAGAATGTCCAGGTTCATTTCCGTATACAGCATGCTTCACATTATCTAAATGACCAATGAAAAGTTGTGAAATCATGTCATCTGATTTCCACGTATTTCCATTTGCTGTCAAAGCTGTCAATCACGCAGCGTATCTCCCATAGACAGTATGGTATCTCCCCGCCTGTGGAGGCATCTCGCCGGTCTCGTGAAGTTTCTCGCCGGTCTCGTCTCTGAGACCCCTACACCTGGTATTATAATGCGATCTGTATCCAGATAAGTTATCCGGATAATAAAAAAGGCATGTTAATGCAAGGTATAAATACGTTGTGATCGGATTGTGATCGGATCTGCCTGACCATCTGGAGGTAGTCTGGCTCGCATTGTGTTCGGATCTTTACTAGGTGTAAACGCAATCTGGTTGTTGAACCACATATGTATATTTTACTCCTCCCAAAAATGCTAAAAAAAATAAACGAGTGAGAGCATGTTATATAGGCTATATGACATGTTATAGTCAGATATGACAGTGCTACTGCGACACGCATCACCACAGATGAGCAGCTGCGTCAAAAGTGAAAGTAAGTCACAGACACAATCATCTTCACAATCACACAATCATCTTCAAGTAAAGAAACGAAGCGATCTTACAGGGCAGGTTGTTGCCACACTCTCTTATTGATGTACGTCTTTGATATTGAAATTAGCTGATGATAAAATGCAGCTCATATCTGTAATAAAATTCAGCTCATTTCCGACAAAATTACGGTAGGATTGTGTAAATAAAGTATCAGTCTAAGCATCGCCATCCATGCCAGTGTATTGATTCATTGTCTCTTCATAGTTTGCAAGAGACATTTAATAAACTGAGCGTAGCCTATTCATCTGTCAATATGAAACATGATTTGGTCATTCTAATTAATGATCGGAAGAATGCGTATTGACCACCGTTACTACACAATATGCACGTATGTCCATTTAAACTCGATTTTGGGTCAAATATGGATTATATCATGACACTGGCAAGAATATGGTAACATTTAAAGATGTTGTGCCAAGCATGACAACGCTACGTTCAGCTGCTTTTGAAATTACGTTTTTTTTTTCACTTCCTGAAAAGTAACCGTTTTGGACATACGTGAGTTTCATCGGGCAGCGACAATATGCATAAAATACAGCATTCCTAGCTACTACTAAAATTTCAGCCAACATTTAACTGATGATATACAGTATGTCTTCTGAGCATTCTAGACAGCCACAAAACACTCAAACGTTGATGGAACAAAAAGTGGGGGATAAACACACACAATTCCTTTGAAGAACTTGGATTGCAGTCAAGTTCGGCTTGGCATTGAAAACCGTGTTTGGATTCTACCCTCATCAAATTAAAATGTATTGATGAGTATGAAAAGTGAGTGGGAGTCCATGTAAGGTCTCTGTGTCCCAACTGGACAGAGGCCAGATAACCCCCTCTCCAAAAAGTCACCAGCCAAATCTGTTCATTCTGCAGTCTTCAGAATGACCAACACTCCTTTCACTCCCAGCCCATGATTCCCTCTCACTGTAACAAATGCAGCCTGCTCCTGTCAATACTCACAGTGAACATAGCTGCTAATTTTCCAATTAATATGAATGACATCAGCATGCATTATAAAGGCAGCAGGCTGGAGCTCCAGAATTGGAGATATGTATATTATATATGGAGGGATGACAGTACTTTAAGGAAAGTGCTCATCACTGAACCAAAGCTATGTATATACTGTGTCTGTGCGTGTGTGTGTGTAAGATTGGAACAACATGACTTGGTGTAGAACCCCAGACCGGTCAAATGACACAACTGTCAACCACTCATATATACTGTGTATATATATATATATATATATATATATATATATATATATATACATATATATATATATATATATATATATATGTGTATATATATATATATATATATATATATATATATATATACTGCTTTGTTCCTTATACATTCGTTGTGCACTTCACTCTAGCTACAGCTATGACAATCCATTATTTACACTTAGAATTAAGGCAGCTCTGAAGGCAAAAGGGGGTCAAACACAGACATATTAGTATGGTGTTCCTAATAATCTTTTAGGGGACTGTATTTCACCCCACAGGCACAAACGATAGTGGGTCCAGGACCTTTAATCCCTCTATTAGAGCACATGATGTGCCTCCATATTTTCCTTTCTCCTGCGCTTTGGGTACTATGTATTAGACCAGACAGAGTAAAGCTTTGAAAAAAATGTCAAAAGGGAACTTCTATAGCTGAAGAAACAAAAATCTGAACTTCAAAAAGCAAAATGAAAATTGTAGATTGTTAGGTGAACAGGAAAATTGGTGTGAGAAAGTTATTTAGAGAAGATGAGTAAAGAAAGTTATTTAGAGAAGATGAGTAAAGAGCGACAGTGTCAATAATAGGTGAGAATGAGACTAAACTCTTCTGCAAAGCATTGTGGGGTAAGTCAAAAAAGACAGAGGGGAGATGTTGGCTTGGGGAGAATAAAGGGAGCTGACATTTGGACATATTGACTGAGTGCAAGTTTCCAGTGTGGACTGGATGAATGTTTGGATTGGATGAATGTGTGGATTGGATGAACATTGAACACAATTCATCACTTACCGAAATCTGATTAGTGATTAACAGTAACAGCACTCCCTTTAGTGATCAAGAGGAAAAACTGAATCACTTACGGATGCTTTCATAGACTTGAGGAACGAACAGTGAGGCTGCTACGTATTGTTTACCCGACTATAACTATGACTATAACACTGTTTGACTATAAAATAATACAGTGTGTGTCCCAGTGTTTGTGCAGGTAGTGCACATCTGTTTTGATGTTTGCAGTATCTGGGAGCTCAACACCTGGTACACCTGGCAGCTTGAATAAACTTCAGACACTCTCATCTGTCCTTTTTTAGATATTCTGAAACTGAAATAATTGAAATAAACTTGCTTTCTCATACATTGGGTCTCTCTTGCGTAGACAGTTTTATATATTTAGATATAAAGACTAGGGATGCACTATATTGGTATCGGCCTAGATATGTTCATACACACACACACCTCAAGGAAAGAGCAAATTCCTCTGTTCCTGGGCTCCAAGTGGGGAAGCTCTGGCGGTGTGCGACCCTGTAAAGCATTGCACCCCTCAGCACCCTCTTGTTCGCCAGCACGGCAGCTGGGTGTGAAAACATGGCTTTAATTCTTCAAACAGTTGTCACTTTAGCACAAGGCCAGTAGCATATAGCATTGGCACCTCCCCAAGTCCCACCTCTATGCCCATTTTATTTAATGCAGAAGCGACGAGAGGTGACGAGCTGCCAAAATGGCGACAGCCGGCCCCTCCCCATTCATTAAAAAAACGCTCTTCAGAAACCTACGGGTGACGTCACATACACTACGTTCATAATTTTTTAGTCTTTTTTAGTCTATGAGTCTGATGGAAAAGACACATGCCACTTTTGCTGAGATTTTAAAATCGTTTGGTTTATAAAATCGTTTGGTCAGTCCAGTTTCTCGTTTAATGGATCTAGACTATGGAACTTCTCTGCCTACTGAATTAAAAATGCAAAAAGAAATGTTATGCTTTGCCAAAGGTCTAAAACAATGGCTGAGGTCTCGTCAAAGTTGCACACATGGTAATACTGCTTGAAATACATGGTAATGATGTGTATTGTTTGCCGTTTTAAATATTGTCCTATGTACTGTTTTTCTGTGTTTTGTTTATTGTACTGTGTTGTGTGTTGTGAAATGTGTAGCCTTCCATGGACAAGTGTTGTAAATTTGCAGTTATGCTAAAAACACTAAAAACAATGCATCTGGTTTGTCCAATGCTGTTGTTATGTCCATCTCAAAAAAAAATCTATCTATCTATCTATCTATCTATCTATCTATCTATCTATCTATCTATCTATCTATCTATCTATCTATCTATCTATCTATCTATCTATCTATCTATCTATCTATCTATCTATCTATCTATCAGCATCATCTTTCTATCTTTTAAAAATCATTAAACATTCAAATGTATGCATTACATTTTAAAAGATTAGAGTATTATAATAAGCTAATACAGATTTTTTCGTTATCAAAGTTTATAGTTGTAACAAAAATCTGAAATCTCACACTCCTTACCTTCTGCCTTTTATAATAATTTCCTTTTCCTAAGTTGAGCGATTACTCTCATCTAACCGCTGAAAAGACGTGAGGGAACTGTTTCATGAGACATTTTCATTTTTATATGCCTTAATTAGTGAATTCGTAATTGCGCGTTCCGCCATCAGTGTGCAAAGTGCTGACGTCTACATTCGTCAATAAATAAACTGCACGTGTCTTGCGGAAGAACACTTTAGCCGGAGCTACTTCTCTCCATTAATGTCTATGGCGAGTCACGCAGGCACATGGGCAACTCCGCATGCGAGTCGACCCCGGGAAAATAGTCTGAATATAAACACTTATTATAGGCGTACCGTCGTGATTCAGGGTAAGTCGAAAACACGGTTTGGAAAACGGATTCATGATGTAGCCTACTCGTTCATTTTGAACATAAGTTA
Source organism: Hybognathus amarus (assembly GCA_030378365.1). Classification (NCBI taxonomy): domain Eukaryota; kingdom Metazoa; phylum Chordata; class Actinopteri; order Cypriniformes; family Leuciscidae; genus Hybognathus; species Hybognathus amarus. Next base: position 293,032 of record JAQIUQ010002507.1, on the reverse strand, counting down.
CGGACTGCAGCAGCTAATACAACGGCGTTCTGTTGCGCGAGCGTCCACTCGACACATATGCGATCATATTAAATTTTAATCAAATGCGACCAATTTGGTCGCAGTCTGGAACCCTGCTTCAGCGTCAGTTAGATGACGCCCTGAGGATCGTGCTAACCCTTGCCCTACCCAGACCTAAACCTACCTGCGTCATCTAACTGACGCTTTAACTTCAACGTCAGTTAGATGATGCCCTAGGATCGCCTCATGTGACTGATGCTAAAGGGGCCTTAAGCATCAGATGTTGAAACATGGTCAAAATTGTCAGTTAGATGATGCCTTGGGATGAGAATGCGTTTCTTCCTCTTTGAGATTCATTCATTCAGAAGATTGATTTCAAACACACACACACACATGCATCACATCGCCTAAGGCAACTGCCTACCTGTCACACTGACCCGAGGGTGATACTAAAAACTGGATCAGATAATTCCAGGTGGAAGGAGGTCAATATAGACTGTATATCCTTGCAAGTGAGGTGATTGAGACGTAAGCCAGAGCTGTTTTTCACCCACAGAATTGAAATGTGTTTATTGTTGATATATACTGGATCCGATCTGAGCTCCAGTGGTTGACAAACTCTCACAGGTTCACCGTCTCCAGTCGCATTAGGGCTGTGTATGTGAGTTTGGTACTGGATGCCCATATGTTACAGTGCAGCAGGGTGGAAAGCAATAAGAAAGTGCTTTCTTGCAAAAGCACGTATTATGACACTTCAAAGCAGCATGCGGGCTGTCATACAGTATGGATAGCATGCCAGTGCCACTCTTTCCACGGAGCTAATGCTAGTGTATTTCCAGTATTGGCAAGATTTTAAAAAAGTGGCACCTTTTATAAAAATTACCAGTGGCATGTCTAAAACATCAAGATCAACCCAAGGTTGTTTCAAACCACTGCTACACTGGAATTTAATAGCACATTATTACAAAACTCGATCGCCCCCAATGTCATCAATTTTGCAGTCGAATACGTTTAAAAAATAGGTTTTATTCAGGTGACAATAAATGGATCTTCATCTACAGTAAATCCACTGAAAACATTTCCATTGTTGTTTTTTTCATTATAATTTTTCTTTCTGTAAATGAATCTTTTTTTCTTTCTTTCTGACACAAGTCACGACGATTCTGCCCTCTGCAAATTGAACAGTCAAACTCTGAGGAAATTGTTGATATCACTTCTGTAAAGTCCTCAGCAAAGGCTGGAGAGTATTTGGAGGCTTGTAAATAATGATAAGTAAAATACGTGGAGCACCTTTTAACACAATACCCCGATATTTGAAAGACGGGTAATTCCCGGGTAATGATATTTGCTTACATTCATAGACATCTTTAAAAAGAGCAGCTAAGCCCCCACCTCTCCTACCTGCTCTGCAGACACTCATACAAGTAAAGTTAGGAGGGGATATTTCATTGAGGACTGTTCCACTGCAGCTGTCTTCTAACCAAGTTTCAGGCTGTGTTTACACGGAAACGATTCTGAAGAGAAAACGCAAAAGTGCCGTTGCGTCATCACTTTTTATTCTGCGTTTAGACGGGCGTTTTGTGTGGGAAATCCGCGTGCAAATGGTGATGCAAAAGTGTGTGAAGTTCAATGTAGTATGTACTCCAGGCAGCTAGGAGTGCATACTACAACAACACCAAGTTCACCCGCCTGCGTACAACCTTCACTGTCAAGCAGACTTTTTACCCTTTACACGGGAACACGGCGGTGGAGCATTTTAAGATTTCCACTCTGGAGGGTGGTTTCACTTTTTTGCGTTTTTAAGCCTCAAAAACGCAGTTGCCGTGTAAACGAAAGGCACATCCGATAAAATATTTTTACGTTTTCACCCGTGAGCGTTCTCGTGTAAACAGGGCCTCATTTAGAAACATAAAGTCCAGGTTGTATGTGGTTATTTGGTTGACTAGAAGTGATTTATTTTTAAGTGAGCGGATGTTTAAAAGTGCTAAATTAACAGTCTTACTTTTTGTCCCCACAGCAATCTTAGTTTGATGTGTAATAGGTACCAGATTAGATGGGTTTGCTGTGCGGCTTTTGAAGGACTTAGATTTTCTATCATGTAATTGAACAGCAATATTCAGGCACACTGGGTTCCCGCTTGTTTTGTAAACATTTAAGAAAGTTACTGTTATCATAGCGGGGATCCGACACATATCACTGAGAGCTGGTATTGGTTGTTTGTGGTTCACCTCGAGCAGATGGAGGAGGGTGTGAGCCCTGGCCCTCTGACAGACACCGAAGAGCTCTCATAGGAGGGGGGCTTTCGTAGTTGTGGGGCCTGCTGGGGGCTTGCAGCAAAAGAGTGGGATATTTTGGTTCCAGCATACACCAGTTTTTCCATTTTCTCTGAGAAGCACAGAAGCGGAGATGCTGGAGAGAGGGATAACGTGTCTGGGGAGAGGGGCTGTTGCTCTAGCACTATCGGACGCTGTAATATGCTGTCCTGGTTTCCCCATAGTGTTATCATTGTCCTTGTGTGATATGTCAAACACATGTCCATTCAGGTGCTGAAATGAAGTCCTGTGTTCATTCATACTGTGTCCAGGTGTGTGAGTGTGCCATTCAGGTTGAGTAGATTGCCACACACTGCAGAAGGATGATTGAGGGAGAAGTAGATATTGTCCTTTAGCACCCTTGAACCAAGTTATTTTGGGTGGAGCCCATCCCGTTGCCTCAGACTCCAGAAAACAGTGAAGTTGTCAATGAAGTTCACTCCTTTAAATATTGCAGGTTTTTTGCAGCCATGTGTTGACCTCAAGCAACCGTGAAAACCTGTTTGTTCCTCTTGCTGGGAGTGGTCCACTGATTAATGTCTGAACTTTCAGTCTTTTAAGTGTTTCAAAAAATTTCTGACTGCTCTTTATGAATATAATTTTTCCCCACAGGAATGATGAGCCGATTTGCAGTCTTATGTTTCGTCAGAGTGTTCTGAAGAACACTATTTACATCAGGAGTCGTTGCTTGTGGAAGGCAGCACATAGTTGTATTCCTGCTAATAATGTTTCTGATTGTGGAGTCACCCACTACCAGAGTCCTGTGTTCGGCTGTGCTCTTCGCTGAGTGCCGCTGTCTGCTCGACCTTGAGCGCCAGTTAGCATTGTTAGCTACTGGCTGATTCAGTCTATGTTCGATCGCATTCAGGGATTTCCTCCTTTATGAATTCTTCAAAATCTGTTCTCAAGATGTATAGGTGGTGGTATGAGACTAGTGTTGGCAATCCTTGTCAGAGCCGTATTAGGGGAGAGGATGCTACTGCAGCAATATGTGATGCTCGTGACAATCTGATGTTTCGAGTGCCTTTGGGTCTCGCTCCCTGTTTGTGCCAACAGCATATAGCATGTAAACTGGTAGAGGCACATCAGTGTTGTGTTTTAAAATTTCTCAGCATCTGCTGAGCGTGTAAGAAAAAAGATAGATAGCATGCATATATTTTTGCAACTGTGAACACTAAAGGTGTGTGATGCTGAACTATCGTGTGAGTTTCTAAAGGTTTTATCACAGTTATGAACATTGATATTTTTTGTGCAACAATAGCATGCTCAGGCTCAGTAGCCTTGCACCTTTTTTTTTCAAAACAATATTATTTAAATGGTGATGAGTGTACTTTTTTGATGCATTTTAAAAAGATGTACAATGTATGTACAATGTTTTTTTTTTTAATTGTAGTACACATTGTTTATTATGAGGGAGTAGAATACACAGCTCAATACTTTTTTACTTTTACTCAAGTAGTTTTTTTGGACAAGTACTTTTTAGTCTACTCACACAACATTATTTGGAACATAATGGTACTTTTACTTGAGTATGTTTTTTTTTCTTTTTCAGTACTCTTTTCATCACTGTTTTAACACAGGGTTTTCCCCAAGTGTAAAAGAGCCAAGAGTTTTGCTTCACAGTAAGTTCGAAGTTCCCTATCAGTCAGTCACATTCAATGTTGTGAAAAAGAGAGGTATCCGGTAAAACATTCAACTCTTTAAAGGGGGGGGGGGGGGCTACTGACTGACTGGCTACTAATGTTAAACACAAACAGCGTTGGCAGGTTTACGTTCTTGATTAAATCGAAAATAACGTCATAAAACATATTTACATGAAAAATACATTTACAACATTAGTACTTATACAAAATTCAGGTCCATAATGTTTGTACGCGTTTGTCGTTGACACAAAATAGCATAACCAGTAGCCTATAAAGCCAGCGCTGGCATTTGAAAATAATAAAACACAAGGCTACGTCTGGAATTATACATGCAAATACATTTAAAATGATTAAGTCTTAGCCTACTTACAGGTTGTGTCCCAACATGCCCATTTCTGCACATTCCGGAGGGAGGGGTTGATGCAAATGTGTAGTTTAGTGACGTACCATAACCTAGCTGTAGTCCCAATCGAGTCATTTTTAGGCAATTATACTTCCTGATATTTAAAAGACGATATCTCTGCTTACACTAAACTTTCAGCACTGCAACTTTGCAGATACTGTTCATGCACCAACAGCAACATTACACACTATTTAAAATGAAAAAAGTGAAATCACAGTCAACCCCCCCCCCCCCCTTTAAAACTTATGGAATTCTAAAATCTATTTTAGTCAAAATAATTTGACTTGTTCAGTTTGGGAGCAGTGGCGATTTAGCAAATTGGGGGCCCAAGGTGAAGGTAGTATGGGCCCCCCATCCGATCTTATAAAAGAGAACGAAAAAAGTAAAAAAAAAAATTGAAAAATAAACCATTAAATGGCACTTTCTGGAGAGATTTGTGCAAAGAAATATAGAAAAAAATCGGTCTAACAAGTCTTATAATTCTGTAATTCGCACAGATCAAAACACAAATATGCTGACTGAATAGATTGCTAGTTGAGAAACACTGCTTTAATTAATGTTTTTATGATGACTTTGAAAGGTTAACTAAACAGCATGAGCCGTCTTCCAACTGGTCAGTAAGTTATTTGGCAAATTTCATTCAAACAGATCTGTATATTATGCTATAGTTTTTGATAGTGTTATACATTTCTTCCAGATAATCACGATGATCATTGCGTTTGTCTTACCGAATGTGGTAACTTTATGCAATTACAGTTTGTCCATAAGCTTTTTTTATATTAATGCCGACAGTAAAATGTTGCCAGATATTGCTACGAAAAACAAAACAAATTAATAATAATAGTCCGAACTAAGTCCAAAGCTTGTGTTTTGAAAATAAGATTAATATATCACTAAGCCTAACTTATAACTTTCCACTTTATAACTTCCTAAAGTGTCACATTAAACCAGAAAACAGGTCCAGAACACTACTGCACCTTTCCATAAGGTGGATCTGGCAACACGGAGTACGTGTACCCACGCGCTCTCATATGAGGTGGTTTAAACGGCTGATTAATAGAGAGCTTGACATTTTATTTTTGAATGTAAAAAAAAATGACAGAGGTCCGGACTTCGTCGACTTCATAGCTGGCTACGGCCATGGACTTCTAACATATTGTTAGCATTGTTGTCATTGTCAGCGGGCATCACAAAAAAGTTTACCTTCTGCAATGTTGCTGAAAACGTTTTGCTTTCCTCCCGCGTCCTGCTTTTTCAGCACCGCTTGGGTAAGTTGGCTGTAGATTTGCTTCATTTTTACTCTGTCTACTGCTCTGTACACTCTGCCTGTCACTTCTTTTTCTCCGTCAGTTTTTTTTTTTTTTTTTTTTTGGCGCATTACAGCCTTATCACTTTCGCACGCAGAAAGTCAAATGAGAAAATGGAATAGTCCAATGCAGTGAGTTGAGGTGGGGGGCCCTTCTGTCTGCAACACTAATGATTTATGCGTTTTTTAGAAATATATAATTTGCGAAAAGGAAAACAAACAAACAAACAACTTAAGCATAATTTAAAGGGACATTTTGGGGGCCCCTAGGTAGCTCGGGGCCCAAGGCAGTTGCCGACCTTTGCCTAATGGTTAAGTCCGCCCCTGTTTGGGAGCACTCATTTTGTAAATTTGAAAAATCTGAAAAAACCACTGCCTATAAGAACTATTAAACAAAAAAAAACAAAAAGAAAAACAAACACGTTTAGCTGTCTCATTAAAGCGAGAGAAATCTACTTGCTTTTTTGTTTGTTTTTATAATTGAAATAATGTCCACTTTAATAATATTAATTACTGATAATGCTGAAAGAAGCTCGTTTATGCATCAAGGAATACTTTAGCTTTAGGCGTACATAAAACAAAAGGTTGGGAAACACTGATATTAGTATATTTACATAGCATTTTATCACAGAACAAAATAATTTGTCGCATTCTTGTGCTTAGAAATACAGACAGATGCATGTGCAACCAGAATGACACAGTAGGAACCATGTCACAGTCATATTATTTGTAAACAGGCTTATGGAAGATAATGAATGCTATCAGTTCAGGAGGCAGGGAAACTGCAGCCGTCGAGAGGCTGCTCTGCTTCAGTCCTCTGTAATGCATGAGAAGCCCTGGAGAATCACAGCAGCGCAGAGAGAGAGCAGTGATTATACTGTGGTCAAATCATCTCACTCAGATAGCCATGATTCCATCTCATCACCCTCAGGAACATTGACTATCAGTGCCTGCAGAGCAGAGAACAGGTCTGTTATACTTCCACATGCACACATCCATAGCTTTTGTACTAGATATTACTTGAGAACCATGGAGTTTTTTGGACAAGGTAAAATAGCAATAGGAAGGTTATATTTTTTATTTTTTATTTTTTTTTTATACACCATGTACTGTATGGGTCTACAAGAGAAAAGCTCTGTTGAAAACAGTTTTTGTTCCTTTGATGTGATACCATTTTTGAATTTGGTGCCCTCTTAAGCAGAGAAAGACCAAAGGGTGCATTTGTATGAAAGACTACAACACCCACAATGCACCACATTGAATGTTCGCCAGATTCCCACCTCCTTCTTTCCACAAAAACAAACCCTGTTAATGTTACATTGGCAAACTCATTAGTGAATTACTTCTCGTTTGTATTTCTTTCTAAATATGGTGTATTACTAAATGATCCCTGGATGTTCAGTCAGGCGAAACTATGGTGGTTCACATCACAACACAAACGTCCGTGTGCTCGTGTGATTCAGAGATTTCATCCAGGAGAAATTGCATTTGTCGAAATTCTCTGCAGCAGATGGAGACGGACTCTATCTGTGTCTATAGGCCATACTGTAGCACGCAGCGAGAGCACGTGCACAGCAGTCCACCTCAGCTCGAGCCAGTCCGGGCTCCTCGACCGGACAGGCAGCCGCCTCCTGCTCCTCCATTAGCCTCAGCTGTTCTTCACTAACTTATATTGGGGCTCGTAAAGATAGCCACGAACATTCGGATTCAAGCAGCAGACTTTCAAAATCCTCTTCTTATCATGTTTAATTTCTTCCATCATTGTTATACTTCCCATCTCCACAGCGCTTGTTAGCTTTCAGTTTCTGCAATGACGTCCCACCCACTGATCTGTAATAGGCCTGTAGGATGAGCGGGGTCCAACACCATTGAATAATGAGGAGCTAAGTTTGAAGTCTCAACACTTTTCAATGAAATGTGACTTCCTGCTTATTATGATGCAAAATGACAATGGACTAATCGCGATGTAACGCACACACAGCTAAATAGGCTAGCACAACCCAAATCAAACCCAAGTGTGTGGTTTATTTCAGTGTTTTACATTTTCAAGTTTCAAGTGTTTTACATTTTCAGGCCCTCTAACAAGGAGGCTAAAGCCTGCTAGCCTGGCTGCGCCCTCCTACGCACTTCCGCTCAATTTCATTTTACTTCAGTACTACGTCTGGGATCGCTCCATATCCTTAGGTTTCCAGAAATCAATTTTTTGTAGGACCAATCAGCGAATAGAGGGAGTGGCTGAGAACGATGACGTTGATGTAGCGCGTCAGTTTGAGTTCAGTAATGGCAGCGGAGAAAGACGTGAGAAAAGCTATTCGGTCCGTTGTTGGAAAAGAAACTGCCGAAAATACAGGATTTAAAGCCGGATTGTTGTCGTCTCACCTCTTGTTGCACAACGGAGGACCAAGTGAAGGAGGCAGAAAGATTGGAAGTTTGTGCTGGGCAGCTTGTGCACGATGACCGTGACATTTTGGACGGACGGCTTAGCCTGGTGTTTGCGGTGTTCGGAAGCCCCGAGTCCTGGCTGCTAAACTATTGTTGAAGATCCGCTCAGGAGTCATGTCAGTCGCTCATATTCCCAACTGTAAATTTACGGATTCTTGTGATGAATGATCTTGAGCCCCTTTGTGTACTCGTGCAGGAGGTTGGTGTGTCAGTTTTACATGTTGTAACGTTAAATCATACAAATTGGTTGTGATTGTTTTAAAATAATTGTCATAAATAAAAATGTGAAACCCATACTTTGAAGATATTTCATTTTCAGATTTAGATGGCAATGGTTAATTTGTTTAAATAAAAAAAACTAAATGCCACATAAAAAATGTACAAACACATACTTTGTAGACCATAATTAAGGTAATTAAGAAACAATAAGACGTAATATGAAAATTTGTTGTTTATTACACATCTGCAGATAGAGACAGACTGATCATTCACTGCTACAGCATTTGCGGCAGATCAGAAAATGACCACAGCGGCGTATTTGTAATGATTAGACACAGCTTCCACCGTTGAATGAATATATCACTGTCCTTCGTGTCAAATATACATTTCGAATTATAATAATTGTTGTTCCTACATTAACAAAACCTGCAGCTCTCTTTGACTGAAATCCTATTGTAAACATAATCTTCTGATCATTCGGACTTGTTGTTTCCAACCATTTCGGCGCATGACATACGTCACTCACGACCACATTTTAGCGATTGGCTATGGCAGATCCTGAGTGAATCTGGGCAGATCCAATAGATTTGAACTTTAACAGTGAACCCGCCTACAAGGAAGGAAACGTTTCCTTCAATTGAGAGGGGCCAGACTCTATGTGCAAATGAAATGTACTAGAGTCTGGTTGAACTCAGGCTAAAAGCCTGCAGCCTCTAGCGTCCGTCGCTAGAGCATCTATTGAGATCAGGGGAGTGAGGTTTACTCACACAGCAACTACCAGCTGGCCTCCGTTACACTCACCCCCCTAAACCTCACTCTCATCTGGGTCACGACACCAATGTAACCCCTATACCCTGGTCCCACTCGACCTCGCTCTCGATCGGGCCTCAAACCCGTGTCTCTGGCATGAGAGTCGGGCGCTCTAACAAGGAGGCTAAAGACTGCAGCCTCTAGCGTCTGTCGCTAGAGCACCTATTGAGATCAGGGGAGTGAGGTTTACTCGCACAGCAACTACCAGCTGGCCTCCATTACACATACACCAGACAGCTTTTTAAAGCTTTTTAATTTTTTAAGGTTTTAAAGAACCTGATTTAATTGACATGTTCCTAATTAAGTATACATTGCTGACAATCAACCCACCTCAAAGAAGAGTCTGATATTTACATGCACATTTAGATTTGTGAAAAGTTATTGATCAGCTTGAAGAGGAGAAAAAGTGAGATGTTCATTTGCAAAGGAAATGTTCCCTTTATTAGTTAATGCCTGCTTTCACTTAACAGGAGGAGCTCTAATTGCCACTAAAGACAGAGCAATTTCCACCTAATTTATCCCTGACAGGGCCCACAGAGGGCACCCACACATACCACATATACACACAGACTACACAAAGCAGTCAGAGACCCACACAGGGCAGCTCGCTCTGTCAGAGAGCTGTCCAATTATTGCGTTCAGCTGATTAAGCCCCCGCTTTGTGCTCAAATTAGTCAGTGACGATTCGACGTGAAGAACAGAAAAATTCAGACATCGGAGTCTGGAAATAAATATGCTTTACTGATATTAATTAAACATGTTAGATTCCTTACTCTCCTGCTCACTCTCTTTATACCCCGCTAACAGGTTTTTGTTCAATAAAATGCTCTTTAGAATTAAAATTTAGTCAACATTAAACCTCCCTTAAATGCAAACACCAACATCCACAGATTGAAAGATACTAACATTAAAGATCATTGCCACTAGCAAGTGACAAATGACTTTAGGCCTCTTCATCAGATCAGTTACCACAGACTCTTGGCTCAAAATATTGGTAAATGGTAAATGGACTGCATTTATATAGCGCTTTCATAGACCTAATGGCCACCAAAGCGCTTTACATAGCCTCACATTCACCCATTCACACACACATTCATACACCGACGGCGGTGTCAGCCATACAACGGCGCCATCCAGCTCGTCGGGAGCAGCCGGGGTTAGGTGTCTTGCTCATGGACACCTCGACACTTGATCAGGTGGAACCGGGGATCGAACCACCAACCTTCCGGTTTGTGGTCAACCTACATGAACCACTGAGCCACTGCCGCCCCTATTGTGTGTTTATCTTGATTATATGGTATGGGGGACATCTGCGATCATGTCATTTTATTGGTGGGTGTTTCTTCAATTTCAGCCACTTTTATGTCCCAGGGGTGTTTGAGCTTTCTCTTTTGTTTTATGAAGGTCACATTGAAACACATTTTCTTTTTTGATACCATTTAAAATAACTTACGTATAGATGTTATAGTTGCTTGTTAATGCAGACTTTAAATGTTAAACGTAAAAATCTTGGCAGTATTTACAGACTTTCAGCTGTTTGCAATGAACAAATCAAACAAAAGTCATTTAAATAGCTCAACGGTACTGAATACACAAGTGTGCACAATGCATGTACGCTCTCTCAGTGGGAAGTGGTGATGGTGACTGGAGGCAGGTTGTGGGCTCGCTGGCTGGATGCTCAGATGTACTTCTGTCCAGGGTAATACTGCCAGACAGATGAGTGGGCTGGTGTAAACAGTCAGAACGCATCTTTGGCAGCACAGCAACTGCGATGTAACGCAAAGCAATGATCGCTTCTCAAAGATGCCTATTATCCCCAAAGCTTGCGGTTACATTAGAGCTCTGCCTTGAAAAGACGGTCTCAGTAATAGGATGGCGCTCAATAGGGTGCAATTCATTAGTCTATCTCCAGTGAGGCATCGTGTTCGCACATGTACAATATTGTGCCTTTAATCACCACACCACATAGAAGTCAAAGATGTCCCCCATACCATATAATCAAGATAAACACACAATTGTGCCAGTTGCTCCTTTCTGTCAATTATTTCTTTATTGCGTACCTAATTAAGTCACTTGGATTAAATGTATTCAAACAAAGCAATACACACATACACATGCTCAAATCATGGATACAAAGACTGCAGATTTTGAAGATGGGTGTTTCCTGTAGATACTCATTTGGGATTATGGGGTTATGTTAGCCATGGGTACCAGGTTAGCCACCAGGTGCTTAGGGATCTTAACCTTTGCACTTTGTGGGATCTTGAGGGGCACGTTAGGTAACCAATATGTTTTGGTGTTTATATTGTTTTTCAGAAGCAGTAAAAGCACAGCTGCGATTCTGACATGGCACTGGTCCTTTTCCGATCCAATAATTTTGATCTTGTATGTCAATTACAGCAGGCCACTAGGTCAGACCCGGATCAGTAGATGTAATTTTCCCCTGCAGTCTGATCCGATACCTTGTCTGGTGGTGGAGCCAATATTTCATCGTACACCAGACTGTTTCTGTCATTTTTATCTAAAGGGGCAAAGCATTCATAAAAACCTTTGCTTTCTAACTCATTATAAAAATTATAAATTAATGCTGCTGCTAACTCACATTCTTCAACATGTATTCATGTTTTTATCTTTTTCTAAAAGCCTTATTTTTCATAAATTTCACCTTTATTGTAACCCGCGTTCTCCTCTCTCATTTGAACGATCAGTTGACTTCCTGATTCTATGAAAACACTCCCTCAGAAACAGGCAGTGGGTTCAGATTGGTTAATCTGGGCAAGTGTGTTGTGATTGGCTAAACTGAGTAGTGCGCGTTGTCCGGATACTAATGCCCATTATCTTTACGGGCGAAGTTGCATGTGTGTTTCTGGTGTGTTCCTGTCAGATGTAAATAATGGTGTCAATTAGACAGAATCAAACCCAGATAACGGCGTTGAAGAGAGGCAAGCAGAACCACACACGATTCTTACAAAACGTTTCTGAATGGTAATTTGCTATTTTTTTATACACGTTTGTTTTACACAATAGCATCGAACTCTGGCTCCTAAATAGCTACACAAACAGTGTTAACATTGGTTTACTGTCTTGATAAAATCGAAAAATAACGTCATAAAGTGTATATATACATGAAAAATACATTTATAAAATTAGTACATTTACAAATTCAGGTCCAAAATGTTTGGACGTGTTTGTCATAGACAAGAAATAGCATAACTAAGTGGCTATAAAGCCAGCGCTGGCATTTGATAAAACTAAAACATTACATCTGAAATTATACATGCAAAAATGATTAAGTCTTCGACTACTTACAGGTTGTGGCCCAACAACTGCTGCCTCTGGTTTTAAAGTTGGAACTGCTTCAATGTTTTAGTAACAGTTTGTTGTTGAATCCGGTGTTGAATTCGTGGAGATTCTGGAAGCTGTCTTCCGTAAAATGCGCAGCACAGAGAGCTAAATTACGGTCATCATTTTCAGGAACATAATCAAACATAAATTGTATCCGCATTGTTGTTCGAAAGTACAGCGTCCGTGGTAAGCCCGAAACACAGAAGACCTGACAGCTGGGTAAACATAACACACTTCCGACGAGCCGCAGAAATATGGCCATGCCCTTTTTTGCATATTCCGGAGGGAGGGTTGATGCAAATGTGTGGGTTAGTGACGTCTAAACCCGGCTGTAGTCCCATTCGAGTCGTTTTTGTAGGCATTAAACGTCCTGATATTTAAAAGACGATATCTCTGCTTACACTGAACTTTCAGCGCTGCAACTTTGCAGATTTATGCACTAACAGCAACATTACACACTATTTGAATGGAAAAAGTGAAATTGCAATTTCAAAATCAGCCCCACCTAGCCCTTATGCTAATCCAGCCTTGGATGTGGCTATTTTGAGATATCAGGGAATCATCTGTGTATGGGATCATAATAATAAGTAAATAATGCCAAACCCAATCTATTACTGATTTACCTAAGAGCCTCCCCCAAAAATCCCCGCAGACAGTAGAGGAACCGCTGAGTAGTAGTAGGCCTATGTCTAATATTCAATCTCATAGTACAGTACATATTGGGCTACATTCACAGTCACTCCAAATGCGGCAACTATTAAAAACCCCCAAAAACAGCAAATTGGAAGAGTTTGCCATAGATGTTTTCTTATAGCATGACAATGTGTAGCCGGGGCACTACATCCTTAGAAAGCACAATGGCAGAAACATACTTTATTCGGTGCTGCTGTCTCAGCTGGTCTCACGATTTAAAGAAGTTTGTATTCAAGTCTATATTTTAATTCTTTACTTAACTTCCACTTCGCAATCACACCTGGTTTCTGTAAGCATGTTTCTTACAGAAACATTGGAAGTGTTCAAGTTTTAGGCATGGCAATAGGGCAGGCATGGCAGGCAATTGCCTGGGGCCTCGCATTTGAGAGGGCCCCTGAGGGCTGATCATTTAAAACATCAGAAATGTTAATGGCCACCTGCTGTAAGATTAACCTAGATAAATGTGCGCTATTATTAGGCCCATATCTACTGTACTGTAAGTGTTTTTGTGCAGCCAGCACAAGTCTTATTTATTAATAGGGTATTCCCAATTAGTCCTGGGCCAAATGGCCAATTTATTCACGTAACATTGTAATAAACCGTAACTGAGTATTGAAGTTGTTGAGTTTTGTGTCCCTGGTGTTTTTTTTTTGTTTTTGTTTTTTTGTTTTTTTCATGCCACAGGGATAAAAGAAAGTATACAGATTAGGCGGAAATTGTGAAAAAAATGTGTGTAATTTCTGGTTTAAAGAAGTTATGTGGCCTCTGTGTTTGTCAGACAGATTCACTACTGGGCTTAAATGAAAGCCTAAAAGGTCCTCTAAAATATTCCTAGCATGAGCCTAAACCAGATATACACAAGCTTTCAAAATCAGAATTTATTTTAGGAGGTTAGTAACTTCATAAAGTGAAAAAAAAAAAAAGTGATTTCGCTACCACCCCTGCAATGCTATCGGGATTTTTCTAGTACTAGGGGTGTATACCTTGCCAAAAAATCATTATTAGTCCCCCAGATGAGACCGATGGACCAAATTTGGAGCCCTGGCTCATGGACTAATAGGGGCATTTTAAGACTATAGATATGAAAGATTTTGTTGTTCACTTGATTTGACATAAAGCATTTATTTGGCTCACACTGGCTGCATCATCAATCACAGACAAAAGGCGAGGAGTTCATATGATAGCTGTAAATAAATATAATTTGCAATACTTTAATTTACCTCCATGATGTAAAATACTACCATGTGTATCTATATAAATGCAATTAATATAATGTTGTTGTGTATTGAATCCATAAACAGAGTGATCGGCTATATGTCTGGCATCATGAATTAGATTATATTAGATGTGTAATAAATTACTTTAAAAATAGCTTGTAAAGATGCAGTTTTTTTTGCAGTTAAGCAGTATTTATGATTATGAGAAACATAAACATGTAAGTGTGTCTAATAACATTGTGTGCTTGCTTTGGAATAAATGCGCTTTGAAATCTTTGTCACAGTGAATGCACTGTCAGAGTGTTTCACTGCAATATCAAGAAGGCCCTGGGCTGTGTGGACTGAACTGTCTACTGTAATTGAGTTGTGGAACTGAGGAGAGCGTGTTTGCCAGTTGTCAGTCTTCACTGCACATACTCCATCACATACACTAACTCATATACAGACGTGCATGTTTTTCTCCATAATGCTCTGAGTACAGTCTGCACCCAAGCATCTAACCTGACAGGGTGAGAGACCAAGTGTATATGGATTCACCTCCTGTTAAAATGAACCAGGGGTTGCTTGAGCATGTGTGTCGAGGGAATTTTACATTAACTGTTTCATGAAAATTTAAGAGATAAATTTTTTGTGTGTGTGTGTGAGGAGGGTGTTTTCTCTCTCTCTCACTCTCTCTGTGGTTATGTTACACTTGAAAACATGCATTATGCAGATGTGTTATGACCAGTGTGATATGATCTACTGTACATCTGCATTATCACTGCCGTAAGCGGAATTTGAATGTCTGTGCTGATGATCCAACCTCACAGAACCCCAGTGCTGTCACCATGGTGATTGATTGATGCAATTGCACTTGCCAAGTGTCCACATCACAGTTCATCATGCTTATGCCGACCTTGCTTTTGTGTGCCAGCTGTGACTCAGGTGGGTGTGTTTAGAATACAGCGTCGTCATTGGCTGGGGTGTGGCATGGTTGTCATGGTGAATCAGGTACTGACAGTGTTGGAAACTAGTGGTGAAGACTGACAGCAATGTTGCTTCAATTACCAAAAGGTGAACGAGTATGTTTTTATTAAATTCTCAGGAATCTTGGGATATGAGATCACCCCCTCCCCCAACTGTCTGAATGAGAGGTGTAAAACACAAAGCTATAAAAATTTGGAAATTGCTTTTTCTTGTTTCTTTATTTCTTTCTTTTAGGTTGACATTGGCATGACAGTTCTATATGCAAGCAGTTCATATTTCTACATTCGAAGGCCGATTTCTAGAATATCTGTTAGATTATTGGTTATCAGTCATTTGCATCATACACTACCAGTCAAAAGTTTGAAATGTTTTTAAAAACCGTCTTCGGTAACACTTTACAATAAGGTTCATTTAGTAATTAGTTAACATTAACTAAGAATGAACAATACTTCTTCAGCATTTGTTAATCTTTGTTAATGTTAATTTCAACATTCACTGATATTTTATTAAAAACGTGTTAACATTAGTTAATGCACTGTGAACTAACATGAACAAACAGCTGGATTTTTATTAACTAATGTTAACAAATATGAACAAAAACAATAACAAATGCATTGCTCATGGTTAGTTCATGTTAGTTACTACATTAACTAATGTTTAATCAATGAACCTTATTGTAAAGTGTTACCGAAGACCCTTCTGCTCATCAAGTCTGCATTTATTTGATCAAACATACAGTAAAACGGTGTGACGGGTCAAACTTTTGACCAGTATGGTGTAAATATTGTGATTTAGAGCAAATAATAATAACCACATGGGCCTACCTTAATCAGGGTGACACCATTATGTTTTGACATGAAAATGGATGTGAGGGACACAGTGTGTTTAATGGATTTTATCTTGTGCAACATACCGATTGTTCAGCTGATGGAATGCTGAAATGGAGCTGTGAAAATTACATGATATATGACTTTTAAATAGTGCTTGCTGATGTAATTGTAAATGTACCTCACAGCTTTCGGTTTTCTTCAGCGTTAAATTCAACATGGCATTTAACCTGACTAAGGACTATTATATTCTAGAATCTGACAACAACAGATGGGAACATAACAAAACACACAAAAAATGCCTACAAATTATGTTACAAGGTTAGGTTATGAGACAATTACTGTATTTGTATATATTGAAATTATACTGTTTGTAATTTGACTGGCATGTTATGGGGAAATGAGTATTTCTGAATATTCATTGGCTCTGTGTCTTGAGTGGTTTCTGAGCTGTAGCGCCGAAACCTTTAGGTACAGATCCGCTCTGATCTCAGAGGGTAATTCTTGCTCCTCCTGTCTCAATCACATGCTCCTCTATTTCCGTCTGTTCTTGTTCCTCCAGAGGAATCGGCAGCCTCTTTTTGGCTTCCCCATTAACACATTCTCTGCCAAATCATTTGCAATGATTTGAATATTGTATCACTGCAGCTATACTCAATTTGGAGTGTGAGACAATGAATTTGACTAAATATTACATAGAGAGAGAGAGAGAGAGAGAGAGAGAGAGAGAGAGAGAGAGAGAGAGAGAGAGAGAGAGAGAGAGAGAGAGAGAATGTATCATATTATGATCTCACTTTATTAAAGCAGGAATTGGAATCACAGTCCTTGAGACACCACCTGCTGATAAGATGTTTTCAAAGAACATGTGAGATGATGATGATGGTTATAATAATAACAATAAAGATAATAGGCTTGACACTGTTATTGGCCATGCCAATAACATCAAAATTATCAAATATCAGCCAATCTGCATATTTAATAATTATTATAGTCCACAAAATCATTTATAAAATGTTTAGTCTAGATTATAGACAAATGAATGAATGAATGAATTAATGAGACATTTATATAGTGCTTGCATAGGTTATTTTATTTTCATTTATTCTGTTATTTTTATTTCTAAGCAATAAAGTTTAGACCATCATTCGAAAATGACAATCAGTTACAATCCAATATGTTCTTTTTAAAATTCAGTGCTCTCCTTTCTTCATTTAGTTTTTGTCTGAAAACTATTAAGACTCAAGCTTAAACATCTGACTTGCAGCATACAAGGGCACAAGCATTGCTCATATATAATATTTTTTTATTGTGTTTTTTTTTTTTTCTTTTTTTTTCCAGAAAATTGATAGCCTGCAGCTCCACCTGCTGGCTTGGCTGTTTGCTGCACAGTCATTGTACTGAGTGTTCTACTATATCAAGCTTCTAAGGATTCACATTTTATTTATTTTTTTTATTTTTTGGGGAAAATTAGATGTTTAAAAATGTAAAGGCTCATGAATGGCCGCATTTATTATCTTCTGCCTTGCCTATTTCTCTAATAAAACTGAGCATTTGGTTCGGAACATTTTTAATGGCAAGTCTAGTAAAAAAACAAAAAAAAAACAAAAAAAAAAACACAATAGCCTTTATTTTATGTGCTAGAGATTTGCAAGTAGAGCCTATACTAGAATATAGATGATCTCAGAGAATCAGACAGACTAAAGCTAGGGCTTTCAGGATGGGATGAATCCAGCAGAAACCTCAGGGATGGAAGCAGAAATCTAGCTTGGGCTCAGAATGTGCAAACAATGTCAGCTTGGATGCAGATACTTGTCGATGCATTTGTTTGCCAGCAGATGTCAGTGAATGAAAGCATAAAAAACATATTATAGGTCATTTTACTGTTGCTTTTATCAAGCGGGAAAAGATGCATCTTTTATTCCACAAAACATTATTTCAGGATTTCATGGCACACTGGAATATCAGTGTGCATTAATAGAATAGAACACAGTCTCCAGTGCCACTCCAATGAGATATTTGGTAATTATTAGAATTGAAGAATCACAACAACAACAACAACAACAACAACAAAATAAAAACCTACGGCATTTCAAGGATCTTTTTTGTTCTGACTGTACTGTCTTTGGTTTGGCACTTTCATTCTTTATTATTTTTCTGGGACTTTTAACACTAAGACAATGAACAGAAACATTTTTTTGCATTTTAAGACAAATTTTATTATATTTAGTAAGCTTTAGTAAGTATTTAGTAAGTTTCCTTTTGTTGAATGTTGGTTGCCCCGATGTGGTCTGATTTCAGGTTTTATTAGCTTTGTGGGGACATTTAATCCCAAGGCAAAACATGACTCAGACTCACGCACACACTTTTACACTTGTTTGCATCATTATTTTAGTGAAGATGCATCGGCTTCCATTGTTTTTCTGGTTAATGAAGATATTCCACAATTATTTACACTCCATGTAATGCAGCCTCCCTTTGGCAAGATAACCGTTTTGGATCGTCTCCTTTAATGCATACAGGTTGGTGGAACATATGGCAAGAGATCTTGCCAAGAGATATGGCAAGAGACATTCCTCAATACAGAATCTTCAGATTCAGAGGTCCATGCAAATGGTCTCCTTTCTTCAGTTCGTTTAACAGATTTTTGTTAAGGGGATAGGGGACTGCTATATCTATGGCAACACCTTTATTCTGTGGTCAGTTGAGACACATTCATTGGCCGATTCAGATTTTTCTTTATTATTTCTTTATTTATTTTTTAGAAATGTGACCTGTCAGTGCATATTTTTACGGATTCCAATTTTCTTTCTTAGAACTATAATTGACAAACTTTTCCTCAATGCAAAAATTCATTTTCATAATAAAATAAAACATTGACCATTACAATTTCCCCTTGACTTCATATGATCTTCTATCACTTGAACAACTCTCTAAATAAAGTGTTCAGTGACTGTCTGGAAAGAGGTAGAATGCGAATTAACTGAAAATTAGTTACTTATGTTAGATGTCCAAATATCAGTTGTATAACCGATTGCTGCTTCATAATGGGCTTGTAAGAGCCTGCATGGGTGACATGACAAGATTATACAACTCGGGTAATGCAAATTTGGAAGTACCACCTACTCTGTATTAAGCATTTTGGGCTGAGGTAATTATTTCTGAAGTCTCTGTCCGCAACAATTAAGAACTGCTGGTTATTCAGGGCCATGAATTCCATAATTTTCCCCATAAATGCTTTGGTCTTTTCACTGCTAAGGAATGATAGGAGGCTGTTGACTTGTGGCTTGCTTTAGTCAGTCTTAAAATTGGGCATATTTGTTGAACGTTTTTGTTGATCCATTGATCCAAACATTTTTGTTGGTCTGAACATTTTCCTGGTGTTTCATGAGTCCCTGGATTTTCCTGTTTGCCTGTGTCTTAGACTCTGTAATTATCTGGATTGCCCTGTGGTTTTGACTCTATGCCTGTTTTATGATTGTGGATTACCTTTAATAAAGCTGCATTTAGATCTCCAACCCAGGTCTTGGAGCAGTTGTGTAACACTGTGAGTGTAAGCATGGCAACAAAAGAAGCAGACCACATTTAAGATGTTGGATTGATTGTCATGGTAGATCCAAACTCGGCCCAGTTTAAACTTGCTGATTGGTTAGGTCAAGTGCTTATTTAATATATATTGGAACTTTTTGGAGTTTATGATATTGTGTATCCTCACAGGGTGTTTGGAAGATCCATCACCATATTTCACAGTGGTGATGGTTGTACTTTTCTACTTGGCTATGTTTCTGTCTATACCAAACCCACCTGATGTTTTTTCCAAAAATCTTTATTGTGATCCCACTGAAAGTTACAGTAACACCAAGCAAAATTCAGGTGGATGGGTTTGCTGTTTGGTCAAAGATTTTTATTTTTTAGCCTTAAATAAGTTGTGGCTATATAGGTGAGGTCTGAATATGGTTTTGGAGACTTGTTGACCCTAAGACCAGTGTTTGCAGTTCTCCAACTTTCATCCTTACAGTCTTTTTGGCGACTCGAACCATCCCCTTAGTTTATGTGGGGCCAATAAAGACACATTGACATTGTTAACATCTCCAGTTGATTTAAACTTCTTAATTATTGCCCATATAGTGGAAATGAGTATTCCAATAATTAAACTATTATCTTGTAGTGATTTCATGGTTGCAGCTCAACAACCTTTAGTCACACATAATAACAGTATTATCAGGTCTTTCCTATAGTGATGAATGACAATAGGAATTTGGCCTGTGGCTATATTTACACAGAAACGATTCTGAAGAGAAAACGCAAAAGTGGCGTTTGTGTCATCACTTTTTATTCTGCGTTTAGACGAGCATTTTGTGTGGAAAATCCGCGTGCAAATGTTGAAATTCAATGTAGTATACACTTCAGGCGGCTAGGAGTGCATACTACAACAACACCAAGTCCACGCGCCTGCGTACAAACTTCACAGTCAAGCAGACTTTTGCGTTTTACCGTTTACATGGAAACGCGAAGGTGGAACATTTTTAAGATTTCCACTCTGGAGGGTGGTTTCACTTTTTTGCGTTTTTAAGCCTCAAAACGCCGTCGCCGTGTAAACGAAAGGCACATCCACTAAAATATTTTTACGTTTTTACCCGCAAGCTTTCTCGTGTAAACAGGGCCTGTGTGTCACGATTTAGGCCCCGTCCACACGAAGACGCGTTTCGCTGGATCCGTATTAATTTTTTATCGTATTGGCGTTTCGTCCACACGATCCGGCGTTTTGGGAGAGTGAAACCGCTATTTTTGTAACCGGGTCCCAAGGTGGATAAATCTGAAAACGACACCCTTGCGTTTTCGTGTGTACGGCCAATCCATATATTTTGTGAAACGATGCTGTCATCACCCCACGTGTCGACTTGTCAGACAACAACAACTGCCGAACTGCTTGTATAATAACTAATATAATATAATGCGGCAGAAACTTCTGAGCCTCTTGTATTCCTTTATTTATTATTTACTTGAATGTTTTTTTTGTTTTTTTTAGGCCTATACTTTCTTTCGTATGCTGCTTGTCTGTTGTCTGGTAAAGACATTTCGTATTTTATAGGGATGGGGATTTAAAGCAAAAATAATATTCCACGATCGATGGGAATTATTCGATTATTTTGGCTATTCAAAAAACGCACCCCTAATGTTCCCCTCCGACATTACATTTCTCTGTAGGTTAGGCATAGGCTACGTGTTATATCCATTAAAGAATGTGTTCAGTTTAATATTTATGTTTAAATGTGTTATTCTTTTATTGAATCTATGTTGATTATGAAAAGTGAACTGCGTACATATGCACAATAGGCTATATCAGGAGACCTAATTTTGACCACTTTAAGTTTTGTTTTGTATAAAGCCCTTCTTTGAAAGGAATTTCGGGTTTTTTTTAACAATTTTATCTTTATTTTAATAAATGTTTCATCAACCAGTTACCTGGATTTAATAAATAAGAAGCAAATAAATAGCAGACAATAGCCATAATCAGGACGTGGACGCCCCGACGCGAAATAACTTGCATTGCTCGTAAACTGGAGCTCATCTCATAAATGAACCGAAAACTCAGAAATATATAGAAATCTTGAAATGGCTACGTTTGAACAACATAGACAAACAACAATTAAAAACGAACAGAAACAGATAGGCTACTCTCTCTTATAGCTCAATCCGTATGAAGTGCATTAGCCTACGTTACTCCATAGGCGCGTTCACAATACTGTGAAGTGGCGAGTCAGCAGCATCATCAACTTCCTCTTTTCAGTCAAGAATGACACAGAAAACATTAGTTTATTAATAACCAATTAAAATGTCTATATTTGACACATTCGTTACTTTTGCCGGTCTTTGTGGCAAGCTTTCTGAGTCCGCTAACTAATCGAATATCTTGACTCCCTATTTTGTACCAGGCAATTTATGGTTATTCAATAAAGTTCTTGGTAAAAAAAGAAAAATAAGCAACTGTGCATAATATTTCATAGCCTTTTATTTTACTGCCTACAGCACACAAGGTTTTATGCGCATGCTCTAAGTCTTCTTCTCGCATTTTTAGTGGATATCTATGGCAGAATTACAGCGCCGCATACTGGTCGGGGATGTATACTACATCGTTTTCAGTCGGTTTCAGTGGTTTCGTGTGGACGCAGATATTTTTCGAGACGCCGCCGTGTTTACAGACTTTTTTTTAAAACGAGGAAAAAAATATATCGGATAGGGGAAGCTCTGGCTTCGTGTGGACGAGGCCTAAGTGTTCATGACCACTAAAGTAACTTTTTTTTTAGCTATTTGACTTTAATTAAAAGGTTATGTTTTTTTGTGAATATTTTGAACAAAAGACTAGGAGATTTCGCCAAATAATTTTTTTGTAAATTTTGCTCATACATTAACCAAGGGTGCCAATATTTGTGGAGCCCACTGTATTTTGTATCGTCTAACCTGACCTCTACCCCTAAACATAATTAGCACAGTGTGAAACACTAGTTTTAAGTATGATTGTGCCGTTTTATAAGCCTTTTAAACGGACTCATTATATGGTGTTCAACTGGCTTATTAGTGAGGACATTTTTGAATATTGAAAACATTTTGAATCACACACAGGCATAGTCAAACTACTTGTACACACACATTTTCATTATCTCAGTGGAGTGCTCTAAAGGAATGTTGTTAACATGGTTGTGCTGTCAAACAGAAAAAAAATATCTATATGAAATCAGAATACAATTGTATTCTAATATCAGAAAGTGAGCTGTGCTGCCTGACATTGATTAAGAGAAAAAATGCGGGGGGAAAGTGCTGATAGGACTGCCATTTCGAAAAAGTGAAGAGGTACAGGAAACATCTATTATTAATATCCTGAGCAGGTAGGAAGACAGCTCTGACATAATCAGCGGAGACATAATGTCTCTCAGTGCAATTACTTATTTATCATATCTTTATTCAGAAGAGCATTTCTTTCACTTCAATAAAAGAAGTCCATTTTTATTTTGACTAGAGTAAGCAGTCAGCACTCAGCTCTCTGAGCATCGAAAACGAATCAAATAGGGGCCACATCTGCTCACTCGCCCATAAAATGTCGCTTAGCGCACTTATTAAAAACATTGCGAGTCTTGGTTCATTTGATTAGGTTCTCTTTCCATTCCGTCATAAAGTTGCGTACTGGATATACCACTCCGTGCAACAATACAAGAGGAGATGCATGCGAGAAACTTCCATTAGCAGTGCCATGTGACATGAGTTTGCCATTGGACATGACACTTCCCTCAGCCTTTTTTTTCTGCCAGAACAGACATGCTGATTCTTCAAGAGAAGGGGAGCCAAGAGATTCTGTCACTAATAGACATGCACATCATTCATTAGCAGAGAGTTTGGCTCTTTCTCCCTCTGGCGTCCTCCTTCAAAATCCCATTTATGCTCTTTTCTCCTCTTAGTCTCAAGTATTTGAACTTGTACCAGGCTCGTGGAGAATCTGTAATTGGAGGTGATCTCTTTATTTAAAGAAAAAGCAAGTGCCGATAGGGAGAGTACATCATATCTGTGAACTCTATACCCATGGGTATTTAGTGCACAGACTGCTTTAATAACACGATGCGACTCCTGCTTTGAAGTGAACCATAAATATTGCATAAATATTAATAAGTAAGATTAAATTCTCTCAAAATACAAAACTAAAACGGAAAAAAAAATTATAGAACAAAAATCAACTGCATTTGTTTACTTGGATGGAGGAAGTTTAATTTGTAGGTGTCCGGTCACTTTTAACCGGGAAGAGACAACACATTATGAAGATCACCTGGGGGGTTTAACCAACGTTCAAGTTTTTATTTTTACTGCTTCTAAATACATGATGTTAATGAAAATACTGTTGAATCATTTGCAGTTACAGTGCGAATAAAATTAATATCATAACACATCTTAATTACATTACCACTGTGAATAACAGAATAACCTTATAAAGGATTTCAGAACAATCATTTTGACATTTGTAATACAAAAGCTGAGGTGTCATTTTCATCAGCTGACTGGATATGCACTACTGTTTAATGAAGATGAATGTAACTATTGATGAGCATGGGACATTCCTGACTTTGAACAAATAACCATTTAAATGTGTAAAACGTTTGCCTTGTATAGCCTTCAGATATCAACATGCTGGCTTAATGTTTTCTTAATTAAAATCAGATGATTTCTTATTAATTCAATGGAATGTGAGGGAATAGGGAATACCAATATGGCGGTGCGGTGGCTTCTGTTTTTGAAATCATTATATAGATCAGTGGTGGCAACAGCTGCCAAATATTTTTCACTTTAAATTGTTATTCTACGATGGCCGAGAAAGCTCAGCGTGCTACAACTGAAGAAAACGCATGCAACTAAAAGAAAATGCATGCAAATAGAAAAATTAAAAAACGCATGCAAATAATAAAAAACTCCTGCAAATTAAGATTGCATAGTAATTATAATAATAATAATACAGATTACATTTTTATGACATACAACTTGTAATTTATCTTTCATCAGTTACACAGTGCAAATTGTTGCTCTGTTCATTAAGTGCGTTCCATACGGCTAAATGATGGCACACTAGAGAGCCTTGCTCTCTCCAAAGTCCCACTTTAAGGGCTCTGCCATCTGCCCTTCAAAAGGAGTAGGCAGGGAAGCTCACGAGCAATAAGCACGTCCCAGCCGGGTTTGTCACTTATTTGGTTCCCCTGGAAACATTTCCATTGTGGTCTGTGTTATTTGCAGCGCGTTTCTGTATTTGGGTGTGTTGTGAACTTTTGCAGCTTTTTTCTGTATTTGGAGCACACGTGTTGTGAAACTGATGATGATGTTTTTTTATGTGCAGGGTTTTTTTCTAATTGCATGTTTGTTTGTTTTTTCAATTTGCATGTGTTTTTTCTATTTGCACACATTTTTTTATTTTATTTTTTATTTGCATGTGTTTGCTTCAGTTGCAGCGCGTTAGCTCTCTCGGCCACCATATCATTCAGTGAATAGAAGAGACATTTAGAATGGACACTCTTCTCACAACAAAATTATATGAATTATAATCATGAAATTATATGACTTCTAAAACAGTATGAAAATAACAAACAAGATTACATTTCCTACAGGTAAAGCGGAATATGTATATATATATATATATATATATATATATATATATATATATATATATATATATATATATATATATATATATATAGGCTATGGATCAGATTTAATCTTGACAATTTGAAGAAATATAAAAGGACAACTTGGGTGCCTCATATTTCTTTCTCACTAAAACTGTTTTATTTTATACCCTTTACTTTGAAAAATGAAAGTGACAAAAGCAATCTGATGTACTTGTTTGGACACGGTAATCAAAAGTTTCTAGACGTCACCTGCAAACACACGATTTTCCCTCTCAATGCAAAATCTCTGAATGCTGATTCAAGCAGGACGAGGCAGAGGGCCGTAATTGTTTTACTTCTGATATAAACATTTAGATTAAATATGCCATTCTCATTAATGAAGATAAACACTTAAACTACATGAAATCATTACTAAGAAGTTAGCTTTAAAAATATATATATATAAAAATATATATATATATATATATATATATATATATATATATATATATATATATATATATATATATATATTTTTTTTCAATAAATATAAATATTTGTTGTGGATGCAATGATTTTGAACACGCTTTTAAACACTCCTCTGGCATGCTGTGTTTTAATGTTTTAACTACAGAGATAATTGCCGATCATGATAGCAGATAGGGATCTGTTTCTTATAAATCAATTAAAAAATACTGTATTTGGCCAGTGGAAAAGATTGAGAAAAACTTTTTCTGAAATGTATTTTACACTATTTGATTTATTTATTCAAAAACAAAGCAAGGTTAGGCAACTAAATTATTTTTATTAAAGACTCCTTTTTTTTTTTTTTTTGGAAATACGCTAATTTTACAGCTCCCCCAGAGTTAAACTGTCGAGTTTTACTTTTTTTGAATTCATTCAGCCGATCTCCGGTTCTGGCGGTACCACTTTTAGCATAGCTTAGCATACATCATTGTAGTGCACAAGACCATTAGCATTTCTCCCCAAAAAAATTACCAAAGTGTTTCGATATTTATCCAATTTAAAACTTGACTCTTCCATAGTTACATTGTGCACTAAGACAGACGAAAAAAGTAAAGTTGCGTTTTTCTAGGCTGATATGACTAGGCAATGAATTCTCATCCTTTAGCATCATATAGAACGCTTTATGACAAAACGGCACTATACATACACCCGTTATTGTTAATATAACACACGCTGTGATGGGTAGGTTTAGGTGTGGGGTAGGATAGGGTAGGGTAGTCTCATATTAAACTAAAGGATTTATGACGCTTGGGTTTGCGTGTTATATTAACGATAAAGGGTGCCATGTGCGTAGTAGAGCGCCGTTTTGTCATATAGCATTCTATGTGACGCTAAAGGATGAGACCGGGCTGGACTAGGAACAACCCAGTTTCAGTGGAAATACGTTACTCTGCCTACATTTTTGCAAAACCTGAAATACGTACCTCCAGGTACGTTTCCCTGCACTTTTTTTGGGTGAAATGTCCACTAGAGGCACAAGATGCGTGTTTATTAAAGGTTAAAACCATGTATCACATGAAATACGTTCTGAGGAAACTATTTTGCAAATCGCAATTACGTTACATGCCAACATATAAGCAGTGCTATTACGTTGGTCCTTAACCTAATATAGCAGCCTGGTCTCATTGTTAGTAGGTATTCATACGTTATTTTCAAAGATATAAAACTGACGTTTTTTGTACGTTTGGATAGATGCTAAAACGTATAGTATGGACATTTCAACGTAACATTATTAAGTTTTTACAGCTACAAAAAATGTTAACTATTTACGTATGTTTCATATCATAACGATATCTGTATACTTTCACTTTTAAAGATAAATGTAACAAGATCCCTTAATCCTACTCCCAAAATCTAAACGGTAACGTTAACATTACCAAAAGTCGTTCACATGATGATGTGTTGCAGTCGCAGTCCTCTGGCAGTATTATAGTTGTTACGAAATGGGAAGACTCAAGGGGATCCATGTGCAGCTTATATTTATTGAGCAGAGTAGTCAAACAGGCAATGGTCAGAACCAGCAGATACAGCAGTGGAGACAGGGCTGAATCGTAGTACAATACCAGGCAGATGATCAGGGCAGGCAGCAAACAGTCAAGGTCAAAGAACAAAGCAGAGGTAACGTAGGCAGGCAGCAGACAGGGAGATATCCAAAACAGGCAGGGTCACAAAACAATCAGGTAGTCACAGGAATAAACGCTCAGAAATTACAAGCCGTGGCAATGCAATACTTCGCAACAAGTCTCTGTTTGAGTGTGGCTTAAATAGAGAGTCTGAATGAGGTGCAGGTGTGAGTGCAATCAGTCCCAGGAATGAAGCATTATGGGGATTAGAGTTTTGTGAAGTGATCAATTCTGATGTGGAGTGCCCTCTGGTGATTCTCAGGGGCACTCCAGCTGGTGATCGTTACATAGCCCCACCCCAAAGAGCGGCTTCCAGACGCTCAAAACAAACAAACAAACAAAACTGTCCAGATGGGCGGTGGAGCGGAGGCGGATCTGGGGGCGGGATGGAGGACCAGGTCCGTGGAGCAGCAGAGGAGCAGGCGACCAGGGCGTATCAGGCTGTGCAGGCGACCAGAGCGGAGCATGCTGTGCAGGCGACCAGGGCGTATCAGGCTGTGCAGGCGACCAGGGCGTATCAGGCTGTGCAGGCGACCAGGGCGGAGCAGGCTGTGCAGGCGACCAGGGGCGGAGCAGGCTGTGCAGGCGGCCAGGGCGGAGCAGGCTAGTGCAGACGACCAGGGCGGAGCAGTGGGAACCTCGGGCGTCCAGGGCGGAGCAGTGGGACCCTCGGGCGTCCAGGGCGGCGCAGACTGTGCGGCGTGGCCAGGGCAGAGCAGGCTGTGGATGTGGCCACGGCGGTGAAGATCCCTCGGGTGGCCAGCGGCGGAGCCCCTCAGGCGGCCACGGCGGTGAAGACCCCTCGGGCGGCCACGGCAGAGACCCTCGGGCGGCAGGCGAAGACCCTTCGGGCGGCCACGGCAGTGGAGACCCCTCAGGCGCGCGCGTGGAACCCTCGGCGACGCGGCGTGAACCCCTGGCGGCGCACGGGCGATGAAGACCCCTCAGCGCGGCGGCACGGCGGTGAAGACCCCTCGGGCGGCCACGGCGGTGAAGACCCCTCGGGCGGCCACGGCGGTGAAGACCCCTCGGGCGGCCACGGCGGTGAAGACCCCTCGGGCGGCCACGCGCGGTGAAGACCCCTCGGGCGGCCACGGCGGTGAAGACCCCTCGGGCGGCCACGGCGGTGAAGACCCCTCGGGGCGGCCACGGCGGTGAAGACCCTCGGGCGGCCACGGCGGTGAAGACCCCTCGGGCGGCCACGGCGGTGAAGACCCCTCGGGCGGCCACGGCGGTGAAGACCCTGGGCGGCGCACGGCGGCGAGAGACTCCTTCGGGCGGCCACGGAGCCCCTGGCGGCGGCGAGACATACTGCCCCCCAACAAAATTTTCTTGGGGGTAGCTACGGGGACATAGGCTGGAGCAGGCGCCGGCTCAGAAACGGTCTCTGGCTGGACGTGGCTGACGTGAAGCGCAGGCTCGGCGTGGCTGACGTGACGAGGCTCTGGAAGCTCTGCTGAGACGTGACGAGGCTCTGGAAGCTCTGCTGAGACGTGACGAGGCTCTGGAAGCTCTGCTGAGACGTGACCAGGCTCTGGAAGCTCTGCTGAGACGTGACGAGGCTCTGGAAGCTCTGCTGAGACGTGACGAGGCTCTGGAAGCTCTGCTGAGACGTGACGAGGCTCTGGAAGCTCTGCAGAGACGTGACGAGGCTCTGCCTGGAGACGTGACGAGGCTCTGGAAGCTCTGCGGAGCGTGACGGAGGCTCTGGAAGCTCTGCAGAGCGTGAGCGAGGCTCTGGAAGCTCTGCGGAGACGTGACGAGGCTCTGGAAGCTCTGCGGAGACGTGACGAGGCTCTGGAAGCTCTGCGGAGACGTGACGAGGCTCTGGAAGCTCTGCTGAGACGTGACGAGGCTCTGGAAGCTCTGCGAGACGTGACCAGGTCTCTGGAAGCTCTGCGCAGACGTGACGAGGCTCTGGAAGCTCTGCGCGAGACAGTGACCAGGCTCTGGAAGCTCTGCTGAGATGTGACTCAGGCTCTGGAAGCTCTGCTGAGACGTGACCAGGCTCTGGAAGCTCTGCTAGAGCGTGACCAGGCTCTGGAAGCTCTGCTGAGACGTGACCAGGCTCTGGAAGCTCTGCTTGAGACGTGACGAGGCTCTGGAAGCTTCTGCTGAGACAGTGACGAGGCTCTGGAAGCTCATGTGAGTACGTGACGGCTCTGGAAGTCTGGCTGAGCAACGTGACGAGGTCTCTGGAAGCTCTGCTGAGACGTGACGAGGCTCTGGAAACTCTGCTGAGACGTGACGAGGCTCTGGAAGCTCTGCTTGAGACGTGGCGAGGTATTCTGTTACGAATGGGAAGACTCAAGGGGATCCATGTGCAGCTTATATTTATTGAGCAGAGTAGTCAAACAGGCAATGGTCAGAACCAGCAGATACAGCAGTGGAGACAGGGCTGAATCGTAGTACAATACCAGGCAGATGATCAGGGCAGGCAGCAAACAGTCAAGGTCAAAGAACAAAGCAGAGGTAACGTAGGCAGGCAGCAGACAGGGAGATATCCAAAACAGGCAGGGTCACAAAACAATCAGGTAGTCACAGGAATAAACGCTCAGAAATTACAAGCCGTGGCAATGCAATACTTCGCAACAAGTCTCTGTTTGAGTGTGGCTTAAATAGAGAGTCTGAATGAGGTGCAGGTGTGAGTGCAATCAGTCCCAGGAATGAAGCATTATGGGGATTAGAGTTTTGTGAAGTGATCAATTCTGATGTGGAGTGCCCTCTGGTGATTCTCAGGGGCACTCCAGCTGGTGATCGTTACAATAGTAGTTGTGTATGAGGTACAGATCAGAATTAAAGTTATTAACGTTAATCCATGAAAATGTTAATCTGATTTCGGTTCGCTCTCTGAAGGCGCACGCTCTTCTCCATTTTAAATGTACTACACCGACTGAAACACGGCATGTCGCATATCTGTGACGAAGCAGGCGAGAGCCAATGAGCGTTTGATATCACTGCCGTAAAACATGTCGTAACGCTTCTTGAAGGCGCATTATTTGAATTTGAATTCATCACCAGCGCGGATTTGACGTTTGCGGTCGCTGCTGAGAAATGAAGATGAAGATCAATGGATAAAAGGCTGAATTTGGATCTGTTTCTTGCAAACAATGTATGGATTCTAGGATTTGGTTAACATTATGCTAATAAAATGTATGTCTTTTGTGAATCTATCAGTATGTTGTGTTTTATTGGAGAAAATACTTTTTGTGTAAACACTAAATACTACAAAATGGTTAAACAAGGTATTTTTAAGGTTAAAAGTGTATTCCTTTTTAACACCACACAGACTAATCCTCCGAAACGACTTTGCTGCAGAATGCACGAACAGAGCGAAATGTTAATAATTATGAGTAACGTTGGCATATTATATTAATAAATGCGACTGAAAACTTAATCGATAAGACAGTTGAATGCAATAGAGTCAAAACATTAATACCACGAATATGAATAAATAGTGAAGAAACCTGCTTTGGGTGTATTATGTTCAGGACAAACGTAATAGCACTGCAATAGGTTAAGGACCAACGTAATGTATTATGTTCAGGACAAACGTAATAGCACTGCAAAAGAAAAAAATATATACCACTTAGCGCCTGGACATTTCACCTGAAAAGTGCAGGGAAACGTACCTGGAGGTACATATTTCAGGTTTTGCAAAAATGTAGGCAGAGTAACGTATTTCCAATGAGCCTAGGTTGCAGCGGAACTATACTCTCATTCCTTCGTAATAATCAGGAAACTTCACTGTCGTACCATGAGTGTCATCAGCGATGACGCAATGTCTCGTTCCCTTCTCGGGGAACAAGGGTTACAGTCGTAACTCGAGACGTTTTCCTCCACTTTAAGTCTCCCCAACCAGAAACTGAAGAGCAGCCTTGCGTTAAATGCGGAACTTATGCGTGCATATAGCCTATCTGTGCAGGGTCTGTACTACACAGGGTTGTATAAGTCTGAATATTTTTTGCGTACGCCATTTTTGGCTTTCGGGCGCGTGAGACTTTTAGTAAGGATCCTATGCACATATTTATAAATAAGACCCCTGGACTTTTACGGCAGTCATCCATGACGGGATGCCACTTTCACGTTAGTTTTGTGTTTTTATAACACAGTCTCATCCCAATTCGTCATATAACTGACGTTTTGGGACGTCTTTTGACCATTCGTCAATATACGACTTTTTAGGGCCCCCTTAAACGTCGGTAGATGACGATCCCGGGTCGTCATACAACTGACGCTTTACCTTTAACGTCAGTTAGGTGACGAGTTGGGTTTAGGTTTAGGTCTGGGGTAGAGTTAGGATCCCATAGCGTCATCTACCGACGTTTAAGGAGGCCCTGAAAAGTCGTATATTGACGAATGGTCAAAGACGTCCCAAAACGTCAGTTATATGACGAATTGGGATGAGACTGCGCTGTTTTTTATGTATAGAAATGTTTTAACGGTCACTGGTTTCCGCCGCCTGCTTTCCTTGAACTACTAACATTGCTACAATAATATAATGTACACAGAATGTAGCATGCCTATGCCAAAAGCATGGCCAATAATAAAAGCTCATGCACTCTTTCACTCCAACCGGTATTCAAACACATACACCTGCATGATTTGCTGCAGTGCTTTTAAAAACCTTCAGGGACAAGCTTCTGTTAGTTTCTGTCTGGCTTTGCATCTGTGTACGTCATGATATGAGGTCAGATTTCTGAGGTCAGGAAGATCGCTGGGCATAGACACGTGCTGCTTGAGCTGGCAAAATCAAGCGGCGTGTTTAGACATATAGCACAGCCATCATAGTCACAGTCTCTAAACATACAAGACTTTCCCTGAAGTCTTAACACTCAAGGGCATGTTTACAGTTCTATAACTGTGGAGTTCTCAATAATGAAATACGATGCTGTTTAGAAATTCATGAGGACCCCACCAGGGTGGAATTTTCTGCTTCATGCTATATGGCTTTATTCACGACAGCAGACCAAAACAGGCTCCCCGTTAACACGCCATGTTATTTGCATTGTAAAAAGACAGCAGACGTAGAATGATGTAGAAGACTGCTCATAAAACCACTGTGTATTTTAAAACAATATAGTACATGGAACAAGTATTATTATTAAATGTGTTTATTAAAATGTCAAAATTAAATTTTTTACAACATTACATTTCATTATTTTTTCAAGTATATCTGCAGTATATTCATGTTGGTTTTGTTCTGTTTACCCTAAGGGGAGTCTCTTGTCCAGAACCATACCACCAATCCTAATTTTATTCTAATTGTCAATCGTTTTTGATGATGGTAATTCTGACAGAATAATTTTCGGTTGAACTTTATTTTAAGGTGTCTTGTTACAGTTTAATTATACATGTATGTACTGAGTAATATTATACTTACATGTTGTACGGGTTAGGGATTAATATTGGTTAAGGGTTAGTTGCCTGATTTTATGCATAATATATTATTATTATTATTATTATTATAACTGCAATAGTAACTGCAAGAAACGTGCATCTGTAAAATAAAGTGTCACCCAATTTTCTTTAGAGTGCAATGTTGCTGTTTGTGCAAGAATACGGTATAGCACAAAACGGTATAGGCATAATCTCAATATCAGTAATCACTGTTTTTGAACTCATTGAAACCCATTGATTGTAGTCTTAAAGGGGGGGGGGGGTTGACTGTGATTTCACTTTTTTATTTTAAATAGTGTGTAATGTTGCTGTTGGTGCATGAACAGTATCTGCAAAGTTGCAGTGCTGAAAGTTTAGTGTAAGCAGAGATATCGTCTTTTAAAAATCAGGAAGTATAATTGCCTACAAAAACAACTCGATTGGGACTACAGCTGGGTTATGGTTCGTCACTAACCCACACATTTGCATCAACCACTTCCTCCGGAAAATGCAAAAAGTGCATGCACGCATATTTCAGCAGCTCCTCGTCCAGTGAGTTGTGTTCACGCAGCTGTCAGGTCTTCTGTGCTTGGACTTCCCACGTACGCTGTACTTCGTCAACAATGGATACAATTTATGTTTGATTATGTTCCTGAAAGTGACGATCGTAATCTAGCTCTCTGTGCTGTGCATTTTACGGAAGACTTCCAGAATCTCCACGAGTATTTACTTCCAGAATCTCCACGAGTAATGCCGGATTCAACAAGAAACTTACTAAAACATGAAGCAGATCCAACTTTAAAACCAGAGGCAGCAGTTGTTGAGCCACAACCTGTAAGTAGGCTAAGACTTAATCATTTTAAATGTATTTGCATGTATAATTCCAGATGTAATGTTTTAGTTTTATCAAATGCCAGCGCTGGCTTTAGCCACTTAGTTATGCTATTTCGTGTCTATGACAACCGTGTACAAAGTACTAATGTTGTAAATGTATTTTTCATGTAAATATGTTTTATGACGTTATTTTCGATTTGATCAAGAACACAAACTTGCCAACGCTGTTTGAGTATCACATTAGTAGCCAGTCAGTTGCTATTGTTGCCAGTCAGATGCTATTGTGTAAAACAAACGTGTATAAAGTAAAAAAAAAAATTAGCAAATTATCATTCAGAAACCTTTATTAAGAGCCGTGTGTGGTGAGATTCTGCTTGACTTTCTTCGTCGCTGCTTTCTCTGTCTGATTCTGCCTCAAACTGATACTGCAGTTCGACACATATTTACATTTGGACCTGGAGCTGAGCTCATGCTATTGTGTTTCGCTCGTAAAGGTCATGGGCATTAACCTTCCGGACAACGTGAGCGACAGTTTAGCCATCACAACACACCGGCCCAAACTAACCAATCTGAGCCCACCACGTGTATCTGAGGGAGTGTTTTCATAGAATCAGGAAGTGAACCGCTCGTTCAGGGGACAGAGGAGAGCGCGGCTGACAATAAAGGTGAAGTTTATGAAAAATAAGACTTTTTAAAAAATAAAAACCACGAATACATGTTATATTGCACCCCATAAACACAATAATGCAAAGAAAAAAAGCAGTACCCCCCCCCCCCTTTAAGTTTTCTGTCAGCAACATATATATCAAAATATTCCTCAGTTAAATAAATCCAGCCTAAAAGGCATAACTAAAAAAGGGCACAAGCCCTGGTTCAGTTGTGTTAGCAGTGTATTGAAACTTGCGATTTTGGTAAGGACATTTTCGAAACACACTCAAAGCGTTTGACCAGTCACAACACACTGGTCCAGTCAACCAATCAGAGAACATTGCGGTTTTCGGAAGGAGGGGCTTTAATAGAGAAAGGAACTCAACAGAGTGTTACTGACAAGACTGGAAAGAGAGGTAGTGCAACTATGTAAAATGTGGGAAATAATGTGTTTTTTAAACAATCAAAAACATATAGCTTCAAGCTCTGAACTTCTCAAAGAAAAAAAAAGAATTCTTTTTACTCACTTGCCATTTTGCAGATGTTCTTTAAAAAGCAGCTTATGCAACATAGCATGTACAGTCCCTTGGGCTGAACTGGGCTGAAGTGCCTTTATTAAGGCTCATTGCTGACACAGAGCTTGATTATCACAGTAACACTCATTCCCTTGTCACCTTCAAATGAACCATTAGCAGCCTAGGCTGTCAACCACAAGAAATCCATGACCTGGATTACACTTTAATCAATCAGCCCCCATCCCATCATATATCAGACACTGTTGTACAGGTCTCTGATGAAGTCCTGTATTATTTAAAGCCTAAATTAAAGCTTTTGTGATTCCAAAGTCATTTCTCAACCATTTCATTCTCGGTTGCCATGGTGCTAACATTTAGGAGCATGATGACAGCTCATGGCCTTGTGTGCAGGGGAAATCTGTGATGAAGCCAGTGAACAGAGCATCATAAGAAAGGGATAAACCGCTTTGACTGCTGATGACACAGTCCACTCAACAGCCTCTAGGAAATCAGAGTTAAGGACATCATTGCAGTAATAAGAAAAGAAAAACAAAAAACATTTAATGTCACAAACAAGGCCAACGTGAAGTTAATAGCACACACACAGTGGCATTTCAAAGTGTGTTAAAAATGTATGATCTCATTCAAGGGTTTCCCTGTAAGTGCCCTGACTGACAGTTTCACTTTCCCAGTTGTCAAGGATCATCACTGATCCTTGACAAGAAACATGTTCCACAACTTCACCTGTCATTAGAAGAGTTCACCCGTTTGGAAGAGTGATGATACTTCATAATACTTCACCCGTTTGGAAGAGTGATGATCAATAGAACACATTTTCATTTGCCTGTTTGCTTTATTTTTAAAGTAGCCAATCACAGACTTGTTTGTTGATGATTCGCTCTTGCTACTTATGCGCACTTAAACAGTCAAATACACACAAATAACATCATACAATGGGAACAGGGACATTGCCCCCTTAGATCTGATTTGCCCCCCCCCCCCTTAGTTTCAATTTGTCCACCCTACACCCCAAAAATATAATCAATTCTAACCCCTGATTGCCGCAATAGTATAAAACTCTAATAACTTTAATAACATTTACATATTAGGGAAATAAACTATATATTGTTTTACCTTTTGGAAATTGGAATATTTCAATTTGAGCAGTTTTCTTTTACCATCATCGCTTTCAGAGCTTTTTCCCTAGTACATTCTGCTACTGGCTCATATTCACGATCTCAGCCATATACTCAAAACTATTGACGTCTTCAACATCTTCAAAATCAATATTTTGATTGCTGACAGCTTCTTCACCAGATCCACCATCAAGTGACACTAATATTTGATTGCGTTTCAGTACTTGCTCTGCAGTAAATCACTGAGCAATTTCAAGTTTTGCGGATGATACTTGAGGTTTTTTTCGCTTTACGTCTGTGGTAATTATGAGTAAAACATCACATCATCATTTTGTATGAGACTTTGTATGAGATTTCCCTCTTAAGGAATAAATGTGAACTGGACTTCATCAGAAGTCATCAGAGATTCAGTTATTGTTGTCCAGGAAAGAGAATACTAACACTATTTCATTCCTTGGGTTGCTAGAGACCACACTTAAAAAAATGTCTTAGAAAACAAGCTATTTTTCATAATGAATATATTGAGGAATACTAAAAAGGCTGATGTGTGACTTTAAATTAATATGGTGGAGTAGAGGGTTATAAATGACTTCCCCAGTTGATAGAGACCTGAGGTATGCATGTAAGGGTTAAACGATTATGATTGTCAATATAGTCTACTTGATATGACGGTATATTCTTTTGCAGGCCTATCTGAAGGTGTTGACTTGTATTGTGTAATAAGCAATGAAAAACACATTTTGTGAGAAAATGGAAGAAGCAGGTGGTATAGGCTGTGCCCAAACACAGGTTAATAGTACCTCTGAACAGATCCATCACCATTCATTTCTTCAGTTCGTCTGTGGTTTGTCCCACAGTGCTCAGCACAAACGTCATCATGATGCTGATGGCTTCTCTAAAGCTAAACATGATTCATGGTGATTCTTTTTTCATGGTCTGTATCCCCCTAAGGTGCTGAACAAATGACTAAAAAAGTCATTTGATGATGACTCAAAATAAAATATTTATTTTGAAGTGCAAAACTATTTGACATAAATGCACTAGATGAAATATTATGATGTAGTGACCTTTCAAAAAGTCATTGTATCCACGATTCATAAGTCACAGAGAATATAGCCCTGATTTGTCTTTGTGCAATCCTCAACAGAGACTACAACCTACACAATCCTCCCAGTGCTGGACTGACGCATCAGCCTCACGTGCCTATAGAGGGTGACGTCACCGTCCGCCAGAGTGCCTGCAGTTACTCACAGTGAGTGGCAAAAAGACTGAGCGGCTGTATTTGTTTTCACAAAACAAACACAACATATACAAAGGGGGAAAGAGCTTTGCGATTGACTGTACAACTAGATTTGACAAAAAAAAAAATCGAAGGTACTTTATATTTTTACAGACTGCTAGAGAGCAAATGGATCGCTGCAATTCACAGAAACAACTGGACTCCAGTCAGTGAAAGGTGGATTTGCGGTTATCATTTTGTGTCAATATGCTGAATTTAGGTGTAAAACCATACCCATATATTTTGTATTGTTATATATATATATATATATATATATATATATATATATATATATATATATATATATATATATATATATATATATATATATATTAAGATCTCATCAATTAAATATTTATCATTGCATATTCTGCTTTATTGGTAGCCTGGGTTTCCCCATTCTGCCTTGCCGCAGCATGATTTTGTTCACGCTGCTAGGCAGTCTGGATACCATGAACCAAATTTTCCCCTGAAATAGGGAACCAATCACAGAACGGGGAGGGAGCACAGGCGCATTTGATAGACATACAGGCGCATATGTTAGACATTCGTAGCACCCAATAATACGGCTCTGGGCATTCGTAAACCACGACTCAAATAGGAGAAAATTTAAATGTGGTTTCCAGACCACGTTTCATTCTCAATGATACATTATTCAGGCTACATTATATGATGTTTTTTTTTTTTTTTTTTTTTTTTTAATAAACACTGACCAAAAAAAAAAAAAAAAAGTAAAGTTTTAGGGCTGGACGATATGATGATATATATAGGCTATATATAACACTGATATAAGTCATCACCCGGATTTAGACCTACCTATATTGTATTTATAAAAAGCATTCACAGGCAAATTTGCTTTAGCCTATGTTTTGGTCTATATTGCTTTTATTTCCCCGGTGTCGAAATCAGGCAAACATAAATGTCAGGCAACACTGATTCCTGGCTGCATGTCAATATCCATCGATCACTGGATCTTTAGTAAGTTGTAAGGAACTATTGAGTCCAACATTTAGTTTAAATTTGTAAAAATCTTCGTTTTAGTCGCATTTTCGCAGTTTCCCCTATTAAATCCAGTCACGCAGCAGATCTTTGCCACTCAGTCAGGCTGAGGGGGTTGTTCCGGCGGGAAAGTGACGTCAATGCATTCCCTCTATAGGATTTACCCTGAAATATACAGTATAATGAGTATAGTATAATATATAATATAATACAGTATATATATATATATATATATATATATATATATATATATATATATATATATATATATATATATGTAGCAAGTACATCATGGATCTATTTTACATGATGTACACCTATGTGTTTATATTCAGACTTTCTTACACTGGTAGGACACACACGACCTGTGAGTTTGGTGCTTGGGTCAGGAGCATTCACTTTCAGTACTCGAGGGTTCTGAATATGCCCAATGTGAGTGTCCAAGACACTGCCATTGGTCGTTTGAAGGCAGCGATGGTAGTAAAGAAGAGGAACCTGTGGCTGAGCCTGGCCGACATTAGAGAGAAAGAGAAAAAATTCTGATCGATATCCTGGTCTCGATCTCTGAAACTTTAGACACCACTGTGGAGATGAGGTCGCAAGGTTTACAGAGGTGAGCGTGCAGTCTGCTGCGTTCAAAAAGTGCATCCATCCCATGTCTCCACCTAAATCCTGTGGGGGTCTGGGCATTTCATAGTCTGACACCCGGAGGCAGGGCCAGAGGAAAAGCGTGGCCACTCGTGCTCCTCCTTTTTCGAGGAGTAGACCACAGAAGAGATGTAATGCCAGGAGGAAGGAACACGACCTGAGGTTAATGAGGTTCCTGGATTAATTGCTAAGTTTCACCATCATTTCAGTACATGAGTGCTGCTATCTGTATGCACAGAAGTGTGCGCACACAAAGAGGCACATTTCAGATATGATGACTCTTTCGCATCTCCATGCCTTTGAACGAACACATACATACAAACTTACAGTCTCAGCAAGTATTATCAGAAACACAATTGGTTTTGTTTTAAGTGAATCTATACAGAATAATTCTAATAATTTTATAATTAATTCATACAGTTATTTTACATAGGCCTAATTATTACATATCTATACCTGAATACACTACAGTTCGACCATTTCATTTTTAACTTTGTTATATTGTATATTAGCGCAAGCCTCATCCCAATTCGTCATATAACTGACGTCTTGGGACGGTCTTTTGACCATTCGTCAATATATGCCTTTTTAGGGCCCCCTTAAACGTCGGTAGATGACGTTATCGGATCCCAACTCTACCCCAGACCTAAACCTAACCCTAAACCCAACTCGTCACCTAACTGACATTAAAGGTAAAGCGTCAGTTGTGTGACGACCCGGGATCGTCATCTACTGATGTTTAAGGGGGCCCTAAAAAGGCATATATTGACGAATGGTCAAAAGACGTTCCCAAGACGTCAGTTATATGACGAATTGGGATGAGACTGTGTTATGTATATCTATACTTGTAATTAGT
Source organism: Hybognathus amarus (assembly GCA_030378365.1). NCBI lineage: Eukaryota > Metazoa > Chordata > Actinopteri > Cypriniformes > Leuciscidae > Hybognathus > Hybognathus amarus. Next base: position 253,268 of record JAQIUQ010002507.1, on the reverse strand, counting down.
GTTTTTGATCTTTTTTTTTTTTTTTTTTTACTGTTGTATTTAACATGTTTAAAGTATGTAAATTACGTGAAGTGTGCTTAAAGTAATACTTGGATTGCAAAGTTACATTTGGCACATACATTTGGTAACTTGGGCAAATATTGCCCAACTGTTTAAATGATCTGATCCGTGAATAAAAAAAAAAAACGTAATATGATCCATTTTGTGATCCGTTGAACCACTAGAAGTAAATAATAAGAAGCGGTTTGATAAGGAATATTAAATTGCTGAGGAATAGCATTCCTCCTTCCCTTTCCCTTTTCTGTTGATCAATGCAGTGAAGTTGAGCGAACTGGAACATAAACAGAATCTGTGTCCGCAACTTGTTTCACCCTCACGCAAACTCCTGCTCGCATAGTGTGTGCATTCCCTACTGGAATGATTGGATTTTGCCCATGACTTTCATTGAGCGATGGCAAATGTGACCTCACCTTCAATGTGGACAGAAGGTCAAAATGTAGACAAAAAATGTTTCCAAAATAATGTGAATATAGCCTAAGCAGAGCTAAAATCTTGACAATAGTGGCTTGACTTAGAAGAATCAGAAATATAAGACAGAGTTAACATTTAGCTTTATTTTTGTTTAGGCAAGCTGAAGATAGCTTGAGGGATAGTACAGGCAGCAGTATGTGGCATATGAATGATAACAACTCTTAGCATAAGTTGCCCATTGATATTAAGTGCATACAGTATGTTGCTTACGGGGGAATATTCTCATCTGCTGATGATGCAGGAGTTTAGCTTCCATCACCAAGCTTATAAACCACCCTGTTTGCTAAATAATTGATAGTTTCAGCATGGTGAATCCGCTTCTACAGTCTCTTCTATAGGGAAACAACCTGTAAAAATATTTCCTCCCAAAGATATAATCCAGTAATGCAGATGAAGATGCATATAGTCACATAGATTATCCCAAAAATAAAAATGGCTGATCTACTGGTTGTCAGTAGTTTGTATAACAAATTAAAATGTGTAATTTTACTCAAACATACATATAAACAATTTTGCACTGGTCTCTTAATTTCAGAATTATCATCAGAAACTGAAAATATTATGCCATCTGAACTATTCTCTGCTTTGTGTAGGCATGTGTCAATAAATGTAGGAGAAAACCATGCATAAGCATTATGTTTTACCACAAATTTATGGCTGAGGTAAAATGGCTCGGGTATTGCAGAGCACAGTTTATGTGGAGCTCATGCCACTGCAGAGTGACAAAAAAGGACGGGGATGGTAAGGTTTTCATAGAATTATTCATTATTATTATTTTTTTATAATAAAATATTGAAACGAATAGTGGAAAGTTAAAAATAAAAATAAAAAAATTGGAGCCATTCGGAAAATCATATTTATTTTAAATTACCTGAGAATTGAGGCTACTAATATCAGACCTGTCATGTGTCTGAGGAATTCGTCAAATTTTTGGACTCAAACCCACTCGGGTCTCGGGATTTCCCATGGACCCATGAAGACCGCTCCCTGAAAGTCAACTGTAGAGCAGACATACTGTCCTTTTATAAAGATAATCATAACTCCATTTTGATTTCTATAATCAGTTCACTAGGATTTAAAACTGAACAAATTTGCAATTCATAAAGCTTGCAGCAGATGAAAGGAGAGAGAAAAGAGAAAAGCCTTCAAGATTAAGGTATAAATCATGTTTATGACTCTCTTAAAATATTCAACAGGTTTAGATAATCCTGACCATCTCAAATATTACAGCACTTCCATGGTCACTACACTTTGAAAAGGCTAATTCTACTTTACTGAATAGTGCCTTGTCATGCAAAAGCATATTTTATCTATCGTTTTCAAATCGAGCAATGAAATACATTTGTGTGCCAACTCTACTCATGGTCATCACAAGCTTGATTGCACAGCTTTTAAAGATCAACACCTGTTATTTGTTAAGACATTCAGGGTTGCATTAAAAGGCTCTCCCACATAATGGCACACACCACATATTCACAAACCTTTCAGTCCACTAACAACCAGTGTTTGTCAATGTGCCAAGCTTGCATTTATGGCACTGAATTAGTAAGGCTCCAGTAAGAGCTGTTAAACTCCACCGGGATGTTGTTATGGTGGAACTGGCAGGCAAACTGGCAGTGTTCTTAGCAGACATTGTTTAGTACAGTAAGCGTAACCTACTTTCCACTGTGAACAAAGAGATACAATTCCCACAGGGGTGGGCTCTGTTAGTTCTAGAGCTAATTATCAAGTTTAAATTCTGCTGACCAGCTACAGTAAAACTATATTGAAGTAAAAAAAAAATGAAATACTGTGTCATCTTGAGCACTCCATGTTTTTAAATTTCAAGTGCTGTCGGTCACGTACATCAGAGTTTCAATAATTTGTTGTTTGTTGCACCCACCCATTACAGAAATCACCAATCAACAATCATAAATCACATTAGAGGGCAGCCAAATGTTTAAAGGTGCAGTCTGTAAGAATGACAGCTAGTGGTCTAGATAGGTACTGCAGTTCAAATTTAAAATATCAGAGATCGTCGTTTCCCCGCCTCCTCAGACTCGTTGCCCACACGGGTTGCCAGTTTGAGGACACACAACAGAATGAGCGCAATTGACGATGAAAGCCCATGGAGACTCACACACTGGAAGTTGATGAGTTGAATAATCCTCTCTTTAATACAAGAGTTTAATATAGGCTACTCTCGTTTATAGAGATTTTTAGATTGATATTTTTAGGTTGTGTGGAATCTGCAATCCCTTACCCAGTCTGTTTGATCATTCCCAAGGCTGTAATACTGTGTTTCGTGATAACTGGCATCCCGTGGTGTCGAAATACTATTGGGTAAACTGGCAGTGGGCAAGATCACACAGACCAAAACAAAAACTGTCTGACAACATTTTTAAAGTGTGGAACATTTAAAATAAGAAATAAAATAACTGGCTGTAGTAGTGTTTTTCAGAAAAAAAAAAAAACGAGAATGTGAACTTTTTGATGTGTTTCCTAAACATCTATTATGGTATTTGTATGCTTCAGTAGAGTAACATTTGACATACAGTACAGCACCTTTAATGAATATTTAGTTATTTTTCCAATGAAACTGATTTTTTTTAGTGACCATGCCACTCTCATAGACCCACAATTCATCATTCACTCTAGTAGAGCATTTATTTCATTAAAAAAAAAAATCCTGTCCACATGAAAACGCAAAACACGCCATCAAGCGCTGTCAAGAGCATGCCACACCAGCAGGCGCCAATATAACTCTAACCGTAAAGCCACTTTGGCCAATCAGAAGCCTAACAAAACGTTATTACAGGTTCTGGTAGGCGGATAACGGCGCAGCATGGGCGCACACTCTGATGTCGCAAGGCAAAAACCCCGGTTTTACTGTCTACACGACAACACTAACCGTTGTTTCTGAAAATCCTCACCCTGGCAGGGGTTTACAAAAACGTTTCAGTGTCCTGATACTGCGTTTACATGTGGACGAACGGTCAACACGTGTAAAAAAAAAAGTCATGGTTATAAAAATACCTGTGTCCACGTGTAACCCCTCACACCCGGGTCCAACTCGACCTGCTCCGAGCGGGCCTTGAACCCGGGTTTCCGGCATGAGAGTCTGGCGCTCTAACAAGGAGGCTAAAGACTGCAGCCCCTAGCGTCTGTCGCTAGAGCGCCTATTGAGATCGGGGAGTGAGGTTTACTCGCACAGCAACTACTAGCTGGCCTCCGTTACACTCACCCCCTAAACCTCACTCTCATCCAGGTCACGGCACCAATGTAACCCCTCACACCAGCCCGTTCTCATCCCAAAGCGCCATATACAAACGCTTTTGCAAAAGCGTAAATATACAACGCACAGGGTACCCTTTAGCGCCAAATGAGACGTAAAAATAAAGCGGGCAGAAGGCGCCTCCTAGTGGCCTAACCCTACCCCAACCCCATACCTAAACTTAACCGTCTCATTTGGCGCTAAAGGGTACCCTGTGCGTTGTATATTTACGCTTTTGCAAAAGTGTCAAAATATGGCACCTTGGGATGAGAATGCGTTGCTCACACCCGGGTCCAACTCGACCCGGCTCCGAGCGGGCCTCGAACCCGGGTCTCCGGCATGAGAGTCTGGCGCTCTAACAAGGAGGCTAAAGACTGCAGCCCCTAGCGTCTGTCGCTAGAGCGCCTATTGAGATCGGGGAGTGAGGTTTACTCGCACAGCAACTACTAGCTGGCCTCCGTTACACATGTGGACAAGGCCTGTGTATTTAATTGCGTGAAAATTCGCACCACTAACAACATATATTACATCTCATTAAATTACAAATTAAACACAATGTACTACTAATATACTAAATATTAGTCACGCCATGTCACGCTCTGTGTGAGTGTACTGTATTTACGACAATAACGTTAAATACAAGTACTCCACAGCAACTCTAGGTGTCGCTGTGTGACAAAAAAACGGGATTCCTGCATGGTGTCCCTTGAAATACTATACTTTTACTGTTATAAAAAACTGATTTGTAAACATTAGTGGAACTAAAAGTGTGAGAATAAACACGAAACACACTTTGTCATGTGGTGGATTCGGCCAATCGTGGAGTTCATGCAACTGCTCTGGAGAAGCTGCGCAGAATAAATCAGCTCTCGAATTGCTTTTCTGAAATCAAACAAGCCTATTATGTTTGCCAACCAATGGATAATGTTTTTTTCCTTCATTTTGTGACTCTATAGCCAAAGTATACTTTGTTTTTTTATGTGTTTACTGAGTATTCGTACAGTGCATGTCATCCTCATCAGTTTACTGTATTTTTCTAACCACACCTTTTTTCACATGGTTTGTTCCACAAGGTGGTAACACTGGTTGATGAGTGACTGTGTGATGGTACTCTAGTTTAAAAGAGTATTTTTTAGAGAGAGAAGGATGCACATTTGCTGCCCTTTAAACACAACCATTACTGACACACCAAAGAAATCCAAGGATGTTAAAATGGAATTCAAAATATATATATATATATATATATATATCTTAATGGGAATAAAAAAGTGTGCTTTGATGTGATACATTAGAGAAAAACAGTATGTTTTGAGTCAGTATGACCTTGCAAATAAATTAAATTCTGAGGATATTTTAGTTTTAAAATGCAAATACGAATAAAATATTAAAGCTGTTAGCAGGAGGGATAGCAAATCATGGTTTCATGGTGTTATTGGTTAGAGGCAGATATAGTGACAAAAGGACAATATGAATCGCTTCATTTTCAGTGGTGGACTAGCCAAATCAATTAACTTTGAGTTTAAAGCCCCTGGGGGACCCTCATGGTTTTACATGATTGCAAAAGATAAAACAAAAGAAACAAAAAACGTCTCTGTTAACTGGGTCCAACTGTTGTGGTATACACAGTTTCTGTGTGGATGGATCTCAGCAGCAACCGTAGATGTCAAATTCTGCACTCGTTAAAAATTAAAAAATTGCTGCCCCAGGAAGCTTTACAACATGTTTTATGGCATTAATATCAAACACTCATTGGCACTCGCCTGCAGATTCCAAAAGCGTCTCTGAAGCGAAAGCAAGAGCACCCTCTGTAATAATAGGCTATATATATATATATATATATATATATATATATATATATATATAGGCTATATATTAATATTACTGTCGTGACCAGAATCTATATAAGCTGGATTATGAACAGTTGGTTCTGATCCATCCTTGTGAAACAACTTTTTAACAAAGTTGGTGTAAAATGATTTGCGTAGACGTAAAGGAATTTAAGCATGAGGGGCGATGTGCGGTCGATGTACCGGTTTGCCGTGGTGAAAAAGGCAATCAACCTTCCCACTCTAGATTGACTGGTCAATTTACCAGTCAATCTTCCTACTCTCACCTATGGTCATGAGCTTTGGGTCATGACCGAAAGGACAAGATCCCGGATACACAGCCAAAATTAGCTTTCTCCGCAGGGTGGCTGGGTAATCCCATGGGGTGAGAAGCTCGGACACTCGGGAGGATCTCAGTGTAGAGCCGCTGCTCCTCCACATCGAGAGGAGTCAGCTGAGGTGGCTCGGGCATCTGTTCTCGGGCAAGGTGTTCTGGGCACGTCCCGGGGAAAGACCCAGGACACGCTGGAGGGACTATGTCTCCCGGCTGGCCTGGGAACTGCTGTGAGTGGATAACAGTTTTGCATATTATAATGAGCTTCAACTTCAGCACGTGGGGGTTTTGAAAACCACTGTTGTAAAATGGCAACCAGAATGATTCGCTCATACATGTTTGACCCAGAGTCCGATTCCGAATCGCAGGAAAATGAACTAACAGCACTTCGAATACAATGGATACTTGTAGACACATACACATAATTATTAGATATCAAACGATCTGTAGCAATGCTCAGCCGAGTATATTATTATTTCTAAAATAAAAATATTACTCACATAAGTGTGTTGCACGATCCTGTTGGATCCAATATAGAAGGTAACGTAGACTAATCATGTTCCGTACAACAATGATGTTCCGTACAGATGAACTTTAACCGCCGATCGCTGAATAAATACTTCTAGGTCATACACAAAATGCATATCTGTGTCGTCTTCATTTCTCCCTCTTATATTATAATGAGTTTAACTCACCAGTCGGTGCACGTGGGGGAAAACGTCCAATGAAGCGAACATACGGATAATGTTTTACACTCATCTGCTGGAACGTCATTAAAAACAAATTTTAACCAGGCATTCCTAATATTGGAATCCAGAGGAAGCTTATGCAGCGACTGTCTTCTTCCACAGCCAGGCACGGCACAACATTTTGTCAACGGAATGTTTATTGCTGGTAGCTCGCTCCGGTTTGTCATCACGAGGTATGCTTTTGTTTATCTATGCGTGAATGCGCGAATCGGTGGACGGGGCTAAACCGGCCGTGTTGAGGTAGGCGTTGATGAGCGGGTGGGGTTTTAGCGTCAATGACGTCATACTTCCACACTTTCAAAAACAAGACGTTTGTTGAGGCTGGTGTCAATAAAAGCTTTTATTGGACTAACAAGGACGTTTTCAGTTCTGAAACTTACAGGATATTCTTATAATATGATGACCTCTTAGATGTCAAAAGCTCAAGCAAAATTTGATTTCTCAGTTCATCACCCCTTTAAACTGCCTTGTTAAATTGTGCCATATTGATTATTAAAAAAAAAACCTTTCAGATGTCTTTTATATTCTGTTATTTTGGTCTATAACAGGCGCAAACATGTCCATAGATGTGGAGGATGGAAGTAAAAAACAGAGATAAAGAAAATTATTATGCTAGAAAAAAGTCGTTGAGTTCAAAAGTAGCCTACCTGTGGCAATTTAAAAAGTCACAACCAGTAATAACCTAGCGCATTTTCTACCTCATGTCAGATGCTTAAATGACAGACGGAACTGCAACCTGTAATTTGAAGTTTGATGATTTTCTGGATACATTGTTAACCAAGCCTGTAGGAAAGGAAAAAGTAATCTTCGTTTATACATGGAGTTAAAGGGTAAAGCTAATGTGCTAACCCATTTTGAAATTGGTTTTTGAAGAGTGCTTGAAGAGTGATGCTTGAAGATTGTATGTCTTGATTAGTTTTTTTTTTCCACGTTCAATTCACTAGTTTAGTAAAGATAATTAGAAAAGACCTTAATTAGAAAGATCCTTATGTTTACATATGTGGTGTTTTGTGTAGCCTATGTGTGTGTTTGTACATGCAAATCCCAAGCACAACTTTAATTGAGCTAATAGCTATCAGAAATCCACTAGGCATTTTTTTTTCTTTTTGTTGTCTTTTGTAAAGACAATTTATTGATATCACATAGGCTACTGCTATAATCCAGTATTATGAATCCAGTGATAACACACCAGTTATGATACCACAATGAATCCAAGTTAATCTCTTAAAATATTATATTAATAATTAATAGCAGTCCATACATTGTGTTACATAATGTATGGACTGACTCCTTATTTCCACCCTGAGGGTTAAAAAAAAATAATTCCCTATTGAATCATCACGGAGAAGACAATATTGAGGCAGGCATCGTCCCAGAGGGATGTCAAGACCTCTTCCTTTTCTCATTATCTCTATGTGTTTTCTGTCAAGGGTGGAGTCAAATAGGAGCACTAAAGCAACACTGTCAAATAGAGAATAGGAAATGGAAGAGACAAATCAAGCATGAACAAGTGTGCTGTAGATACGATAGAACGATAGAACAATAGATGATGGACGGACGACGACGGACAGATAGATAGATAGTGACACAGACATTGTGACACAGATAGACAGACAGACAGCCAATGTGTTGCATACTGTACATTTTTCCATATCCCTGCCCTTAGAAACAGAACAGTGAGAACGAGTTAGTGTACTAACCATAGTTTCATATTACTTTATCCTTGGAGCATCTTTGTGTTAATGGATTTTCCAAAGGTCGCCAGAGCTGTAAACAGAGGAAACAATGAGATACCCTTAAACTCTCCCTCTCTCCTACTGCAGATATCTAATCGTGATCCACTCCTATCTTGAGATCAAATCCATGGTATTTTTCCTCAGCAATGTCTGAAGTTGAAAATAAGCTGACTACAAATGTTCAACATATAGGGTCAATAATTAAGCTTCATAAGCATGATGCATAAGCACATACATTTGTTTTTGCCCTCGATCTGATGTTGAAAATGAGGGTGCGTGTCCAGCAAGTAATTAGCATAATACACATTCAAAACACAACTTCTCCTTGGTTCTTTACATCAGAAATATGTTAAATGCTTTCAATTTTCACTCATCTCAGTTCAATTTAGGTGTATACTGCAGTTCATTACAGTTATCCTATTATGCCTGGTTCAGATTACACTTTTTTTTGTCTGTTACGATAGTCACTGTGTCAGATATTACGCGATTTTGAATACTAAAATCGTGTCGTGGACAATTCACAATGTCAGACTACACGTTGCTTCCTGACCAGTCATCGCATGCCGTCCTTTAACGCGCGTGATGTCATCGAGAAAGAGAAACTAGCGAGTGACTTCCGGAAACGAACATAAACAAACAATGGATGAAGCGGTGAGTGTTGTATTGGCTGTCCTGTGTTCAGAAACATTTAAAAAGAAGAAAGAAAACCCGACAATGGACACGTTCCTGGATTCGGCATAGCCATTTCAGCGTGAGAAATACAGGGTGTGGCGTGTGGACTGGTTGAATTGTATGTCTCATGGCCATTGCGTGAGACTTAACCCCGCTCAAAGAGAACAGTATAGGCTGTCAATCCTCCAAAGAGAACTTGAGGTAAACTATTGTTTTCTTATATATTTTTACTTTTAGTTTTAACGTTAGCACCATAGTCTCTCTTCGTCTTCGCCATTTTTGAAAGTTGTGTACAGAAAAGATGTGCTCCTATTGGTCAACCTCATACATGTGACGGAACCGTCGTGAACGACCATTCAAAAAATTAAACATGCTAGTCTTTGTGTCGTGATGTCGTGAAGCATCGCAGACGCGAACGTAGGTTGTTTCCCACTATGACACACTATACGTCGATGATACGATTCAATCTTGCGTCCCGACGCCCGTTGTCGTTTATGAATCCTCACGAAACCCTACGTCAAACAGTATCGTGCCAAAAATCGTGCTAAAAACGTGTAATCTGGAACCAGGCATTAGATTTTAGTTGTTAAGGGTGTCTGTTTCACATCACATGGTATAATCAGCTTGGTTCTCGGCTCTTGTAAATTCTTCTTTCTTTTTAGGTCCATCTGTGCTACAGGGCACACTGGGCTTGCAGCAAACATATTCCACTGGTCACGTCTGGCTGCATGGGATCCTGCGTGTACCCACTTAACACTTCAGGTTGCTAGCCTGACGTCCAATACTGACTTTTTTTAACTGACTTGGTACCAGTTTAGGTGGAGTTTTGGCTCATTACAAATTATAAATGCCAGAGAAAGACAATTCTCCAACCTCTTAAGAATTTGTATTTCATGTTCGTTGCCAAGGCAACATTTTTAATTATTGTTTACTTTTTTCCATTAAACATTTGTATTTTATTTCAGGGAACAAAACTGTTTTAATAGTACTTTTAGTTAACGATAAAAAATTATCGTGATTTTAACGGTAAAAGACTGTTAATTGGTTTACAGAACCTCTCCTTACTATATATATATATATATATATATATATATATATATACGCTAAATAACTGTGATAGATCTAATGGTAAATTTCATGTAATTTAACTGTAAAATTTCCTAAAATTTACCGTTTTTACAGTGAAAAAAATGTAAATTGACATTCCCACAATTCCCTGCGTGACACTTCGCATTTCATGCATTTTTGTTGAAATAACTTGTTTCTTCATAGTTTACTTAGTCTTTTTCTAATCAGTTTTATGTGACATTTAATGTTGTTAAATTAATGTTTATTGCCTTTTTAAAATGTCTTAAAGTCAATTTAACATTATGTCAGATAATGAAATACGGTTTATTTCTGTAAATTATACCGAAAAATCTTGCTACCGTATTCTCGATAGTAAACTTCTGGCAACCACAGCTGACGGTATTTTACCGTAAATTAAACACGTATATTTTACAGTGATTATCACAGATGCACTAGCTCAGACACTTCTGGCAGAACCTTCAAGTGACTCAGGTGGGGAAAATCTGAGTAAATGATATAGCCATAAGCTCAATATGTCATATTAGCATATCATTAAAGACTTGTGAGCGGTCTGCAGAAGTATCAGCCACAGCTGTGACTGTCCCCAGATAACGTTAAAGTTAGTTTGCGTTGAATACCAGCTTGCACTCTCCTTGATTTTAGTTGAATGGTTTAAATGTCAGCTCGATCAAAAGTATGAGGAATTTTTGAAATATGAGGAATTTTTGTATTCAGGCCCTAACTTGCAGACTAACTTTCCTTAGAATAGCTTTCTCCATGCACACATTTGTCACCAGACTGCCATGATTCATATCACGCTATAGTCCATGAACATAAGCTTTAAACATAAGCCTCTTTGATAAAACGCTCTCGTTTGCCTCTATTGTTTATTTATTGATGACTAATGTATTATTTAAAACATGTAATTGGGTTTAGTTGACACAGTACATATTTTAAAGTACACTGAGAAAGTTGTTTTAAAATAGTGCTAATTGTATGACTAATCATGATCAACATTTTTCACTGTTATTGTATTTATTATCCCTCCATGGGACTAATTTTACATTCTGACCTTTTACTTTTTTTAAGGTGCTGTCATTTATAACTTATTTTGTCTGAAAGTTCACACTCAAAGTAGAGAGAAAAAGTCTTAATATAAAAAAAATAAAAAATAAACAAATAAATAGAAACCTTTAAAAATCTTTAGCAACATTCCATTGTATCTTGCCATCTCTGTGTTTGTGTGTGTGTCTGCGTAAAATATGGATGTGAAGTCTCTTTCATATTCATAACGGAGACTGTGACCATGGTTCAGAGTCATCTCCTTAAGCATACAACATAATATATAATGATACAATAGTCTTCAGTTACTGTGTGTCTTTCTGATCCCAAAATATATGGTGATTTCCATAATAAATTTCATTCCCCACCATGCAGTTCCTTGAAGGTAAAGAAATTCATAGTGGGTGAAATAAGAAGCCTGCAGGTAGGACATCCATCACAAAGAGCTGCTTGGAATGAGTTACCTATATACAAATCATTTTTAAAGAGAGGACAGAACTTCAAGTGGATACAGTCCTGTAAAGCAGCAGTGAATGTGCGGCAGATAAGTAGAGAGCTCATCTGAGCGCAGTGGGGACAGAATCGTCTGTGAACGCCAGTATCCCCAACTTAAATGGATAGTAACATTTTGTATTTCTTAATTCTGAGAGCGGGTGCTCCATCTACTAGTCTACTAATGCAGGCATATATATATATATATATATATATATATATATATATATATATATATATATATATATTAAAGAAATTAACTTTTATTCATCAACAATAAATGTCAACTTAAAAGGTTACTTAAGTAGTCAACAAAGACATAAATTAACAAATCTTTGCAAATAAATAAATAAATAAATAAATAACAATAATAAAATTGTGGAGGTTTAAATTACAGGGGTCAAATTGACCCAGTGGTTAAAAATGAAGCCTATTTGGGTGTATTTCAGGCATATTCGATTCGTATTTTTTCATTGTATAAAGTTTTGTTTAGATATAAGTAAAGGAAAAATATAGCCCCAGTGGGGTGTTGCCTGGCCTTACTGGCTCACATCTCGGATTGATGAGAATTTAACATATTTCCTCAACTGGGATTTCTTAGGACTTTTAGTATGTTGTTCTGGACACCTCATAGAAATGATCTAAGCTGCAAAAAAATCTTTTACAATTAGTCTGTCGTGAAACGCTACTTTGCCTGGACTTTTTATTAAATATACTGCAATTGGATCTTCTGTTTTCCGTGTGTGGTTTTGTGACAGAATATATGAATGATCATGTGATTGCGTAATGATGTTGAAAATCCAGCTTTACCATTACATTTTTAAATATATTCTAATAGAAGACAGTTAATCTTCTGTAAAAAAAATTACACTGTAAAAAAATATTGTTGGTTTAACTTAAAAAAGTAAGTAACCTGGTTGCCTTAAAATTTTAAGTTGATTGAACTGGAAAAAGTGAGTTAATACAATGAAGGAGAATGATTTAATCATCAAAAACTCAAAATAATAAGTTAACTGAACTAAATAATTTGTTTAAGTTGATTTGACAAAAGAAACAAAAAATATTTTTTACACTGTAGTTTTGATTAAATGCAGCCTTTGTTGAGCCGATTCACACTGAACTGACAGACGCAGACCAATGCTGACAGTTACCAGATTAAAGCATGTCACTTCTCAGATTCAGCATGTGAAATCAGAGAAAACAAGCTCTGAAAGATGGCAACATACTCCAAAAGGGATGAGGTTCTCTTATTAACTCTTTAGTTTACCCAATCATATATATTGTGTTTGTTCCTACTGGATTGCTACTAACAGGTCGTATCATGCCCCTTTGTTTCCCTAAGTGCAGTAGCAATATACATTTTTCATAGGTTTTCATTTTGTATGTTATTGGTGTGCACATTTTCCATCTTAGCACCTCCTGATAGACCCTTCCTGCTCTCCAAAGTGCTTCATGTCCCCTTGCATTTGCTAACCATGCACTACACCTTTCCTCTCTCACCCCCATATTCCACTGTCAATCCACTCTACTTCCATCTGTCCCCTTTGGCTGGCTCCATTCCCATATGTCCAGTGATGGCCAGCTCTACAGTATGGCACCCCGACCCCTGCACATCAAAGCCCCACTTCGAAGCTCTTAGCAGAGGGAGCCGGCCCCAGCAGTGCCCCTTCAATAACGCAGCAGCGCTCACAGTGCCATCATTCATGTACACAGGTAAACATGCAGAATCATAGAAGAGGACATGCAGCAGACTACTTTAAAGTTCAAAGCATGATTTTGATTCCCATTTCCCACATGCAGTCATTATTTACTCCCCTGCACTTCATGTGAAACCTCTATCTTTTATGGTATATCTATATTCAATGACTTTTAAAGCCATATATTGACGACTTTTCTTTTGTTGAATTACTTGATGGCTGTTATTGAATAGTCCCTGCTATGACAACAACATAGACTGCGTTTACATGCAGCCAATAACCTGTTCAAAACCAGGATATTAGCAATAACCCGGTTGCGAACGGCCATGTAAACACCGGCAAAAACCCGAAAAATGCTCATATCCCGGCAGCCTACCCGGAAGTAAACATGGCGAGACACAGCACAGCATACTTTTGGAGCGAGGTCAGTAACGTTACCAGCATCTAAGTGCAAACAAAGGCGTTCGCTATCTGCCCCGAACTATTCATTATCCGCATGCAGCTGTTGTTGTTGTCTTTGGATACAGGAAAAAGAATCGGAAATGACGCATTTTGCGTTTTAAGGTTGTCCGTACGTCAAGACGCTAACCGCGCGTCGCCGTTTACATCGGGATATTGCAATTCCATGTATACAGGAGAAACTCTCTCTGCTCACGCATGTAAACGGGTTATCAGATTTCTTTCTTATCAGATGTTTCAGAAACCCGAAAAGTGACCTTAACCCGACCATAACCCGAAAATTGGCTGCATGTAAACGTAGTCATACTGTTCAGTCGTACTACATAACCATTCAAAAGTATGGAGTCAGAAATGTTTTAAAAAGTTTTGAAAGAAGCCTCTTATGCTCACCAAGGCTGCATTTGTTTGATTAAAAATACTGTAAAACATGAATATTTGTGAAATTATTACAATTTAAAATACCCATCATCAAAGCTGAATTTTCAGCATCATCCTCCAGTCTTCAGTGTCACATGATCCTTCAGAAATCATTATAATATGCTGCTTTTGCACTCAAAACATTTCGTATTATTATTAGTGATGTAAGCAGCTGTTATATGTTTGTGGAAAATGTGTGTTGTGATTTCTGCCTTTTGTGGACTTTTGTTATTCCCTGTTCTGTGTCATGTTTTGTAGTTCTTTGTAGTTTTTCTTGTTTATTACTCTTTCCATGTGTTTCTGATTAGCCACGCCCCTTTAGCTTGTTTGTCTTTGTATTTAAGCCCTGTGTAGTTCAGTCTTTCTGAGTTCTTGATGTTGTATTGGTTGTTCTGTTCCTGAGTCTGTATTCCTGTTCCAAAGTCTTGTTCTTGAGCCCATGTCTGAATTTGAGAAGTTCTGAGTTTATTTAATTAAACCTCTGGGGACTAATGCCGCATTCCAGGCAACCTGTAACTCGTGTTTTTCCAACCTTATACCCGTGAAAGTGCACTGGAACAGCAGTCAAACCCGTGACTTCCCACCCGTGAACTCGTAGATCGATGTACTCCCAGTTATGAGTTCTGACGTCACATAGCCCGCGAACCTATACAAAACTACAATGACAGCCCCCTGCGAATGCAGTGTTTCTGCAGGTGGTACACTGAGAATACACTTTAGGACAATATAATGTTAACTAGTTAGGATAAATTAATACCAAACACATTTCCAAATATACAAATAAAGTAAAATAAAAGGTATGATAGCCTATCTTGCCTCATGCGCTATTTTTCCTCCCCAGTTTCCCACAAATAAACAAGGAGTAAGCACCTTTGGCGTTAGAAATTATAACAAATACGCGTGAGCCCCGTAAGGTCCGCCATGCTGGTTTGTTTACATCTAGGTAGTTTGGGGTGAATGACCTGGAATAGCTACAAAGTTGTAAGTTGTGGTTTGAAGTCATGATTTATGTGCTCAAAAATCTGCCTGGAATGCAGCAACATTTGGGCTTATACACTATATGTAATGGAGATGGAACACTATGTGTTTGGTATCTATGGGTTCAGAAAACCCTAAGCATGTAATGTGTTTTTAAAGGACGTATGAGTGAATAATTTACAATGTACTAGAGAATTTCAAAAATGGAAATTCGGTTTTTGTCATTTATTTCTGAAAATCACACAACTATAGTGAAATATATATATATAATGAATAATGCTATAATTGTGTGTATATATATATATATATATATATATATATATATATATATATATATATATATATACATACAGCACGCTCTCGCTCCATAAAGCCTTGTTTATACTCAACACGTCCGTTCGCTTTCTGTCGTCTCCTCCACCACTCCACGCTGTTTCCTCATATCCCTTACTACATAGTACCACCCCTTGCAAGGCTACAGAGTCCCCGAATTTGCTAGAATATGTCATGGTAACCTTCCTCTGATTGGGTAAGAAAAATATTTCTCCATTGGCAATTTTTCCATTGGTTGTTGCTCGTAAATCTGCCAAACAACATCGATTTCATTGGCCTTTGGCGGTGTGTATACAAGCCGGGTATCTCTGGGTATCCGGTTATCACTGTTTTTAGCGGTATCTGAGGAAGACGGCAAAAAAGACTACACCTCTCTATTATGAATAGTTTTAAAGATAAGTACACATTTGTAAAAGTATGTCATTTTGGGCAGTACCGCTTAAACCTTCCTCAGAGGGTTAAAGGACAACACCAGTGCCAAATTAAATGTAATCTATGAAAGTCGATATTTATTTGCAAGGATTTAAAATTCCCAAACCATAGAGAACTTGTGGAAAATGTGCCGATGAGTGAGTGAGGTGTACATTGCACATGTGCGTCATTCGTTCCCAGGGTCACCAGCCTCCACAGGTAGTCACACTCTAATGTGTCATTCGCTAAGGGGGCAATAACTCCACAGCATTCTGAAACAATTTACTGCTGCAAAAATTATATCACTCAGACAGCTTTTATGTTCCTTAATGAATGAAAATAAAAGGATGAAAGGGAAGGTGGGCTTACTCACTCAACCTACAGTAGATACAGTGAATACAGAAGTCCACACTGCATCTGGGATTTATATAGTTTTTAAAAATGCTAAACAAGAAATATATATATGTATATATATATATAATATATATATATATAAAACACGGCTACGAACCGTCTTCACCCAACGGTTCTATTGATCGCTGCGCAACACTGCGGTTCTATGTTGTTTTTATTTGAGCTTTCATGCATTTTACACATTGGAACGTTGTTGCTGTTCACACTCGGGGACTATTTTTTCCAGCGGAAGGTAGGCTTTTAGTGATTTTACTTCAAGAAAGTTGCACTAACATTGTTTTTTACTTAAATATTGTGTGGCAACCGTTTTATAAAAGCAATAAGATACTCTAGGCAAGTGCTGTATCGTGAATAAGTAACGGCTCAAGGGGTTGCAGGCACTCCGCTTCGTCGTCGTGCCTAACAACGCCCTTCAGCCGTTACTTATTCACGATACAGCACAGCCTCTCTGTATCTTATTGCTTACATATATATATATATATATATATATATATATATATATATATATATATATATATATTATAATATTGTATATATTATGATAATATAATTTTAATTAAAAATTATTAAAATAAAATAGTGAAAATAGAAGCATTTTCATTTTGTGGATCCCACCGTATGCTGACGTCAGTGGTTAACAGTAGATTGCATGCTTCACAAACAGCAAGATTGAAAAACAGGGAGTTCAGACATAAAAACAGAGAAATCGAAGGAGTGATTGTGAGAAATAAAGCAACATAACAGTTATTGCCCTTTGTAGACCCAAGATTTCATTGTGGTTTGGCATTCTGCTCCCTCAGGTCTTAAACCTCCAGCGATCAATAGAGAATTCGACTTTGGTCGTTAAATTCGTTTGTTTTACTACAGCAGAGACACCAATGAAATGGTGGGATCAGCATCTACATTCAACCCAGCACCTCACTCTGTTGAATTACCTGGTGTCAAATAACAATGTGATACCCTGAAAAAGTGCTAAATTGGTCTTGACCAATATTGCTGTTGGCACTAACTGAGGAATAGAACATGGCCAAATCCTGGGCAAGTCCAACAATTGACATGTTCAACAACAATCATAGATGTGTGACAAATCAATGCAATGATAGCAAGCAAAGACATTTGGGGCTGTTAAGGGACAAGGCGCAGCATGCCATCATCATACAATTCGTTCTGATAGCATCATCAAACTGTTTTCTTGAGACATATGTTTTTTAGGAGGGGGTGCCTTTACCTAAACATAAAATCAATCACATAAAATCAATGTGCAAAAGTGCAAATCACTATAAAATGTATTAAATGAAAAATACAATAATAAAGCTGTTAAATGTTTTTATTTGCCTGTCCATCTGTTTTTGCGTGCATATGATACGCACTTTATGGCATTTAATAAGTACGAACTCCCCACCCCCTTTCCCCTAAACCTACCCAAGGGGTTTTCAGTGCATAGCATATGCACCCAAAAACATTTTTGGCATGTAAATACCATGAGAAATGACAATTGTGGTACTTTTGTGAGACTGTGTTGATTTTTCTCCGTCTGTCTTTATGCTGATACAATGTATTCGCAGTCTGACACACAGGCAGACTGTAACGTTGAAAGGACGAAGCGGAGACACAATCCAAATGCAAACACTATTTTAATAAAGTAAACATCCAGGGCAAACAAAAGAACACAGAACACAGAGACAGTTACAAGCAACAATGACCGACAAACAACAACTGAAGAACAGAGGCATAAATAAAAGGGGGCAGACTGATCTCATGAAGTAGCATCTGTATGACGCGCCAATTCGTATTTCCATTTTTAGCGTGCTATCAACACGCATAATCGCTTTTCAGCGTGTTTATGAATGCCGTTGACTTAATGTTATGACTGTATATATAAATATATGACCTACCTCAACCCCGTCCCTAAACCTACCCGTCACTGGGGTTAATGGCATTTATGAGTCTCCCTCATCATCCTAGGAAAAAAAAAAGATTCGCTCCCCAGATATAGATCTACATTTTGCTTCGTTTCGCGCGGACATTTGACGCCATGTACAGACACGCGGAATCACTCACGTTAATGGCGTAGACACACACGCATACACGCGATAGCTCAAAATGCGTCAGATAACACGCCACTTGACTCGAAAGTGGCGTGTATGTTTACGCAAAAGTCATGATGTCATGTTGCAAGGGGTGTAAATTGGACAGTTAATCACAATATGATACGAAATCGATTCTCTCAGACAGCGATACGAATATTTGCTGATACCTCAAAAAAAAGTATACGATACGATTACGGTTCAATTCGCTGTAATCGATATATTGATATTATGTGCCAATTATTATTATGTTTTACTTTTATGAGCCTAAAAAGATGAGCCTCAGCTTCTGACGAAACTCCTCTCAGCTTGAGCGTCTTTTCAAAGTGACAAGCAACCTTGTCACCTGACCTGAATACTGCGCACTGATTTGCTAAAACAGACTTGTCCTTTCTGCTGTAAAACAAACTTTGCGATGCCTTTTCAGTCGAAAATACCAGCTTTTGTGACAATGGGTTCAGTCAATCTTGTCAGGTGTCTATTCCTGAGTGTGTCAAAATAAAGGTACCGTATATCGGTATTTTATGTGTGGTATCAATGCATCATATCGTTAGACATTCGATTGATGCATCAAACCATATTGATGTATTGTTACATCCCTAATATTTACATGTTCATTTAAATGCCGATTCCAGCAGCGTCAGGATGTATACCACTGTTCAGGTGTTTTAAAATACGTTTGATCCTTTTGAGTATATCAAGGCCTTTAGTTCATTCCCTCAAAGAATATCTATATGTAATGTGAACACTCAGACTACTGATTGTATTACTATATTTTATAGAGTATCTTAAAATCCTTGAATTACACATATAATTCATTTATTGCTATATTATGCTATTGTACATTCATGTGCGCATAAACCTCAACCTCACAAAGCAGGGGATACAGCTATGGTGAAACTGAGAAGTGAAAGGGCTCCTGAATTTTGAGGTGAATTATACCACAAATTACAGATTTTCCTGTGGCAAACAACATCCTGTGCCATTCAGTAGGCCATCAGCACTCCAGCTCAGTATTACTTCATTAATCTTCTGTCATGACATCACTGCTTGCAGAATATAAATGCATGCTGAGACTGATGTACTCTATTACGAATGATTGCGTTTCCCAATCCTGTTTCCGAGACATTTCAGCAGACTGCATTGTGACTGCGTTGGTACGGTCGTGAATCATAGCCTTTATTTGCGTCAGCTTTCCGAACACAACAAACAATTGCTTATTGCCAATCTACAAATCTATCTATTTGTTTTTTTATTGTTATCCTAATGCACAATATATATAAAAAACATGATGAGGTAGACATCACTCTTGCAATGTGAATGCAACGACCATTAGTTTCTATTTCCATTTCTTGTGTATAAATCAGAAACGTGCTCACATTGTTCCAATGTTTAAAGCACACATTCACACACACAAACAAACTAAGGCCTTTGGGCATATCACATTAATCAATCTCAATCCTAACCAATAAATCTTTTATGTATTGCCAGAAAATGGAAATAACATTTGTCTAAGACTATTGTGGTCGAGAAAAATTGTTAAAGATTTATGTGGAACGTTTGTGGCATCTGTTTACGAATATTCTGTGACCTCTAAAGTTTATTTAGGATTAATTTGTCTTTATGGATCCTTTGGGAATGTCTTTGTGATTGGGTAATGACTTCTATAATGGGATTCTTAATGAACGTTTCAGTCCAAATGGGTGACTTGCGCTCCTCCAGCATGTCCTAATCAGAGATGATTACACACCCCCTGCAGTTGTTGTAATTTACCTACATAAACTGACAAAGAATACTGATTGTTTTGCTGGATAAAATGTGACCCAACCACAAGAAAATTGAAAATGTAAAATTCATACACACATACAAATAAACAACCAAGATGTACTGAGGCATTTGAGCGCGTCTTTCCATAGAAAACGCTATGCTGCCAGAAAGGTTATTATTCTTAGGATGCTTATGTACGTACTGGAAACTTCAAACCACAAGATGAAAAACTGGACAATCATTTGCTAATGTGCACTCGCTTCAGAGTAACTAAACCATAATAATGAAGTGCTACATTTTAATTTATTCTCAACCAGTAGATGCCATATCTCAAATGGTGCTTTTCCAGTACCAGTACCAGCTCGACTCACCTTGGCTCACCTCAGCTCGCTTTTCGGTCCGTTTTCCATTGCAGATAGTACCGACACAAATAGTACCCGTTCGTCATAGCGATGCCTTTCGTTCCTCGTTGGTTCGATCAAGCTCTCGCTGGATCCTCTCTTCGGCTACCAAATAAAGGAAAGTCTGCACCTCCTCGTTTGACCATGGCGTATTCTTCTGAATTCCCATAATGACAGTCGACAAAAGACAGCTCGAGTCCGAGTTGAGACCAGAGAGGTTGGATAACCTAAGTTTGGGTCTCAAACCAGATTTAAAGATATCTTCAAGAATATGTAACATATGGTTAACTATTGAATACTCAACTACTGAATAATCTCTCCCACTATTTCTTGTGATTTCAGCTACGTCTGAATATAATTACGGTAAGAAATATAATATAAAATGTAACATGAACATAGATTTTACATTTTACCCAGCCAATGTGAATTATTTAATTGAAAAAAAGTTTTGTACATTTGTGTGTGTGTGTGTTGTTCTATAACAGAGACAAACATGACGCCCTTGGATAGCATCATCTAACTGACGTTAAAGGGTGCCCTAAAACGTCGGATGTTGACGTATGGTCAAAAGCGTCAGTTAGATAACGTCTTGGGATGAGAATGTATTGCAAAGACAGGTGTAATTATACAGATTATATAGTGTTTTAGGATACACTTCATTCTCTAGACACCTTACAGAAGGACCAGGTCTTAGAGAGAGTGATAACCAGGTCCCCGTGGGTGATGTTTGACGTTCTGTCATTTCTGAAGGTGCCCCTGCGTCTCCACTGGTGTGTCTGTGTAAACTGCCAGGAAATGAACACAGGCCTGGAGAGGAAATTCTGCCGGCAAAATCCACAGCAATGCACAAGCAAGTTGGACTACATGGACTTTTCTATTTTAGATGAAAGGTGTGTTGCGGACCGGCAGCCTGGAATTACATATTTGCACTGGTTGATAATGCTGAACCTGGGACCACCGCCAGTTCAGACATACAGCATAGGCAGTTTGTGTTGTGGCAGCATGGCCGCCCAGGTGTAGGCAGCAGCTGGCCTTGAAAGTATCTACTCAAGTCTTATCCCAATACTCCTGCATCTGCTCTATGCAGTAAGCATCCTGGATTCTGTAGAATGTGGTTTCGGTAACCAACTCCATTGAATAAACTTGAAGAGTAGGGTCACTATTTTGTAGTTGTTCCAGGACAGATGGATGTTGGGAGACACCATAAAGTGTTCGCCAAACTTCAAGGTTGGCTGCGAATTCCATTTCCATATGGAGTCCGAAGGGGCATAACCAATGTAAAGAAATGGCAATGTTATTTGAGAACAATACAAACATACATACAAAAGTGACAACCAATTCAAGACAACATAATTGACTTCTTCGACAATCTTCACACCTTACCCATTCTAAAACTACTCTTGTCCCCCGTGTTCTCATGCCTACTTGAAAAGGTTGTGCACCAGAGCATGCTACGCCTAGCACTAGGTGCACTGTTGAACTGGTAGTTTCAAGTGCATGGTGAGTATGCTGGCAGTTTTACCAACCAGATCATCCTCAGAGCGTACTCTTTGAGAATATGTGGTGGACTCTTATTCAAGAGCGGGAGGGTCGGCCATCTCAATGTCTAATATGGCCACATCCAAACTGATTTCAGCCAGGTCATTTGTCTAGTATCCAACCATTCTGAAGAGTTAAATATACATGCCGATCATCTTTAAACAAAATACTTCACATGAAGAATTACATAATTTGATATTCTAAAGATAATGTTGTATTACTGTTTAGAAAGAAATAAGCTGCGCTTTTACGACCGACAAATGTAGCTCAACTTCCACACAAAATTGATAAATAAAATGCAAACATACCGTAAATGAAGAGTAGGGACAAAATCCTCATCTGAACTGTCTTCTTCCTCCAAACCCAAGAGACTTGGATCAGCCCCAAAATCATCAAACTCAATGCTGTTCAAACAACACATACAGATATTTCAGATAGAGGAAAGAGATCTATGGAAGTTAATGAAAGAATAATGGACAGCACTTATATGGTCTTCTTAAAATCATTAGCCCCCTTTTCATCTGAAGACTCGTGGTGGTGCTCTTCCATGCTCATAGAGTGCATGCTGCGAGCAGAAAAATAGAGACGCGTAAGTCAACATCCAAATCGTCAACTTCTCCCTGTCTCAGACAACGGCTGCACACCAAGCTCAGGAAGATTTACAGGAACATCCCTGAGACACGGAACAGGAACAAGATTTACAGGAACATCCCTGATTACAAAATGGCAGGCAGGATAAATAAAGGCTGGGGAAGAAAACACACATCTCAATCTTAGTCTTCTACTTCTGAGTATACTAGAAACAGGTGGTTTTGGTGGTCTGGAGTGGGTATTGCTTGGTGTGGATGTAACCTGCCAGCACTTGTAACTAGAAAAAATAAGACAGCATTTTTGAAACATTTATAACAGTACATTGTGAAATTGTATGTGTATACGTAATTGTTGGGAATGCTATGAAATTAGGCTTTAGTTATCTGTTGACGACCCTGTTGGGAGGCAGAGCCGAGTGAAATTCCTAAAATGTAGTTTTGGGTGCGGGGTGGACATCAGGCCAAGGGAAGGGGGTAAATTGTGTGTTTGATTGTGTGTGTGTGTATGT
The DNA here is from genome assembly GCA_030378365.1 of Hybognathus amarus. Lineage (NCBI taxonomy): Eukaryota > Metazoa > Chordata > Actinopteri > Cypriniformes > Leuciscidae > Hybognathus > Hybognathus amarus. Next base: position 229,943 of record JAQIUQ010002507.1, on the reverse strand, counting down.
GTATGTGTGTGTTGTTTGGAGGGCGGGAGGGGGTTGGGGTGTCACTAATAGTAACTTGATCAGCCCACGTCTTTATTTGCAAACAAGACGGTCACAGAAAATATTTTGAATCTGGGCTTCCTTGTAGTTGACTAGGATTTGTAGCATATTATGTATCAATTCAATACAGAATGCAATCGGTGAGCCATCAGCTTCTACACTATGTAGCAAACTGCAAAAAAGCTACACCAGCACCAAATAAAAGCAAAGTAATACCTGGATGCAACGTGCAAGCAAAATTAGACACATAGGAGGGTAGCATCCATCTAGCTAGATCAAGCCATTCAGATGCAGGTAGGATACACTAGTGTCCTGATTTGAAGAATTTTATGTCTATTTATTTGCGAACTAAGTTACAGAAATAAAACCAACGGAGGAACGGCCAAACAACTACAGAAATCAAACGTGTTTGCTAATGACAATGCTAACATCAAAGTTATAGTATCTAGCGTACTAGCCTGTAACAGACAGTGATCCCAATAAAAACCTTTATAGACAATACTAAACATCCAGAGGTCGCAATTACTTGAAATTTAAACATTAAACACTTACTTACAAGATACTTACAAGTGCAACAGCAAGAAGGCCAGGTCAGCATCCGTTTTGCTGGCTTCTGTTTCTCTCAGTTCTCGCCATTCTGAAAAAGCCAGTCTGATATTTACTTGAGTCTGACTTCTTGCTCGGTCAGCCTCACATTTCCTCTTTTGTTGGTCCTCCGACAAAATTTCCTAGTTTCTGCTTCTTTCTTACAGGCTCAGCCATAACTCAATATATCGTTGCCCTTTGCCTATAGCCAGCCTGTGCTTGATTGGGGACGTGTACGTGTGCAGTGCCGTCAAGAAATTTGTTGTATAGTGAGACCTACTATAATGCAATACTTCCTGATGGTCAGGCCGGCGACCTGCCGGCCCAAAGTTACAAGTGAGTTTTTTTTTTCACTCTCTGGGCACCAGGGGGTGCGAAACCACCACCATCCAAAACGAATTAAGTAATATAACCATTCCACAAGACTCTGAAGTTGTTCTGTTAAGGTAAAAAGTTGCTTAGATCAACTTTAATTAGCGTAAAAACAAGTCATAGGAAAAAGTCGCATTTAATCATTGTAGTAAATATATTGATAACATTTATTTAAAAAAGCTCTTTTGTACAGTATATTGAGTCAGAAAACCACGTCACTGCCGCTGGACTATGCTATTATATATTGTTTTCTTAGTCAATTTAACTCAAGAAGGCCAATAAGTCAGGGCTGACTGTCATTGGTACCCTCTCAAAACAGTAAATGCATTCATGAGGGTATTACTTAAGAGCGTGGACAAACAGAACCCTTTTAGAGTGACATCATATCCTGTTGATCATTATAGCAGGTCATTAAGTCAAGTGTGATACCTTTTACACAACAACAGGAACCATATATGTCAAGAGCTTTTAACACAACTCAAATTTTTATTCTGATCAAGCTATTTCGTCCATTACCCTGACATCATATTCACCGATTTACCTACCATGCACTTTTGTTCTTTTTCAGGCAATGTATCATTAAATTTTTTTTATAAAGAAAAAAAAATCGAATGAGCACTACCATTTTAAACCTTTTCGACAACATGTTAAGTGTGACTCATTGTAATAGGCTCAATATAGGGCAATCAAAAGTGACTAACTGTCTAATATCCGCAGAGCTTGAATCATAAAAACAGCAGGATAATTCACGTGGCTTCAGTGCAATCAGGTCAGAGTGTATGAAAGGTGGGAGTGAATGCCAGTAGCATTCCACTTATGGTGTGATACGGTTTGAGTTTGGAGTGATGTGATTGTGATGACAGAATAGTTTAAAGCAGATAATGTGGGACAGAATTGGACCAGGGGAGTTATACGAGGAAGCAAGAGGCAGTGTATCAAACAATTGGATGAGAAAATAATCCATATTAGAAACATTTAGTTAGATTTAACAACACTTAAAAAAACTTTATTAGATTTATACTTGGTTTTAAGAAATAGAACATAAATTACATTAATGTAAAGTAGTTTATCTAATACAAAAAAGTTTCTCTACAAAATGGCTTATATATTTTTTTATGTAATTTTTGATATAAATCAAAATTTCTAGAAGTACACATCTAGATATAAACACATTCACACTGCTGTATTGTTTCAGCATGCTTTTCAACATGTGGGTTTAAGAAAATCTGGTCAATAGCTTCAACTTTCCCTTGACTTATTTTATGCCTGTATATGTTGTGTTGCATTACCATTCATCTGACATTATAAATAATAATAAATTGCTGTGCTTGCTGACAGCTTTACCCGCAGGTATAGGAGCAAGAAGTTGTCATGTGGGAAATGGCATTTCTATAGTCACTTGGTCATATTGGCCTATGAGAGCAAGGGCTGGGAAATATAAACCGAATCCAACATAAAAGTGTCCAGATGAATCTCTGAGTTTGGCACTGGGTCCAACCTTTTTAACTGGAATTTAGTAACTATTAATGGGTTTTAACCTTGAATTGAACATTTTGTGTGATCGGATAATTGGAACGAAATTAAATGAGCATTGAAGATTATCCAAGAAAGGTGCTAACATGTTACTTTCATCAGGCAAACAACTAGAAAGCACTGCTAACTGTACGTTCACACCGTCGCCGACTTGAGCTTCCAAAGCAGCTGGAAGTCATTCATTTCCAATGGAAGCTGGCTTCTCTCAGCTGCAAGGAGCGTCAAATTCCTTGGCGTTGCATTTTGGGTGTTTTGAGCGTCAATCAGAAAGTTGAAAGAAGCTCAACTTTATGGTAATGAGCTGTGACGCGGTTCAGCGGCAAGCAGCGGCAAACGCCAGCAACCAATGGGAATATAGACGTCCTTCCCGCTGGCTGATTCCGGGGAGAAATACACAGTAAACTTTCATTCCTACCAAAACATTAGCTCCGAGAAAAAGGAAGAAGAGATAATAATCGCGTTGCTGTGATTAATGCTGGTTTGGTATCATATATGACATGACGTTGTTTGCTTACAGGGACCGCATGAGCGCATCTTTTATTTGAAATATTTACGAACGCTCGTTTTAAAGCGGGAATGCAGTTAATTTGATCACGGTGACTCCGATTTGACCGCAAATAATAATAGCAATAGCTAACTATTTCTTCCCAACCAAAACTGACCAAAACGGTTATAAAAATTCTGTCATTAAAAAGGTTTCTTCAATGTATTGCTTGTTTTTTTTCTGTTTATTACATTTTATGTTGTGACACTTCTATTCTCCCTGCAACGTCAGAGCGTTCAAAGCATCAACAAGCTTCCCCATGCTTTTTGACATGCGTCTTTGACAGAGCGGCCAGAGCTTCTTTGACGCTCAAGTTGGCGGCGGTGTGAACGTACGGTTAATGTCAAATCTGCTCTGGGAAAAGCGCTGAAAGGACAAATGAGTAATAAAGATGGTCAATGGAGTGACCAACACTGCAGCCCTAAAGTGTCACCAACTCACCAGTGGGCCCAAAGCTATTAGGTTTCTAAAACAGTAATATCCTTTTCAAATAAATTATAGAGGAGCCGTAATTAATCAATAAACAAGAATATTTATTTCATACTCCTAAGGCATGTTCAGACCAATATTTTGAAATAGCAATGAACATGAAAAACCATGAAAGGGTAGAAACCTCAGTTTGTTTTCATGTCAAGATTTCAAAAGATTTTATATATATTATATTTTCCCTCTCATTAATTTTTCTGTCATTCCATACAATTTATGGATGTTGATGTTCTTGACAGGGCACTCGCAAGTGCAATGATAAATGAAGTAGCACTTGCCAGCTCTTTCATCTCCATGTAGATTTCAGAATGGGCATCTACATGGAGGCAGATTGGGCATCCACTCTTGGATGGCAATGCTGATTCCTGCATCCTCTGAGTTACAGCTCCGTGTCTAGACTCATAGATGAAGGTAAGTGTCTTTGGCATGGGGATTTTTTTTTCTTTTTCCCGGGCAGTTTGTTTTTCCGCAGACAGCTGTCCCTTAACATGTCTGGATGGCTGTAGAGTCTTACTGGATGGCTGAGCAAAGCCTCAGGCAGGAAATTAAAGCTGGATTTAATAAACAAATAAGTGATGGAAAGCTGAAGATGAAAAGAAGCCAGCGGAAACATTTAAAACCACAAAAAGGAATCTTTGAATTAACACTGCACCAGTGGCTGCTGAGGGATTTGCTATTGTGGGTAAAAATGGTTTGTTTTATTTTTGCACATCCTTAGCAGTAGCACCATTATTCATAATTTAACAATTCTAACAATTCAAATCCTCTGAAATACTTGTGGAACATCTCCAATAATAAAAAAAGGAAATTTCTTTACTCTCACATTTAATGTTTAGAATTGTTTTCCTTCTGCTGCTTTAGCCCCCAAAATGATGTAAAAGCACAATAAAATGATGATAAGAACAGATATTGTGTGCACCTTGCTGTGAATTTTCTTTTCCACCAGGGCTCTCAAATCTTATTTGGTTTAAAGTGTATGTTCACATTCGGCAGGTTTGGTTTGATTACGACCGGACCAAAGACATCCAAATGAACAAACACGCATTACAGTTTGTTACAGGGATCAGAACTGCCATCTCCGGAGGATAAACTTCTGGCGCTGTTTTAACACAGCGTCCTTAGCTGGCAAAAAAATGCCATCATACAGTATCTATGCACATACAGCAGTCACTGTTTTCAACTAAAAACGTACAACTTTTTGTGTTTTGGCCATTCATTTACACAACAATGTTTTGGGTGCCTGAAGTTTTGAAATCATGTTTCAAAGTTTTTGAAAACGGTATCCGTGTAAACAACAAAAACACGAATCTCTGAAGAGGATGACATCATGCACATGCATATTACGTGTTCAGTCTATAGTGTTTCATTGCCAGCCCTGGCTGCAGAATAAAGTGGTTTTAGTCATTACGGTGTATCCGTGTGAATGGAGATTGTTTTGACAATGGTGTCTTCTGTATGCTGAAATCTCAAAGAAAAAACTTCTTTGTTTTAAGCATATTGTTGTAGTGTAACAAATTGTTATTGTCCCTCAGTCCAGCACAGTGCATTGTTTTGAATGTTCCTTATGTTCTGTAACAAAATATATATCATAAAAGCTTTCCAATTAGGTAGTGACCTTTTTCCTTATGCCTTTAGTTTAGCATTTTTAATTTCAGTGTTAAAAATATGTGTGAATGCTAAGCGAAACAGGACTAAATATGTCATTTTCTAATTTGGTCCAAACCAAACAAAGCAAGCGAATCGAACCACAAGTGTGAACACAACCAAGTGATTGTATCAGATCGTGATGCCATAATTTTTTTACTTAAAAATTATTTTAATAATTAGGGATAGGGATTAATAAAAGCCCTATTCGCACAGGATAATTACCTGGTGACCTCTAGTCATTAATCTTAATCCCGTGCGAATCGGCCATGTCTGTAATTCGTAAAGTAAAAATTCCCCACAAACGACCTACTATATTTCGCCGAACACCGAGGTCCTGTGATAATATTAGTCCCGTGTGAATCGGCATCTCTGTAATTTGGCTGGATCGTAGTAATTTTTTCAAGGTTTTTGTTTTATGTGTGCCTTTTTATTCATCTTTCGCGAAGTGTTTTGATTTTGGGTGCTGGGTTATATCGCTATTACACAATGACACAATTTGCTGAAAAAGAAAGCTGAAAATCACCAGAAGAGCAAAAACAAAAAGATTGATAAGATGGAGATGAATGACGTGTATAGCAGCATGCGGTAAGGAACTTTATTAATGTCATAATATATCATACAGCTAGACCTATAACGAAAATAAATTTCCAATCATCAGAACGCTTTATTGATGTCATATCAGGGAGATAAGTCAGTAATTTGAGTAAAATCACACGCTTCTGTAACCCATGTTGAAATATGACATAAATAAGAGTAAATAGTATAAAAGCTGCATAAATAAGTCAATTCATCAGAGTTAATTAAAAATGTCAATAAAATAATTTAATGTTAAGAGTAAAAGTTTTCTGACAAAATTCATGTCATTGCCCTTTAAGGGATTAGTGACGTCTGACGCAGCACGTCAGTGACGTTGCAGCATAGGCGCGATTGAGAAAGCAGAGAGGGGATTGAGAGACAGGTGCTGTGTTCGAAATCACCCATTACTCACTATATAGTGGACTATATAGTGAGCTCGCCATTTTGTAGTGCTGTCCAAATGTATAGTGATGATTATTATACCCTATATAGTCCACTCAATGTATCCCAGAATGCATTTTGAAAAGTAGTGTACAACCGATGGTCACTAACTTAAGCCCTACATACCATCATGCATTGCGCTGATCATAAAAATAAGTTATAATCATGTGTGGAGTAGCGCATTATAACAAAAACGGCCAGAAATCACTTTTAGTTTTTAAATTTTGGAGAAATAATCTCAATATAATGTAATGTATTTATTTTAAAAAATCTATTTAGCCCAGAGCCGGCTCGGCACCAGCTGACAGATGATGTAATCAACGGCGTCGAGAGACGATCGAGTAGTGTCCGAAATTGGTGTTTCTTTTATGCTGGTGAGCTCACTATATAGTGCTCTGCTCTCTACCCCCAACATAGGGGTTAGGGAGTAGTGCTTGAGTGGAGATTTCGGACACAGCAAGGGATTTTATGTGAACTAATCAACACCGGTTTTGGTGAGTTTGTAACGTTACTTTATTTTCTTGCATTTTGTCATGTTATGTTTTTCTTTCTCTCTTTGGTGAAATACTGAAACTTGGTTGTTTTAAACCGTTTACTAGTTAATATATTTGGTTTATGGAAACTGTGAATGTTATAAAAGTGAATTTATATTTTGTAAATGAAGGATGCGTGCAGTAGTTGTGAGTTAAAAGAGACTGCACCGCCGCCATTTTCTGAAGTGAAAAGTGAATCGCAACAGTAACGTTATGACTCAGAAACTGTGAAATATTATTTGTATTTGTGTAATTTGAGATTTGAGGATTTAAAAAGAGATTTATTGTGTTTATGACCTGTTGTACAGGTCAGGTTTTTTGCTTGGTTTGAAGCTCGGACGGAGCGACGATCGGGCTCTGCAGTGTGCGGGCGCGTGGGACAGGATTCAAGATGGCGAGCCAGACCCGGATTTTCAACTCATCCTTTCCATTCGCGTCTGTGAGGAAATCTCACGTGTATGGTGACTTGCTGCCAGAGTGGTAGGAGTATCAGGAATTGTTTTGAACTAACTGAACTGGAAATCGATTGAACTATTATTTTTGGACTGACTTGAATTGAATCTCTCCATTGAACTGAATCTTTTGATTGAACTGAATCTTTTGAGTGAACTGGACAATCGAACTGAATCTTTTGACTGAACTGAACAATTGAACTCACATTGAACCTTGAGGCTTTGAATTTAAAGTGTTTATTTTCTATTTCCCTTTTCATTTTATAGATCATAGGTATAGAACAACATATTGTACTCTGTAAATAATGAGATTTTTTTAAAGTATTCCAACTTCCGCTTCTACGTCCTTTAAATAAGCTCTGCATTTAATGGTGCATCTTTCCAAGAAATGCCTGGGTTTTGTTCCAGTCAGTATATTTCATTCTTTGAAAAACTGATGGGATATTCACTCCTCTTTTCCATCCGAATACACATCACTGTGCGTAACTAATGGGATTTACCAAAGGTGGCAACGTGAGGACCCACGCCCCTTTCTGTTAACCTGTGTTTCCACATGAAATGAACATAATGGACCAAATCCCCCTGATCCACAATACAGCATGTTTTATTTTAGTATCGTCATGTCAAGCAAAATATCTTCACCCTTTTGTAAACAGCATGCCTCAATGTCAAAGGCTTTGTTCAGACAGGCAGAAAATATCTTCTTTTTTTCGTGCATCAAGTCCAATCTTTTTTTTATTTATTTTTATTTTTTAATAAAATACACTGAATTACTGCTCACTCTTTCCTTGTATGGCGAACATTCAAAACGCAGTAAACAGTGAAAAAGAGAACAAGTTACTTGTTTTGGGCACATTATATGCATGAATGAATTTAATGGCACCTTCACATATGTTCTCTTATGCACCTTGTGTTCCCCCGTCATTACTAAAAACAAAGCTTTTATTTCATTTCATAAGCATTTCAATTCATTTTATTTCATAAGCTTTAAAAACATATTGAACATTCAGAAAATTAAACTGGCCTCATAGAGGTAGAGTAATGGCTTCTTCGATTTGGATGATTGATTTGGTTTCCTAGTGGCACAGATAGGTCAGAAACGGCATCCTTATCACATTGCCCATTTTAGGAAACCTATTACCAACATCCATGCATGAGGAATGACTAAATTGGCTCCTCAAATAGGTACTGTGTGACTAATTTCCATACTGCATAAATAGTAATCATATATTAGACATATAGAGTATTCATTATCTTTCTTAGTCAATAATCTCTTTACTTGTGCACAGGAAATAATATTTTGTAGTTCTGACAAGTCGTTTCCTGATGTAGATTAATTCATGCTGTAAACCTCTGTGTATGTTTGTGTATGTTTATGACAGTATTTATCCAATATGTTGAATATTGTGAGACGTTCCCTTTTGAGGGAGCTCGCACTATGTTGATGCGACACTTTGGGGAACGAGTACGCACTATGCTGCTGACATGCACACTTAGGACGAGAGCATTAGAGTGCCTGGTGTTTAAGGAATTTCCAGGCTATAGAATCTGATAAAAGTATGAAGGATGGCCCATCCTGCTGCATCACACACTTCTTGGATTGGGGCCCCTGAAAGGAGGGCCCAAGAGGATGCCATGTGTCTGGTTGAATGAGCCCTCACAGCCAAAGGTGGGGGCATGCTGCACACCTGATAGGCCATAGAGAAAGCCTGAACGATCCAGTTACTGATGGTCTGTTTGGATGCGGGAAGCCCTTTCTCTGGCGACCCGAAGCCCAGCAGCAACTGGTCTGACATCCACCATGAAGAAGACCTGTGAACATAAATCTTGGGAACAGGGGAGAGCAAATTCATTCTTCTTAATCCGCCGTCATGTGAGGTGGAGGGTGAAAAGCCTGCAGAACCGTAGGTCGTGCCACATTAGATGGCACTTTAGGCACATGGCCCGGCCTGGGATGCAAGATGGCCTTAATGTAGCCTGGAGAAAACTCCAGGCACCCATGAGATATAGAGAGCCCCTTAAGATATCCATTTCTCCTCAGAGAAGTAATGGCTGATAAAAAAAAAAGCTACCTAGAGGGAAAGGTTCTTGGCCTCAGCCGACTCCAAAGGTTCGAAGGGGGCCTTGACCAACCCTTTGAGGACCCATTTGGGAACTCTGGTAAGCCACAGGTCTCATCCTCCGAGCCCCATGGAGGAAACCTATGACCAGCTGATGTCTCCCCATGGGAGCGTGGAAAGTGGGGGCATTCCCCAGAGTCTTGTATCGACGCAGTCGCAGTGAGAGTTCCCTCGAAAGGGAACCACAGAGTGTTGTAACATTGTCAGTTTGACAAGTCTGAAAAGAGTTGTGGTGATGTCATTTAATATCATATAAACTCCCATCACCGTTTAGAGCTCATGGGAGAAGTTGCATGTCTGTAAGCAACTTTTACAATTATTTGACTAACATACCATCTGAAATAACATAACAATTTTCTCTAGTTTAATTTGATGCTTTAAAGCTGCCGTCGGCAATTTTTTTTTGATAATATTCAGTGAAATCGACGTGTTATTTGTTTTGCAAAAATCCAGCGCTCCCTGTTGACTGTGTCCAATCAGCCCAATCACAGATCGGGCACACACCACCCCTCACGCACGTTACGATCACATGCACACGCCTGAAGTTCACACAGTAAGGAAGAGTGATGGCGGAACACTAACAAACCAAGTAAGCTCATTTAGAGTATAAATTACGTTAGCAATTGCAATATATTGGTAGATTAGCCAGGGCAGCATACCTTCAAATAATTCATGGTGTTGATGAATGCTGATGAGACGGTCGCGTTCACAGAAAACCTGGTGCGCACGCACTCGAGCACGAACTCTGTGGGAGGGTATTCGTTGATAGTGGGGGAGGGCCATATGAGTTGTAAACATTCAAAATATTGCCAAAGTCAACTGAATCAGCCAATTTTTATATATTTTTTATGTGATATTCCAAAATTCACATAAAAATAGGTGGATGGCAACAAGCTTAAACCCTTGTGTGACGCTAATATAGTACATACACATGGCTATTGTTGTTGTGCTGAGGTTCTGAAAGAAATAAATGTGTTTATTGTCGCTTTACATTTTTCACTTTATTCAAAACTGATTATTATTTGTTCTTCAATAAAGTTCTTACATAAATTAGATAGTATTGGTCTTATTTCTACAAAACAATCCAGGGCCGCTGCTAGCCAAATGGGTGTCCTAAGCAGAATTGCATTGTTGCGTAAAGTTTCACGTTCGTGAAAATACCTGATAGTGATGCACGGGACTCATCTTGGGCTTTTTCCCTTCTTCTTCTCAGCACCAGACAGCTGTTGTCTTTTCCAAGGCACAGTTGTCCATCAATTTATAATAATTTGCAGCCAGCCGCAAACATGAGGTGTGTCGCAGCGGATGCGGGAATGGCGTCTTGCTTGTGCTTACTGCGCTCACTAAATACATCTTCTTTTTTTTTACTATTCATGTTACTTATGCTCAAACTAAAAATGTTATTGCCATCCCTGGTCTCCACTACTGCTTTATACTCATAATTATTTCATTTAATGAATAATGAATTTTACTCATTATCTATATAACTGACATGAACTATCATGAAAATGTTCTTGGTAAATAAATCAATGCATTGATTTTGCTGTATAAGGACCCTAGAATCAACAAAGCACTGAGTGGGATGAAGGCAGAATTTCAATGAGAACTGTTGACAGTGTTCAGCTCTCTCTAAGTCTGACCTTCAGTGTAGCTTACAAATCTATAGCCTACTGGACAAAGTTATATAGTCCGGTATAAAAGCCTACAAGTCAAAGAAAAACATACAATAGCAATGGCAAAACATTTACATTTTAGATATGGATGATAAAAAATAATAAAGAAGATTGTAATCATTGAATGGCTGTAATTAATATCAATCACTATATATATATATATATATATATATATATATATACATATATATATGTATATATATATATAAATAAATAAATATGAAAAAGAGAGAAGATGCTATTGAAATTTAAATGGAAGAAATATTATCAGTAGCCAGGTTTCCATCCAAGGTTGTTTTTTTTTGTGAAAAAAGGTTTAGCGCATCAAAATATTTACCCATACAACTCATGGAATTGCTAGGTAATCAATCTTGTTTTCAAATGTCGACACAATCCTTTTCCGTTTAACTTTAGCGCATAAATTCTATGTCGAATACTTTAAATGTCGCGAAAAAACTAGTTTGGAAACACTTTTTTGTCCAGAAAAAGGGCTTTAACGCAAAAAATGTGGTGTCACATGATATTTTCATCACATGGAAGATGCAGTCATCACAACAAAAGGGGGACTCGGAGCGGTATTCATGGACAGATGACGGCAAAAGGAATGCTCACAACATTTCAGGAGTTGCAATGAAAAATGGCTATTGAGGGCTACACTGAGCCATGGCATATTCTTCGTAGCAAATGGAAGTGTACTGAAATAGCGTTACCTGGCAGAAAAGCGTCTGTAAAGTGTCTCTCCACAACTTCCTCCCAGAACGCCCCTCTCCAGTTCATTGCCCTCCTCCAGAGGCCCCTCCCTCCCTTCTCTGAGTGAGTCTCTAAGTTCTCTTATGAGAGGTTCTCACACATTGAAGGCAAACTGGCCCGCCCCGTTTCTGTCTGAACTCCACATGGAACTGGCTAAGTCATGGAATGCACCATTCTCCACGAGGCTACACTCCAGTTGAGTTTGGGGCAAATGACTCGAAAGTCAACCTCAAACTTAGACATGGCTATGATCCTAAAGCGATTGGCTCTCCGCAGGTCATTTCTCTCATCGGCTCTGCCATCATCCGAGAGCGAGAGCAATGTTAATCTCCTCTGCCCAGTCAGGGTGCTGAAGGTTTACAAGTCAGCACCTCTCTTTATTCCCTATGAGTGCTTATGTACAAGTGCTGGCCCATGTTGCTGGCCACCTTATTATTATTCCCACTTATCTGGGTTACCCAGGAAACCCTGGGACGAATGAGTGTTTGCTTGGCACGCACAGTGTTGACAAAGGGTTCCTGTAGCGTAAGCTTATGCAATACGAGAGAACCTCTCTTTAAAGAACGTATTGGTTACCTAATGTAACCTCGGTTCTTCTCAAAAGAGGGAACGAGTATTGTGTAACCTGCCATACTCGCGCCACCAGCGACTTTCGCTTCAGTCGATGAAAACCAGAGAAACAGCCTCTGAGCCCCTGCTTATATACACTAAAACACTGATCTGGAAACTCCCATTAACAAATTTCATGTAAACGAATTTATGACTTGACCAAGAGAATGAAAATTCTAACATATGCAGGTAATACACACTCTGTCTTTGTATCTTTTCGATACAATATCGGTACTCTTCCATTCTTGGTACTGATACCGATTTGTAATTGAAATATTGGGTAAAGAAACCAAAAATATTTTGTGTGCTGTAGAGGGAGCGTTAGTGGTGTCCGAGGCCTGGGAGGAAAGCCACACCCACAACCCCACGGTGGTGGATGTGATTCCTATGGCCTCTGGAACATTTCTTGGATTATGGGATTAGTTTGTGGACATAATTCCTGTTTTTCCAATTCCTGCAGGTTCCGTGCACCCCAAACTGCACTGTTCCCCCACTGGTTCCATCCAGCCCTGAACTGCCTGTTTCCCCATTTCACCCAGACCTGATCTGTCTATTTCCCCACTGGTTCTGTCCAACCCTGAACTGCCTGTTTTCCTGTTAGCCCAGAATCGCTAGTGTCCACGCTGATTCTGTCCAGCTTTAATTCTCCAGCGTCCCTTCTGGTTCTGTCCAGCCCTGTATCTCTTGCTATCCCTCCCAGCCTCCCCCTCCTGCCCTCTCTGTCAGTGCCTCAGCCCCACCTCCTCTGGTACCCTTCAGCTACCCTTCATCTCCTGCACTTAACTGTGTGCATCTGCTTCAGTGTTTCAGGGCACCAGCTCTAGAAAATCCCCTGGCTCTACCTCCAACACTCCTCCCCAGCCTGTCAATGCATCGGCACCATCTTGGCTCCTCCCTCCCTCGGCTCCACCAAAAGTCTTCATCCTTACAACTCCAGCGGGCTCCCTTATCCCACTGGCTCTGCCTTGGTCAGACCTTGTCCTTCCTGCACCTTCAGTTCCACCTGGCTCTATCTTCCCCCGGCTATGCCTCAATCTATAGGTTCCCGTGTTCAACCTCAGATGCTCGTTAACGCATCTCCACCTTGGTCCCCAATGCCAGAGATGTCGTGTGGGCTCGTAGTCTCTTCGGCACCTCTATCTCCAGTGGGGTCTCCATCCGCCGTCCCCAGGGTGGCGCCTGTCTTCAATATGGCTCCTCCGGCCTTCGACTCCATATGGTGGCTCTTCAGGGCTGGTCTCTGGAATAACATCTGGCTCCTCCTGGCCAGGGCACCCCTTGGAGTTTTGTGTTTGACTTTGTGTTTTTTTGCCCCTCTCCAGTTCCTCGTCCTCCTCCAGAGGCCCCTCCCTCCCTTCTCTGATGTACTCTTTGCGAGAGGTTGTGCCTTCCAGGGAGCTTCAGTTAGGCCCTGTTTACATGAGAACGCTCGTGGGTGAAAACGTAAAATATTTTATCGGATGTGCCTTTCGTTTACACGGCGACAACGTTTTTGAGGCTTAAAACGCAAAAGTGAAACGACCCTCCAGAGTGGAAATCTTAAAACGCTCCACCGTCGCGTTCCCGTCTCAGACATTTGCGTCACCATTTGCATGCGAATTTCCCACACAAAACGCTCATCTAAACGCAGAATAAAAAAATGATGACGCAACGCCACTTTTGCGTTTTCTCTTCAGAATCGTTTCCGTGTAAACATAGCCTTAGAGTTCTGTGGTTTCCCTGTGACCCAGTTTCCCAGTATGTATTCATTAGTCATTTAGTTCACCTGGTGTTCATCAATTATCTCATTAGTTCCCTCATTTAGTTTTTGTATAAGTACTCCCTGTTTAGTTAAGTGTTTTTCCTGTATTGTCTAAAGTGGTTGAGTTCCCCCTGCCTGTTTATGAGTGTTTGGATTGAAAGACTTTTTCCTGGATTTTTCTTTCATCGTGAACTTCTTTGATGCAGCCACCCATGACATATGGCTATGGTACTTGGCCATATTGTAAAGTGTTACCTATAATACATGGTATATGGGATTAATGAACATACACCTTCTGTTCAGTTCTTTTGCCCCTCTGTGGATGACTCCTATGGATGTTCTGGCTATATCCTGAATCTTGAATTTGATCAATTTTTCTGCACAAAACTGCATTATAATAAGCACACAATGAGACAGTCAAACAGTCAAACCTTAACTGGGCTGCAGGTGTTCCCTGCAGAGATGTCTCAGGGGAGAGTGAAGAGTTGAATTACAGTTATCAGAGCTCACTGTCTCCATCTGAGAGACCAATCATCTCTGATTTTTAAATGAGTCCCTTCTAGAATTCCCTGCATGGCTGCTAGCATCTTAGAAGTTCAATTCATTTTATAAAAGAAAAAGAAAAAAATCCAATGGCATAAAGGGGCAACACAAAATATGTGTCCAATGTAATATTAATATAAAAAAAATGTTTGTCCTATATGTCCCAACTTAAGTGTAGTATGTTATAATGTTATACAGTAGATATAGTGTCCTTTCAGTGCACTATATCGGTTCAGAAAACAAAGTTCTTTTTTAGTTATTTTTTAACAAAGCCCTTTGCAGGTACAAAGAAGTATTTTATTCCATTCTTTAATTTAAGATTGAGGTGAGCAAGGATACACACTCTTTTTAATAATTCATTGTATTTGCTGCAGTGCCGTTAGCTTTCAGAACAGTGTTGTGACCGTGTGTGTGCACGTCTACCTAGAAGGCCCTTTAGTGCAAACACTGGAAAAAAAGAGATTGTGTGAATAATTATCTAAACAAAGGGCTAATGCCTGCTAGTTTACGTCAGAGCATGACTTCCAGAAACTCTTATGTAGAATTTTTCATGAGTCATGACAGCTGACCAACCATTAAGAAAAAAAGAAAAAAAAAAAAAACGTTTTTTTTTAGTATTTTACCAGGAATCCACAAAAACAAGCATTCACTTTGACTTAACGTGACATAACGTGTTCGCCTCAAATGCTGGTACCAAGAAAAATCTGTCACTACAAACACTGCAGCTGTGGTTAAAAAGCTTTGAATCCATCCTGAATCCTGCATCCATGAAAAAGAAAAGATAGAGAGCATGCATGAGGTGAGCAGAGAGAAATCATGCCTTTAAATGTTTTAGAGAAATGTTCTTTGGGACAAATGAAGCAGTCTGGCAACAGTCACTTTGATATAACACAACACTATGTTTAAAACATGAGAGCCCCCTGCTATGTCTGAATAAAACTGATACAGTAAAGTCACGCGCTCTGAGAAAAACAATTAAGAGTCTTTTATATATTTGGAAGCATTTATTCACATCAGTATAAATGGTAGACTGATGTGTACAGCATGCACTGGCTCTGGTGCCATAAAGTATAGACATTATTTCCCCAGTGATGGATGTCATTATTTTGAGGTCGCAGTAAAGGATATTGTAAATATGTTGTGAAACAGAAGTGACATATTACCATCTCGTGGGAGCAATACATCACTTTCAAATTAACATTCAATTACAACAGGTGGAACAAGTTGTATTGACCTGTATTTTCAGCAATTTCCTCAGCAAAACCCTAAGGAGATACAACTTTTCCCCAAAGTAATAATAGATTCATTTTCAAAATTCTATTGATCTACTTTCTGCAGCCTTCCCTTTGGTATTACAGGCATAAAGCAGAGGAGACCAGGGCTAGTCGTCTAAAGGCAAGATCACATTACAGGCCTGTAGACTACCTGAATCCCTGTTGTGCTCAAGATACACAACAATCTTTCCATCTGCCATCTTATTTTTGCGGCTTCAATTCTCAATTCCAGCAGGAAATGACTGAGGTGCCCTTGAGCAAGGCACCTAAACTCCTGATTGCACCATGGGCGCCACAACAAAATGGCTGCCCACTGCTCCGAGTGTATGTCCACTGTTTGCAGTGTGTGTGTTCACTCCACTACTCATGTGTGCACACTTGTATGGGTTAAATGCAGAGAACATATTGGGTTACTTGGCCTTCACATGTCACTTAAACTACAAGTCTATATAACTTGATGTAAGAAATATAGTGATTACGAGATTTTTGTGTTCCACCTTTTTGTTTTTATCGCTCACACAAGGTCACATGGCGATAATATCAAGCAGGTTGGAAAAAAATCACAGCATCTGTGAGTGCTCGAGACCGGCTCAGATCACGTCACTGACCTGTTCATACTTAAAGAGCATAGCCGACCACAGCTAACATTGATTTGACTGCAATCCAATCCAAAATATGTCTGCGACAATGAAATCTGCCCAAAAGTTATGTCATTGTAAAAAAAAAATCCTGTATTTTTTACGGAATAATGCTGGCCACTTTGGTTGCCAACAATTCTGTAAAAAATACATTAAAACTGTAATCACCTTTACACAATTCTGTAAAAAAACAATACATTAAAAAACCCATGTAATCACCTTTACAGTAGTAAACCATTCATTTTCTGAAATCTGTTGATATACCAACCTTTTGATGAATTGATTTCTGTTTTGTACCATTGTAATACACTGACAACCATCAGTCATCACAGTTACGTAGTGTGATGCAGGAATAAATGATTTTTATACATATATAATGGTTACTCTTACACAATGGTAGGCTACTCTATACCGTCTCCTTGATGGCAGGAACTCATACATTGGAAATAAAACATGGCTGTTATCAAAATCAATGATTCAATAATTGATTGAAGTGATAAGTGTCCCTTATACTCATAACCTTCATTGCAATTCTCACAAGATGTGCAATCTGCGATTTTAATTGAACCGAAAGATTGCCGTACCAGGTTTGCATGCCATAATTTAAAAGACTACCTAAAACGGCATTATAAAATAATTTCATAATTCTTTGATTTGCACCAAACAGCCTGGGTTTTCTTAAAAAATACAAGTGTTGGAATTTTGAGGCGATGTAATCAAAGTGGACTTTCCAAGTCAATTAACAATCAATAACTAATCCTAGATACTTATAGGTATCCACCTGATCAATGATATTGTCATGGATGATGACTGGGCTGTAATGACCTAATTTTTTGGGATCTATTATCATTTCTTTAGTTTTTGATGCATTTATGATGAGATGATTCACATTGCACTCACCGCACAAAATTCTCAATTTCAGACAGACACTGATATATCATGACATTTCGCCAAAAGACTCAATATTACTGTGTCATCAGAATATTTAATCATATAATTATTCTTATTTAAACTAAAACAGTCATTTGTATATAAAGTAAACAAAAAGGGAGAGCGTACACAACCTTGAGGTGCACCAGTACTAATTGGTATGGGCTCATCATTCATTCATCATTATTCAGTCATCAAACATTAATTTATTGTTGTGCAGAAAAATCATCTAATCATTAGCAACCCTATATGATTTAAAACAAATAAATAAATAGCTATACATAGCTATTTTATGTACAGTTATAACAATAGTTATACATAAATACTTTTTTTTTCTTGGAGTGGTTATGTCACGCTCAGGCTTTGGACGCAATGACCAGAACTGAGGTCAAACTAAAACGGGAAGGTATATTTGCAGTTATTCCATGAACACAATGCATAGAGCTAAGTGATGATACTTGAGATTGCTAGCAGATGAGATTAATTTGTATTGATAGCTTTGAGTCTTTGTCTCACAGAACGGGTTAAAGCATCTCACACGCAAGGGAACAACGCTGAGATGAGGCATGACTGGAAGACGACTTCTGATGACTGGAGATAAACTAGCTAGAGAGGTAGTCGGGAACATTAAGCAGGTGTGTAGCTCATCAGACAATGTGGTTAGGTGCCAGGGAGGAAAATGGAGGTCCATCACCCTAACTGAAGTCACTGAGGTAGTCAAAAAACTCCTCTGTGGTAAGGCACCAGGTGTGGATAAGATCTGCCCTGTCCCTTAAGTCTCTGGATGTTGTGGGGCTGTTTTGGCTGACAAGCTTCTGCAGCATCACGTGGTGGTCCGGATTCCGGACTCCTGAACTCTTTAAGAAGGGGAACCGGAGGGTGTATTCCAACTACAAAGGGATCACACTTCTACCTGTAAAAGTCCATGCCAGGGTACTGGAGAGGAGAATACGGCTGATAGTGGAACCTTAGATTCAGGAGGAACAGTGCGTTTTTTTTTTGTCCACGGACCAGCTCTATACTCTCTACGGGGTGCTGGAGGGTTCATGGGAGCCCAACCAATCCACACGTGCTTTGTGGATTTGGAGAAGGCATTCGACTGTGTCTAGCCTGTAGAGGGTGCTCTGGGAGTATGAGGTCCTTAGCTAAGGGCTGCCCGGTCCCTGGATGACCGTAGCAGGAGCTTGGTTCGCATTGCTGGCAGTAAGTCAGACTTCCTCCCGGTGCATTTTGGACTCCAGCAGGGCTTCCCTTTGTCACCGGTTCTGTTTATAATTTTTTATAGACAGAATTTCTAGGTGAAGCCAGGGGCCAGAGGGTGTCAGGTTTGAGGACCACATTATTTCCTCTCTGTCCTTTTAAAAACTGCCTATTACAATTTTCTGTGTGGCATAACTGTAAAAAAAAAAATGCACATGATTGGTTGGTTATAGTTGTAAATCCAAGCAATTAAGGCTATTTATTCCAGACAATCATGTGCACTTTCAATTACAAAATGAAATAAATAAATAAATAAATAAAAATAATAAATCTGGGTCAATTGTGTTTCAATTTAAATATTAAATATGTATTTTAGTGTTTTTATTTTGTTGCCTTGTGTGTGTGTGTGTGTGTGTGTGTGTGATGTTTAAACCCACAGTTATTCTAAGAGTCTCTAGCAAATTAAAAGCCTTTGCTCTTGTCTCAACCAATTATCACTTGCTTTCACTTAATTGACAGTCTATTAAAAGCACTCTATGCTGTGTAACCTAGAGTGTAAGAGCGTCCCAAACCATTAGAATAAATAATGTCTGTGCCTCTCAAGAATCACTACAACAATCTTTCATTATAACTTCTTTAGCTTTTAAGTGCTGAAGACAGCACAAACTGTTCCAATGAATTGAGTGGTTAATTTCAAACATGTTTTATTCTGAGTAACTAAATGATGGTTCTTTAGATTCAAAGTCACAGAAATTGTAATGTAATGCTCAGTGTTTGGGAAGGGTACAAAAACTATATTTAATGACATCCTGCAGGTAAGGCATGTAGATAAAAACAACTAACATGAACGTGACCGAACTGAGAATGAATGTGAGGGTTCAACTTATATAGCAAACACAAACAAGACTAATTACACACAACTGAAACCAAAAACAAGTCTTCAGGTGTGACAAATGAAAACAAACTGAAAGTCCATGAATAACAAAACCAACAAAACATAACTGTGACAATATACTGTGTAAATTTGATTTACATCTGTTCTTTTCCCCAAAAACATAACAGACTTAAAAATTGAAAATTTGCATCACTAAATTGGCCTTTGACATTTTAAGGAAACGTTTTTCCACCTCTGGCACAATTATCTCCCTGGTGACTTCAGCCAAATAAGGCTTAAGAAGAATGGGATCTGAAAACAGCATTTCTGGCCAAATACTCGGGTAATCTTTACTGGCTTACCTTCAGGACTTGCCAAGGTTATATTCCCAAAAAACAAACAAAAGAAAAAAAACGCACACAACTCCCAGAGTGCACTTGGATGTTATCAGGGATCAATCTGAGACCTTCCTGCAGAGCGAGGGAACCTCAGGGTCAGATTGTTTTGTCTTGCGTATAATTACAGCATCACTGTGGGTAGAACTAAAGCTCTTTACCAGAATGTTTACCTTATACTGTTTCATCAAAATATATTTCACCTAAGGTCAAGGCCTGTGGAACTAACATTAACAATATTGACCATCTGTGAATAAAAAAGAAAAAAAATCAGTGTTGTTAATTGTTAATGTCTGTGTCATGAACTAACAATACACTTATTTATTTAAACTTTATTATTTATAGCATTTATTAGTTAAGTTTGTGTGGTAAAACATATTAGGGACTAGTTTTCACTAGTTGCTTATTAGCATGCATTTTACATATTGGCTGTTTATTAGTACCTATAACATTATGTAGGCTATCTTATTCTGAATGACCATATTCCTCCCTTAAGTGAGGAGATAGCAAGAAGGAAGATAGACATCAGAGTGAGAAACTTCTCAGAAAAAAAGGATGTATCTGCAGAGATGCATGAGTTTTTAGGCATGACAAAGGCCAATAGGGCTTTAGCACTTCCAAAACAGGCTGCTTATAAAAGTGCTTCAAACAACTCATGTTACACTCCAACGTCATTCCAAATCTTCTGAAGCCATATGATAGCTTTGTCTGAGGAACCGAGTGAAACTGTTAATTACTGAAAACATTACCTCTCTATGAATACAGTCCCATCTCGTTAAAAGAGACATCTGGAATGTAGCATCACAATCATTTGCAAAACACAAGAGACCTATTGATGTTTGGCATAAGTGACGTCATGGGGGCTCTTAGGGGAGAAAATGTAAAGGTATTTCCCTAGATAAATGAAAGTTGACAACATAATGAAATAAGCACACAACAGAATGTAATTAGAATCAATATAAATTGAACATTTGAACACATGGCATTTCAAGATGTTCACAGAACAATGCAGATTTGGTTACAATTTTCACATTTAATGGAATGCAAATTCATTATTGACAGGCTACAGTTGTAAGGACTAAAATACAACACAATCATGAATCTGAAACATTATTTGGGTGACTATGCAGCTGATTCAATATGTCAGTTTTGAGAATTGTTGGTTCCATTATCCAGGCTCATTCAGCACAGGTGCACAACTAAATTGAAGGTGACCGAGGAGCTTGACCCCTGCGGGTAAGACTCTCTATTTCAGATAAAAATAACTAGATCCATTTCCTCCCAATGTTTCATCACAGTTCTGTTAGTGAAATGAATAAATGCATGGGCTTCTGTTATAAATATAGCTGTGTGTTATGCATAATTAACTAAACATAATGATTGATTTCAGTAACAAAATTTCGAATCTAAAAACATTTGTTTTTTCCCTAATGCATTAAGATGTTTAATGTGTGTGCTAGACAAGCTGAGTCTAACCTTCCCTGACAATGGTCTCAGTGAAGCTTCAAGTCTGTTCAGTCCCTTGTCTCTACTTTTGCACTGCTAAAGGCCAGAATAAATATGCGTATTTCTGCGGCAACACTAATGACGCTTATTTAGATAGATGGGGCAAGTGCTAACATGTAATAATGACAAATTTGTGCAAACAATGGTCTTGGAAAATACACCATTTTTGTTTTCAATTTTATTTTTTAAGTGGTCTCATGGGTAAAGTATTTGTATTCATTTCATACCAAAAACTATATTAAAACAATCATTGACTACCTTTTTTCCATGAATAAGACGAGATGACGATGAAAAACATTCCAGCAAACACAGAAAGTTGGCACAACGTATCCAACTTTCTAACAATGTTATAACAGCATGGCATGGTGAAGGTTGTTACAGCGTTGTCTCAATGTTGACATTAAACCACCAGGGCCTTTGCTTAATTCAATTCAAATTTATCTGTATAGCACTTTTCACAATACATATTGTTTCAAAGCAGCTTTACAGAAAGTGCATTTCAGAAATGTACATGGAAAAATATATTAAGTTAATCATGTAATAAGTTATGCTGCGGGTGCCTCTGACGGTCAACCAATGAGCTAGCCCTACGTTGTTAGATGTCAGAACCTGACAAAGGGGGCGTGGCCTTACTCAAATACAAATACTTTTCACTCCTCAACAAATACAGATAAAAATACCGGCTACTTTGCACACCCCAATGCATACTAGCGTACACTTATTACTATTCTAAATTACAGCCTAATAGATTGCTTACAGGATTAAACTCATTTCACTGTTCTTGTCTGTTTGTCTGCTATGTGGAGTGGATAAGCAGGTAGGCTACAATGTTTGACATCTTGCTAGCAATATATTGGCATAAGTATTTATTTAGTTCTACTTGTCAAGCTGTCATTCACCGGCAGGCAGGGTGTACTGTACATATTCAGATGAAGACTTTGTGTAACTTATATCTGCAAACATTTGCAAACAGACCTTTGCTTTGACTATGAAGATATTCCCGTTTTTCACCTCCCATACGACAGCGTCGTTAACCCATCTACTCTTGAAAAAAGATAGCTATCTGTGCTTTTGTTTGTCATTTTTTGTGTGGTGTAAGGTGACCGATTCTTTATAAGTTATATGTAAATATCTCCAATCTCCAAGTATGGAATGACTTTGCCAGCTAATATTGAAATATTAGCGGGTGCTGTGTATGGATCACACGTTCCGAGTATGTTAAAGGGGTCATGAACTGGCTTTTTAAATTTTATTATATTGTTATCTGAGGTCAACTTATGATGTTCGCTTGGTTTTTACATTCAAAAACATAAAAATGAATAAGTAATAATCATCAGTGCAGACGGGGGAAATTGTTTTGAAAACTTCCAATGTTGTAAAATGGCAACCAGAATTCGCCCATACATACTAGACCCAGAGTTTGTGTGTTGCACCATTCCTGTCAGATCCAATATAGATGGCATAGTATCGTTTTTTAATCTCATTCGGTGTGCAAATCAGTGTCTTGTTTACAAAACAATCCTCAGTGAAATGAAGCGAACAAATGAACAATGTTTTACCCTCATCAGCTGGAGCGTCTTAAAAAATAAAGTTTAACTAT
Organism: Hybognathus amarus; assembly: GCA_030378365.1. NCBI lineage: Eukaryota > Metazoa > Chordata > Actinopteri > Cypriniformes > Leuciscidae > Hybognathus > Hybognathus amarus. The sequence goes on along the minus strand of JAQIUQ010002507.1, from coordinate 206,882 downwards.
TCATTCCTAACGGAATCCAGAGGAAGCTTATGCAGCGACTTGTTCTTCCACAACCAGGCACTGCACAATATCGGAGAATCGGTGGGTGGGGCTAAACCAGCCGTTTTAAAGTAAGCGTTGATCTTCTTCTGTGAGGGTGGTGTTTTATCCTCTTTGACGTCATAGTTCCCCACTATGAAAAACGAGTCGTTTGCCAGAGCTTAGTGTCAATTAAAAGCTTTTATTGGATTAACTAGGACGTTTTCAGTTCTGAAACTTACTGGATATTCTTATAAAATGATGGCCTCTTATGCCAAGTTCAGACTACACGATTTTCAAAGTAGTCGGGTCGCTGCTCTTTTCCCACTGCATGACTATCTTGGCCAGCATTCAGTCACTGCTGTGTTCACACTGGACAATTGATTGGCGACAGAAGGTTTCACACTGCATGACTTTACAATAGGAAAAATCGCCGACAGACTCTGTCTAGCACGATGTACGCAAACTACGTTTCACAACAAACACACGTGAGATGTGAAAAGGAAACAATGCGACACCACACGTGCAAGACTGGAGTTCTCACGTAAGATTTTATTTTTTTTTTTGACCCGGTTGTGGTACAGTTCAGGTGAAACGTCAAACAGACACGAGTGCTCCTGCCAAATTTCTAAAAAATTTTCTTCCATTTATTGTGTCCAAATAGACAGAGAAGAAGCTTTTTTTCTGAAACAATATCGTTGAGATGTGATCTATAACTCCTCCCCGAACTCCCTGCTGCTCTGTATCTTGCTCTCTCACTGGCTGCCAGTGATCACCGATGTAGTTTTCAGTCAAAACACTTTTCACACAGCAGGATTTTGAATCGCCGACAGGTTCAGATATTTAGCATGCCAAATATCTCACGGGCGTCGGCGACTCGTTTGTGATTCTCTCAAGCCCCTTTCACACAGCACGTTGATCCCGGGAAATTGCCAGAACGCCTTCTGTGTGAACGCAAACATGACCCGGGATTGATACCGGGACTGATCCCGGGTTGGGGACCTAGTAACATTGCCGGGATCAGTCCCGGAACGCGCGCTGTGTGAACAAAAGCCAGGACCAATGCCGTAAGGGGTGTGTCATAGTGATGACGCTCGTGCCATTGCGCGACTCTGTTACTCTTAGAAGAAAGTTTGTGTTCGTCATCAACAAAGAAAGGACGAACAAATACCTGCAAACTGGAGTGAAGCAGAGACTAGGAGCTCCTCACTATCCGTACTGAAGCTGAGATCGTTAACCAGCGCTGTGGAACAGTATGAGCGCGTACAAATGCCGGGTCACATTATCCGTGTATTTTCCGGAATCTCTTGGTGAAAGGGGCTTCAGTTCGCGTCTTTGCTCATTCACACTGCGTGATTGTCACTTGCGTGAACGAGCGCCAATTTGCATGTGATTTCGGGGCATTTGTCTGCGATTTCTCAAAACCTGACGGCGAGCCAAAATCGTGGCTAAAATCATGCATTCTGAACTCAGCATTAGATGTCAAAAGCTCAAGGAAAATTTTATTTCTCAGTTCATCACCCCTTTAATCTTTTCTTGATATTTCATTTTAACATTCAGTGACATATGTTCACCGATTGTAGTATTGGAATGGATTGTAGTATTGGTAATTTGCAAGGCTGCAATTACCCTGGCTGGCCACTGTTTGTCACCATTTTGTCAGAGTTTGTTGCCCGCCAGGTCTCCATGGTAGTCACGTGACTCCAAAGTATGAATTGGCGGTAAGTTCGATTTGTATTAGACTCAGATGGTGAGTGTTTCACCTGATGGTGAGGGGGAATTGAATCATGACCACATTGTCAGCTGGACTTTTTGACTGTTTTGGGGGTTTTCGACACTTGGAATAGTGTTCGTTGGCCCTTTAAAATGTCTTCACCATCGGCTTGTAACACTGTGTCAATCAACTACACTGCATTAGAACTTAAGCATTTAAATGGTCAATTTGAGTCCCATCTGACACTAAACACTTATTTGTCACTTTGGTTTTTAAGAACTTGTTTCCTTGTTTTCTATAGACTCTTATTCCAGTTTCGAGGCCTTAGTTTGTAAGGTTGATTTACTGAAACCTAATTTATAATTTATTAACCTAATTTATAGAGCAACAAAATCCAATAAGGATTTTTTTAACAGAGTTCTCTGATCTAATTATAATTTGGCCACAAAAGCTGATGATCTTTTGCTTCTAGGTGATTTTAACATGTTTTTTTTTTTGCCCACAAAAGCCACTTGTAAGAGAGTTTACTCAGCTTTTAGACTCTTTTAACTTAATAGATTATATTTCTCATCAATATTTCTGACCAAGGCATCATTTTCCAGCTCAGGAGTTTACAGAAATTGAAATCTATTTTATCTTTTGGCGACCTAGAGACAGTCATTCATGCTTTCATCTCAACAAGGCTGGACTATTGTAACGCTTTGTATGCTGGTGTCAACCAGTTTTCACTAATGGGCTTGCAACTGGTACAAAATGCTGTAGCCCGTTTCTTAATGGGGAAGAAAAAACGTGAGCAAATTACCCATATTTATCAGAGTTTTATTTGAGTACAAGGTTTTGACTTTTGTATATAAAGCCTTGCACGGTCTTGCTCCAGTTTATATCTCAGACCTTATTTGTCTATACTCTCCACCATGAACATCCTCTGACAAATTGTTAACTATCTCACACTTGTGCATGGAATCAAAAGGTCATAGTGCTTTTTCCGTTTTTGGTCCGAGGCTGTGGAATTCGTTACCTCAGTCTGTTAGGTTAGCTGCAACTTTATACGTATTCAAGTCAGCTCTGAAAACGGATCTTTTCTTTCAGCCCTATCCATAACTGTGGATATGTAGCTTTAGTGGGTCAAAATGTTACATGTCATTTGTATGAAGTTTATTTTTATTGTTTTTATTGTGTTTCTGTGAAGCACCTTGGTCAGCAGATGCTGTTTTAAGGTGCTATTTAAAGAAAAGTGACCTTGATCTTGACCTGTCGCGTCTTTCTACGTTGCAATTCTACATTGTTACAATGTTGTGAGCACGTAGACAGCAACGTTAGCATGGTATAAATGCAACGTGCCACAGACGTAGCCACAACGTAAATGTGTTTGCTGGGATTCACATCATTAAACACTATGACTATATTAACGTAGAATATTGTTGACGGAAAAGACAACACTAAAAAAGTTTCCTGTGACTAAATCTTGTGATTTCTGAATGAATGCACTTATGCAACCTGTGTGACAATACAAATACTTTTTTAGATGTTGTTTTAATAGAAATACATTAAATAAATGTAGAATTATTGGAATAACAGTTAGGGATTTCACTGTTTAAAACAGATATTTGACACAGGGATAAAGCTAAATAAATAAAAGAATCTTAACACTACATGTAGCTCACAAAGGAGCAGATTAATAGAGAGAGACAGGGAGAGTTAAGACAGTTAAATGAGTACAATTATTATAATTGCACCATTATTACCGCAACATCACAACAGCATACCATTCCCTGTCTGATAACAGCCATACATAATTCATACTGGACAGAACAGGTTCCAATTGAATTTATAATCAGACACTGTATCATCTTAACTGAGAGCTTTATCAAACAATCCCTGGTCAGAGATGAGGATCTGCTCACCTTTTCTCCAGGCTCAAATGAACAGAACGAATGAGCCCGAGCGTGGAGAAGTGACATCATAAAAGGTCACCTGTCAGTTTGGGCTGTGTGGATGAAAGGGGTCCCCTACATAATGAGAATCACTGCTGCTTCAACAACACCCACCTCAATCCTCTGAGCGCTGGTCGCTAAATGAGAGGAGAGTGGAAAATGTCACATTTGTTCCACTATGCAAGCTACTCTCAAGTGGAATGCCCCATCATGAATTTTAATGAGTCCCATAAGTCATTAATAATTTCACTTATTAAATTGGATGACCATAATTTAAAGGCTTTTCAGTACTGACCAGTAGAACAGAGATAATGTGCACACTTTGGCTTTCAAGAGTGTTTATGTTCTCTGTGATATTATCTTTGTGCTCAGAAGCAGTTTCATGCATACCTACAATTCATCTGTTTACACTTACAAATAATCAGTATTTGGTTTATTTGGCATGCTCTCCAAGTGGAGGGCTCCGAGCTCAGTATTTTGTAATTTTGGTGGTGGAGGGATTCTGAAAGCTGTCGAAGAACATAAGTGAATGGGCTACATTTATATAATCCTCCTCTCATGCTGAATGGATAGATCATTTGTACATTTTCATCCCGAAATTTGTTAGTAAAACATAATTTCACAAGTAAAATAAGTATTTGAGTACTTGTTGTGCAGTGCACGGAAAGGGCTCCGAGCTCTGTATTTTGGCCCGAACCCAGAGTACTCCCCTAAAAATTTACAAACCAACACAGGACAGCAGCCAAGAACATTACTGGCAACCCCCAAATTGTAGAGTGCAGGGCTGATAAGTTAGAAGGGTTTAGTCTTTGGACCGGGAGGGTTCTCACATCAATAGACTGTTGCGGCAGTGGAAAAAATGTAGCCAGAAAAATTGAGCTCCTTCAGGCAGTCCCGGCGCCATGGGTGGACATTGGGGGGCCTGGCCCGCCCTGTAAGTCACTTGTGCCCGCCCTGGTGTGCGTTTCCCGAAAGCATCGTTAGCCAACTATGGTCGCAAGTTCCGTCATTATCAGCATAGTGTAACGAGTCGGTGTTTCCCGAAACCATCGTTCCAACAAACATTCGCAAACAGCATCGCAAAGTTGTGTGGTTTGAATGACAGCTCTCGACCTGTGGTTAGAGGCATCGTTTCTATATTGCAACACATTTGGACGTAATAAATCCTTATCTTGAGCAAAATAAGCAAGCTGACATTCAGTACAACCGGTGTCTTTTATTTAGAATATATACAAATGTAATTTACGTATTTTAGTTTGTCAAAATATTTAAAGTACCGTGTTTGAAGAGTGCGCATGTGTGAACGTGCTCTACTATGTAAGAACGAGCCAAATATTGAGTATGGTAATAAAGCAAAATAACTGAGAACAATTTTAAATAGTCCTCAGATGAAATGTCTATAGTCAGCGCAGTCTCATCCCAATTCGTCATATAACTGACGTTTTGGGACGTCTTTTGACCATTCGTCAATATACGACTTTTCAGGGCCCCCTTAAACGTTGGTAGATGATGTTATGGGATCCTGAACTCTACCCCATACCTAAACCTAACCCTAAACCCAACTCGTCACCTAACTGACGTTAAAGGTAAAGCGTCAGTTGTATGACGAACCGGGATCGTCATCTACCAACGTTTAAGGGGGCCCTAAAAAGTCGTATATTGACGAATGGTCAAAAGACGTCCCAAAACGTCAGTTATATGACGAATTGGGATGAGACTGTGTTACTATAGTTAATATTAACAAATCTAGCGTTAATTGGATCTCAAACAGTTTCATTAAAAGTAGTTAGTGCTTCACCACGTGCGAAACCATCGTGGTTGAACAATACATTGCGACGATGGGTTTCGGGAAACAGTTGTGACTAGCTAATTGAAATTCTCTGATGATACATCGTACTATGGTAGTGAAACAGCGAGTTACATCGTTGTACGGGAAACGCAGCCCTGGACGATCCTGTCTCCCTTCATCAACACTGTGTCACGTTTCATTTCAACGTGATCTCACAAAGCTCATGCAGCATGCTGAATTCAGCACTGAACAAAAACGCCAATGTTTTTGTGAGTGGATTTTATCTGAAATGCATCTGATTGGCCATTGCGTTTTAGAAATCAACATATACGTCGGTGATTGGCTACATTGCACAACGCTGCAAAAACACGTTATAATGAGAACTACTTATGCTTGCGACTGTAAATTGTTTTTTTTAGATATTCGTATTGCTTTTGTGCAATAGATTAATAACAATTTATTTGTTTTGCAATGTTTTATTTAGATAGGGAGTCCCACGCCCATTACCGCCCGCACTCGACCATCAAGTCTGTTAGTAGTTCCGCGGAGTCGACCAACCACCAGTCCTTGTTTGTTTGCACTTTTATTTATATATATTTTATCAATAGGTTACTGTAACCTATTGTAACGAAAGGTTACTTTCGTTACAAGTTGGTAAGTTGTATATACATGATAAATAAACTCCTGAATAAAAATAAAAATGTGTTTGGTCTGATTTAAAAAAAAATAATAAATGGACTTGATTGGTTTGTCATATTGAGCTCGGGAATGTCCGTTTGTGTCCTAAGCATAGTAGCGCTTAGTAACGATAGCTGTAACATTGTGAAAATTGTGTTGTATATAATTTATGAATCAGTATTCACATCAGAATTCAATCAGCTTTGACATTTAAATCTTTTTTACCACCTTTATAAAGGACATATCCCCTAATCTTATTACATATATGATTATATTTCTTAATGATTCCTCTTTCATTTTATTTTATTTTTTTGATTAATAAATTTTATTAGAACAAGATACTATATGTGTCACAGTCTTCATCTGCACCTGTATGTCTTAGTCTTCACTACACTTCCCAGAATCCTCTTGTCTCCACACCTGTTCTCACTCCCTCTATCATCCACCTGTTCAGCGTCATTATCATCTGTGTCACCTGTCTTTACCTCGTTAGTGTTCATTTGTTCCTGTATTTAGGCTATTTGGTATTTAGGTTTACACGGAAACGATTCTGAAGAGAAAACGCAAAAGTAGCGTTGCGTCATCACTTTTTATTCTGCGTTTAGACGCGTGTTTTGTGTGGGAAATTCGCGTGTAAATGGTGACGCAAAAGTCTGTGAAATTCAATGCAGTATGCACTTCAGGCGGCTAGGAGTGCATACTATAACAACACCAAGTCCACACGCCTGCGTACAACCTTCATTGTCAAGCAGACTTTTGCGTTTTACCCTTTACACGGGAACGCGACGGTGGAGCGTTTTAAGATTTCCACTCTGGAGGGTGGTTTCACTTTTTTGTATTTTTAAGCCTCAAAACCGCTGTCGCCGTGTAAACGAAAGGCACATCCGATAAAATATTTTTACGTTTTCACCCGCGAGCGTTCTCGTGTAAACAGGGCCATAGTTCCCTCTGTTCTTTCAGTCCTGGTTGGTCAATGTTTATACTTTGTGCTTTCAATGTGGATGGTATTGTTGTGCATCCTGCCGGTCTGTACCCGGTTTGAGTTATTTTTAGTAAAACAGTTTGAATTAGTACTTTTGCCTTGTCTACCTTCTTCTGCTAGCATCACCCATGACAATATGACTGTTACCGATCCAAAATCATTTACATTAAGCATTATACATTAAAACAATGACCCATAAATCCACAACAGAGGAATTTTCCTCTTGGAAATCCAACCATTCTTATTGTGACCCCGTCTGTGAACCCCGTCTTGGCTTAACGGCAATAACCTGGTTGTCCATGTCTGTCGCCATGGTTACTATCGCAGTGTGAGCGCAAACCTGGCGGAAACCAATGCTAACACGGATATGACGTCATTGACTGGCGCCTCCTCACCCCTGCTCACACGCCCTGTTTCCTTGGTTAAAATCACAATTTTCTCACGATTTACAAATAGTTGGAAACATTTGGGATATTGTAAGTAATCAACAAAACAAAATATATAACATTAGCCTAGTGTTCTTTAAATATTTTACTGCATGAATCCTGCATACCTTTAAACAAAGAATTGATGAACACACGCAAGAAGAGAGAACCAACAATATGTAAGCTTTTTCCTGTGAGCTGTAGTTTGCCCTTTTTGCCTAATTACTTTGTCAGATAAATACCTTAGCCATGTTAACTGTTTTGTTCTTCCTTCATATTTAATATATTTAAAACATATAAGATATTATCCTCATATTTTGATGGTTTAATCGAACTCGAAGGGTTATTAAAAACAAATATCATGTTCTGCTCCATAGTGGTACAAACCAGTAAATGTCAGTTAATCAGACACTGTTAACAGCTCCATAATGAAAACCCTGTGTTGTTTAGGCGTCACAAGCTTTTTCTTCCCCCTGAGGTCCACTTAAAATTTTGTTTGCACCAAAATCAATCATAATCTAGTTAATTGGCAAACTGAGACAAGCCATGCAGAATATCGAGAAGAAACATAAACGATTTTTATGTTGACTGTAATGAAGTGTTCATTTTAAAAAGCCCTTTATCTTCTCTATTTCTTTACAGAAATTGTTAAACTGCAAATTGACTCTGAAACTGAAAAGACAAAAGCCTTCTCTGAAAGATTACAACTACTAACATGAGCGTAATATGAAAAGAAAGGTTTCTACATTTCTACAATGCATCCACTATAGTACTACTGTTAGCTCTTTAGTTATTATCCCAACCCGATCACACCAAATGCGCCTTTATAGCACGCAAGTGTATTGTCGTGTAATATATACGCTAAAGTGAGTTTTTACGTGCATTTGATACGCATTGGTTGGTTAGGTTAAGTTTAGGTGTGGGGTCGGGTGCGTGTGTATTAGACGCTTGGTAGAATTAGTGGTGTGGGATGCGTGTGTATTATACGCAAATGAACTGCGTATCAATTGCACGACAAAAACTGCGTCTCATATGCACGTAAAAACTCATTTTCGCGTATATATTACACGACAATACACATGCGTGTTATAGAGACGCATTTACATGAGAACAGGCTGATTATCCACACTAATGACGCATGAATCAATATGTTAAAAAATTACAACGAATTTAGATGTTTTTACTAGGCAGCAGCTTTTAAGAGGTTTCTTCGATTAAAAGTTCACATCCACAGGAGAATCTTAATTTGCTCTGCCCTGTGGAGGAATTCAGAACAATTATTTGTATGTTTCGGGCCACCCAGGCAAGGGTGCGCTGCTTCTAAACAGAGTATGAGCAGGTGGGTGGTTTAGGCTATCTCACTTGCTTATGAGTCGGCTGGTCAGCCTTCACCTTTGGCTGAATGAGCCCACTCTACTAGGAGTATGGCTGCTTCTAAAGCTTTTTTGTCAGGAGTTTCCCTGAGTGATGTTTGTGATGCGTCTGTATGACCTAGACTTGAGCTCTACCCCTGGGCACAGGTGCTCTCGTCCTCTGTGCACTAGTTCTCACATGACGGTCACTTGATCCTATGGCGACGTGAGTATTCGTGTTCCCACAGCGTTTGACGCAGCTCGAAGTTCCATTGAAAGGGAACGTCTCGGTTACGTATGTAACCCTAGTTCCATGGCAGGGAACGAGACGCTGCGTCATTCCGCCATACTCCTGGCATTCCCGTTCAGCGCTTCCTTCAGGCCTATCAGAAGCTGATGCGCTGGAGTTTTTGGGTGCTCTATAGTTTCCTGGTCAATGACGTCACCCGCCTATGACGTTCCGTCTCTCCATTGGGCTGATTCCATACGCACAGCGCAGGGGCATTCCCACAGCGTTTGATGCAGCGTCTCGTTCCCTATCAGGGAACTATGGTTACATACGTAACCGAGACGATTTGTTTGGCCACAGTACCAAAAGTTTCCTCATGATGAAATGCATTTCCCATTTATTTCCAAAGCTTTTGCATTGTTTAGAAGCCCATTTAAAGAACTGTTTGTTCTGTCACAGGTGCTTTTTTTAGCTTGTGTTGAACATTTGCTAATCTTTATAGCTGCTGCATTGGATGTTATAAATGACTTTGAATAAAAACAATCTGTCAGGTTGGCAAGTAGAGATGTGCCAGGTAGTAACTGGATTGTTTCTTTCATTTTGGCACTTTTTCAACAATGTTCACCCAGTATCTTGACCGCAAAACCTTAATCTTTCCACACACCGTCAGCTATCAAAATGACAAATAATATATATATATATCTATATATATATATATATATAGAGAGAGAGAGAGAGAGAGAGGGAGGGAGAGAGAGAGAGAGATCACTAAAGATAACATACTTATTACAATTATTAATTAAATGTAGCCTACTTCAATCCAGTGAAATTAAATTACTTTATTTTAGAAGTTGCACTTTGTAATAAATTACATGCATGGACTACTTTTACATACAATGCATTTATAAACACTTCATTGCACTTATTTCAAACCTGTCAAAAGATAACAATTTTAAACAAGTCTCAAACTCACTGTAAACATAGAAATATCAAATATAATAATACAAAGAAACAAAATGTCTTTTTTTCTTTCATAATGTCATTTTTCATATTATTATTGAGTGGGACACGCTGTACGCTCAGTCAGGTATGCCCAGAGTGTTGCAATAGTTCATCATAAAAATTTTTCCATTTCAAACTTGATCTCATTGTTTAGTGTAGACAGCAGGTTGGTCTAAACAGAGGCCTCAGGATATTGTCTTGTGGTGGTGTGGGATATTACCCAGCCATGTTGCCATCCTGGAGGTATATCTGAGATTTTATCTTTGATGGCTGTTCTTAAACTTTGGTGTACCAGCCGTAGCAGGCCCAGTGTTCATTGTGTTTCCTAGATAGAGACTGAAATACTACAAATCTTTATATATTGCATATCTACATCTAAATATTATTTTAACTTCCAAGTTTATGTATTTATATGTTTTACATCTTTTTAGCATAAAACCATTACATATATGCATAGACAACAGTTATTATGCTGTTTTTTTTTTTTTTTTTTTTTTTTTTTTTACTGGCGAAACCAGTTATACATTCACTAAACATTTACTTAACATTATTTTTTTTTTACAAGTTTTACATTCAAAATAGTATGCAATTGGAAAGTGCTTATCTAAAATATTTAGAGTATATAAATAGAAAAATGTATAAATATATGAATTTGAAAATATAAATTTTATTTAACACCATTATGCTGTCAGCCCCTATTGAATTAAAGAGCAAAATTAGTTATTTACCCTTATTTTAGTCTTGTATGATTTGATCAGGTGTGGTAATCGGCTGAGGCAGTTGCTGAAGAACATCTGTTCTTGATGGAATACTAGGACTGAGTTTTATATGAGCAACAAAAGCCAAGAATGTTCTTAGTGGATTATGATTATTGCATCATATTTTAGCTCTGATCTGAGATAACCACAAAAAGCTGTAAAGTATCCTGCACTCATTTATTTCTTAGAATTCAAGTGCCTTATTTTCATTAGTACATTAGTCAAATGCTGTCAAGGCACCATGAAGCCAGATGGCAGTGCCACGTTGGCAGTGTCGTGTTGTCTGGGACTTTCACTGCAACCATGGGGGAATGCTGGGAGTTTTTATTTTACTCTGTGCCTCTGTCCTAGTTGTTTTGTTTTTGTTTTTCTTGGAAACTTTTATTTTGAAGTGTCTCATGTTTAGCGTGGCCTTGTTAGCTCCTGCTGGTAGATGCTAGAACAGTAAATTCTGATGAAAACCATAGTTTTGCAGGCAACATATAAATCAAACATATTTATTTGTTATAGCAGATGTTTTAACTGTGAAAGATGTTTTGTGGGCTCTTGAAAACAGGACTTTTTGGAAATATATTCCCGTCTTTGATGTCAGAGCTCAGGATTGATGCCAATGAAGGGTTTTAGACTTTTTGTGATATCATCAGGAATGTATGTTTTCTTGTGGCTTCAGAGTGATTACACTTGTGAAAAAGAAGTACAAAAAAGTGGGTAACACTTTATTTTGATAGTCCACTTTAGACATTCTACTAACTATAAGTAACTTTTCAACTACTTGTCAACTAACTGTCATTAAAGTATTAGTAGACTTTCAGCTTAATATCTGCTAACACTTTATTTTCTTGGTCCCCCAGCAGACATTCAACTGACTATGAGTAACTTGGTGACTACAAGTAAACTTATTCTACTAACCCAAAGCCTAACACCTAACCATAACCTATAATATGCCTATACTCTAGTTGAAATGAAATGTTAGTTGAAATGTAGTTGAAAAGTTAATTATAATTAGTAGAATGTCTAAAGTGACTATCGAAATAAAGTGTAACCAAAAAGGGTACTTTATACGGAAAAAAAGTTAAAAAGAATATACTAAACTTTCGTATATATTTATATATTTATTTATTTATATATATATATTTTTTTCATATTTATGTGTTTTGATGGTAACCTCTGAGGACCTATGCATTAAGCCATTGTACTGCATGTTGAATATTTTTCTCCAAACCAAGATGGCCGATAGCCAGTCAGAAATGCCAATTTGCTCCAGAATATCAATCCATCTTTTTTTTCCTTAAAAGAGTCTTGCAGGTAAAAAATAAATGAATAAATAAATTGTTGTAGCATCAAGTAGGTTTCAATTTATTTGGATGGTCCCTTTAACACATTCAGTTGACTATAAGTAACGTTGCACCAACATCTCTACTAACTCTCACTAGAGTGTTAGTATAGTATTAGTAGACTGGTAGGATTAGAGATGGAATAAGTTGACATGTAGTTGCAAAGTTACTTGTAGTCAGTATAATGTCTGTTGGAGGAGCATCACAATAAAGAGTCAGCAGATTTTGAGCAGACAGTCTTATTACTCAAAAAAGAGTTAGTTGAAATGTAGTTACAAAGTTACTTATAGTCAATGGGATGTTCAAAAGGGACCTTTAAAATAAAGCGTTACCCAAGTAACATCTACAACCCTATTCAGATGGGATATTTGAACATGGAGAGGTGGGGTAATCCCAGAGCTTCTCTGTGATTTTAGTTCTGTTTGCATGTGCCAGTAATCATTACGAACAATGTCAGAAAAGATTACGGTGACTTTTACCTTCTTCTACATTTAAACATTTCTTGTTTAAATGTAGTTTTTCATGTTTTTTCAAGGATGGAGGTGCTTAAAAAGCATTCAGTTGTCTCCACTCAAGTGGACATCTGAAAATCTCTTTGAAAATATGACATCACTCTTCTTATTTTACAAGGCTTACTTGTACTCCAAGTACTCCAACTTGATTGACTCCAAACAACTTGGCTGAAAAACTGAACACTCACAAGTGTAGATAGTGTCTTGATTTAAGTCCCTGTTATCATGATCATCATTGTGTTTTAATTCTAAACTGGTGCACTTTATGTTTGAGTCATGGTTGTTACAGGCAGTCCATTAGTTAAAATTAGGTCACATCTTCATTCTGGTTTTGGACCATGTCTCATAACAATGGATGACCAAGGTAAAATATCTCGGATGACTGGCTCCTTTTCCTCCAGATACCATTATGTTTTTTTTTACAATAACTTAGAGACAGCCTATGTGAATGCAGATGGCCTCTTTAAATGTATGGCCTCCGGTAAGATCTGGAGAGTAATCCGCCTTACAATTTCCTCCTCCGCTGTCTTTTATCTTCTGGTGTCCAGATGCTTTGGGAAGTGGGAGCGTAAATATCAAGCCGCAGTACACTATCATCCAGTGTTTCACATATTCTCTCATTCTACGTTTTTTCAGGTCACTAACGAGGTGGTTTGATGACATCCTCCAAAACTTTGATGTGTGTGATGTTTTGGCTCAAGACTTCTCATTTGATGTGTACTTCTTCTAAGCCAGAAAAGTTCAGAGGTAAAGGGAAAGGACACATTCTCATTTTTACTTTTGGTGATGTTTTCATCACTGTGTCTGATCTCCGAAAAGCTTGATAAAGACAAGTGTTTGATGTGTTTTCTTCTCTTGAACTCACAATATCTGAAATCCTTCAGTATCATTAAGTCTCCAAGCTCCCTTGAGGAGTTTGTTTGTGTGCTTGCATGTGTGTTTTTACAACGCTAGAATAACATTTACAAGTTATAAAGCAGATTTCATTTTTATGGCCTTGAACATTGCGGCCCTGATCTTAATTTTAAATGAAAGGCAGGCCAGGCCTAAAACGATTTATTTTATATGTTTGTGATATTTTATTAGCAATAAAAGTCATTTTTTCAAGTATGACAATTATTTTCTACTGAATAGAAGCATCTACTTAGTACCAAGGAGAATGTCTGCGTAATATACTGTATGATATAACACAGTCTCATCCCAATTCGTCATATAACTGATGTCTTGGGACGTCTTTTGACCATTTGTCAATATATGCCTTTTCAGGGCACCCTTAAACGTCGGTAGATGACGATCCCGGGCCATCATACAACTGACGCTTTACCTTTAACGTCAGTTAGGTGACGGGTTGGGTTTAGGGTTAGGTTTAGGTCTGGGGTAGAGTTAGGATGCGATAATGTCATCTACCGACGTTTAAGGAGGCCCTAAAAGGCATATATTGACGTATGGTCAAAAGACAGTCCCAAGACGTCAGTTATATGACGAATTGGGATACATACTTACTATAAGTAACTTTGCAACTACATATCAACTAACTCTCATTAGAGTATTAGTAGACTGTCTGCTAAATATCTGTGGTAACACTTTAGAATACGGTTCCTTCGTTAATGCATAACTAAGAACCAATGAGTAACACAATATTAACAATCTAGTAACTATTATTAACTAACAAGAAACTCCGATTAACGAACTAGTAAGTAATAGAGCACAAAATGTCTTTAGTAACACTTGAGTCATTACTAGTTAGTTCCAATGATCTTCACTTTATAATACGAATCCAAATAATTAGTAATTCCCACAGAAGTATCTAGTAACACTTTCATCTGTGAGCTATTACTTACTAATTCATTAATACGAGTTTCTTTTAGTTAATAGTAGTTACCAGATTGTTAATAAACTTTTTCAGTAGTTCTCTGGGAAATATTAAAAAAATAGTATTGATTACTTAATAGTGAACTACCACATTCATCTGTGCGCTATTACTTACTAGTTTGTTAATCAGAGTTTCTTGTTAGTTAATAAGAGTTACTAGATTGTTAATATTGTGTTACTCATTGGTTCTTGTGTAGTTATTTTTTAACGAAGGAACTGTATTCTTAAGTGTTACCATATCTGCTAACAGTGTGATGGTCCTTCAACAGGCATTCTACTGAATATAAGTAACTGTATGTCATCTTATTATTCTAACCTCTAATGCGAGTTAGTTGCTTGCAAAGTGTCTGAAGCATCTTGACCTCAAAATACGTTTTCTTTGTGCTCAAATGCATTACACTCTGTCCACACTTGTTCTTTAGTGGCATCAATCAAAAGTTTGATCTAGAACATTTAGTGAGGCAAAACTGTTTAGATGGCATAACATTTTTCTGAGTGTGCTTTTTCCTCTATAATCCTTTGGGGCATAAGATCAAAACCTTCAAGTACTTTAGAGTCATGTGACTCATATTTGCTGTGAGAGGGAGTGGAGTAATCAGCTATAAATGTACAGGAATGCTGTTAGTTTGAAATATTAATCAATATCCTTCTGCATCTCTTCCTCTCTGAAAGGTTTTGATGCCAAAGCGAAGAACATAATAAACAACTTCCCAATATGACACAATGGAAATTACTCTTTAATATCACATACCATTGCCTCTGTCCATTAAGCTTGTAAACATATACCGCTATGGAATTTATCTCTTTTTGATTATGGTAATCTTCACAGCAGACACTACAGAGATGATGAGCTTTATTATTTGATTACAACAACAACAAATTACACAGCATCAGTGGCCCCAGACGGACTCACTGGTTCACATATATATTTACACAATGTGAAAGCAACAAGCATCAGTCTCTTGGGTTTACAAGCACAATTTATAATCGCAGTGGAAATATGGAAAGGACAAGATTCTGCTGCTAAATATGCCATATACTGCAGTTATAATTATTAAATTGAGTCCTCATATACTTGTGTCAATACATTGTTTATACTCCTTCATATGGTGTCAAATATATCACATATACAGTATGTATCTATATCTATACTATTCACCAGCACAGTATATTTAATTCATTACTTCTGAATTAGCTTTGTTTCACTGTGTTAAAGGAGCATTGAGATAAACCATCTTTCAACAACCAAGGCAATAACACGAATGCCTGTCACAACATTCATAGTACAGATTATTATAGATTATAAGTAATATCAATACAATAAACGCAAGCCTGTATTATGACGTACTTTAAAAACCAACAAAGCAAATTCACAATAGCGGTAAACAGATTATAATGTTCAATCTTCAAAGATAATAAAGGAGATCACAAGCTCACAAAAAACTCACCAAAAAATATACGTTTAAGGCACTGGTGGCCTAAAGTTTATAATGTATCACTTTTCATATAGTCTTGTTTTCTTTTCCTTTTTATAGTCTTGTTAACACAATGCACAGATTAAATTTGAATTCATTTTAAAGTATAATTAAATCCTATTATAGTATTACCCAAAAGTAATTAAATGTAACTATAGAGTAGATAGCATAACCCCAACACCCAACATTCATTCATTCATTCATTAAAAAAATGCTTAGTTGCTTTTTTCTTTTATTAATCATAAACACTAAGTCTTTTTATTTCACCAATGACTTGTAGGTAAAACAATCTAAGTCTGTAACGGTAATAAAATAAAAGATACATGATTTACATTATACACTGCAACTCTAGTGGAGGTTGTGAGTTTTCTCCTAGGACTCTATACATTACATACAACAGAGACCCACTTACAGCTATGGTCCCATGCTTTAGTGGCGGCATCCATCTTTTAATTCAGGATTTGCTTAATGGAACATGTTACCACAGTCGCTGGGGTGGAGATATCAGTGCATGGATGTCAGTAGATGTACAGTAATAATTTATTTTAGATGTCTCGCTTTAGCTTGAAGCCTCTGGAGGTGGTTACACCTTTACCTCAAGAGTATGACATTTCTGGGTTAGTCACTATATATTAGGCATCTTTAACTATGTACTTACATATAAATATGTTAAGCTACAACGCACTTATTGTGTTGCAAAACACTTTTGCTGCTATTGAGTTTGGATACATGTAATTTTAGGGACGGGTTTGGTGGTATGGGTAGGTTTAAGGATTATGGGAAGAGTCAACTGTATAATGATATAGAAATTAATAACAGCTGTAATTACATGCAGGTAGTTTGTACACACAAGTACACAATAAGTGCATTTTATCAAACTATTTAAATGTTAGTACATAGTAAAAACAATATAAATTTGGGACCACATTTATTTTACTACCACTTATTTGATACTGTACATTCATTATCGGTTATTCTATTTAGAATAAGTATTTAGCATATTTATTTATGCAAGACTAACTAAAATGTCCTGTTGAGATTTTTAATGGATTTAATAATGTATATGCAGTTTAAATATGATACTGTTTGTAATTTAATTTATTTCATATAATTAACATTGTTCAAGTTATTAAAATGTCCTTGTGTTATAATAGTAATGCACCTGTACATATATAGATTTGTTGTTTTTTTGTTGTTTTTTTATGATAGATCTCTCTGTACAAATTATGTAACATTCATTCACAAGGACTACAAGTCCTCTAAATATAGAAACAAAAAAAAATCTAAGATTATGAAAGATTAAATTAGCATATGCTCTTCATTTGTTTTTATTTTAAACTTTTTGGTGACTGAGGGTGAATTTTGGAGAACGTCACTATAATTAAATCTATAAAATGTTGACGGGATGAGCATAGGTTTGCTATTTGTTTTAGAAAGCACAATCTGTCATCAGTTTGCATGAGCCAGAAATAAATCATGATGCCTTCTCAGTGAAATCTGTCCACTGCCTTAGTAACAGATGCTGCTTAATCCTGGTTACAAGGCTAAGCTGCCTGCAAAAGAGATGAACGTTTTAATATATCATCTAAAAAAGGTTTTAAAAGGACATTTTGGCTTGACCACACTGCACATAAATCAAATCCAATTTTTCAGACGGACTGTCATTGTGTAGGTAATGTAATTTGATTTGTTCATGCAGATAGTTTAGTTAATATTGGGTGTGTATCTAAGTGATCAGTTGCTGTAAGCGTCAAGAACACCTAAAATGTCTATCCAATCATGTCCATCATGACATCGTGCCGTTATTCCGAAATCCTGAGGCACATGAGAGCAAAATTTTCAGTGACATTTTATACATTCATGCATATACATATGTCCAAAACCACTGACTTGATCAAAATAGAATGGTATATAATGGGAAAAATTGATATAAAAGTCTATGCACACAATTATTTATTTATTGGACTACAAATGCTCTTCTGACTAAACACATTTTAGGCAAATATGCCAAAAAAACTGTTTTCTGTCTGTGTGAAGTTGGCTGCCTCATTGTTCCTTGTCATCTTGACTGATGAAGCTGTTAAACTTTTATTTTCATCATGCTAATTTTGTCTGTACAGAGGTGGCAAGGTGAAGCATTTCGAGGAAAGACTACGCAGCATAGCCGAGAAGAGTTGAGAGGTTGTGTATGTAATCTAATGAGAACACTTTGAGTTGTCTGTTGGTTTAACATCATGAATAATGTGGTTAGTTTAGGCTTTAGATTATATCCTATTAATCAGAAGAGAGCTGTGGGTCACAACAGCATAATGTGTTCGGAGGTCTCGCCATAGACTTCTCAAACACGCGTCAGGGAAATCAATGTTTTACAGCCTTTATGTTTTCAGCCCTAGCACCCAAGTCTGAGAGCATTAACAACAGGGAAACGCCTCCAGGCCAAGGCAGGCGTTATGATGTCCGAACTAATTAGAGTGTCCCAAAGTTCATTTGTGAAATGCATTTTCTACAGTTGTTTGCCATCTCTAAATGCTTATTGTTTTACTGGATTAACATGCCAGATGTTGTTGCTGTCTGTTCAGACGTATTCATTTAAGTGTTTAGAGTTTAATTGATTCCTCGTTCCGCTAATCCAAAAACATTATGTCAAATGTTTCCTTCATGAGAGCATTTCCTGAATTAAACTAGCCTGTTTTGTGCAACAACATTAAAAAAAATGTGGGCTATGAAACACTGAATCCACAAAAGGGTTGAATGCATACAGTATTATCTGTCAAAAACGACATATATGCCACCTACAGCAGGCTTTATGCTACACTTTACTATTGCTTTTTCACAGTTCAAAAAGTATTCAAACTTACCAAGATATGTGTTTTTCTCTTGCTTTGGGGACTTCTTTATTCTATTCATAGGAAAACATGTTGTAGCATGCCAGTTGTTGTTTTTTTAGAGTGAACACATGGTTTTAGTCTGGATTCAAACCTGACGTTTGCTTCAAAACGTCATTCACAGGAGGATCTGTAACACTGGCTGTGCATTGGTTTCATGGTCTCATAAAAAAGGAGTCATGATGGGCTTGGAAAGGTCAGAACTTAATGCATCTGCTGACCTCATTTCTCTTCTAATTAGAATAAAACTGAAACATCTGCCGATCAGACATCCATCCAAAACCCCTTGAAGACTGAGTGATGCAATGCAATTTAAAGACTGTCATATAAAAATGTTTAGATCCTTTGTCAAAGCTTGCAATCAGGAAGAGTTCAAATGGTCTGTTTCAACCACAAATGCCATCACCTTTTCCGATCTCAAAATACTAATGGGATGCTGTTCTAAAATGTCAGAAACAAGCAAATCTGACAACATTGTCTGGGAGAGCTAATAATTCTAATCTTTGTGTGTGATCCTGAATACCGACCCATTATCCAAGGCATGAGCAACGCAGGGGAAGTATGCTATTAAAACCCTGGCTGGTGCATCAGGGAAAGTTGGGATGGCCAAGTGGCATACATTTAATGGGGGAATTGGCAGGTTTAAAAGGGCTGTTGTGTGATGGGTGGCCATCAGGGCTGGGGAGGAGTGTGGATAACAACATTGTTCACTGCAAAGTATATGGGTTCAGGGAGCAGATGCACATGGGGGAAAGCCATGGGGGGGAAAAGAGAAACATAGAAAGCAGGGAAGAAAGGGACAGACATTTGGAACAGAGAAGATAGGTGGCAAAATAAACAGAAGGGAGAGTAATAGGAATATTCCAGGGAGAATGTATGCCGGTTCCTGCTCGGTTATGATTATGCTCAACTGTACCTACGGTGTAATGAAACCTTTTGCACATAATGATGTTTGAAGTGATGACAGAAGTGACTCTACCATCTTTTAAAACCAGTGTTTCCCAAGCATTTTTGTCTTCATCTTGAGCTTCATCAACACCAAACCAGAAATGTGAATTTTGGTGAAAAAAAAAAGTCTATGAAAACATCCATAGTCATCAAAGTTGTAAAACAAGTCTTATTGCTGAAATGTATGCAGTTCAAATCAGTCGTGTGAGAATCGTTTTATGACCAATTTACCTAAATTGTTTCATTAATGGTGCCTATTATTTGGTTTTCTTTCATTATAAAGGAACTGAAAAACATCATGACATGAATCATAATTAGTTATTCTAACTAATTACTGTTTTACATGTAAAAAAAAATACCCCTAGGATTGACTTACAGTCAATGTGACCACTTACTAATAAGTAAGTAATAATATTAGTAATTATGTTTGGATGTGAATTGCAGATGCTGTACAGACAAATTAATTAATAATTATATAACAAGATATCATACCAAGTATGTCATAACTTCCTACTTAATTTCAGATTAAAATCATTTTAAATCAAAGTGGCTGAGAAAGTGCAACATACAGTACGTATCACTGCAGGTTCACACTTACTTTTACTTAAATGCAGCAATCAATTTAATGTTTTCAATTTTAGTGGTTTGACCTTTTTTTTACTCAAGTCTCACGTCCCATGGGCATCAAAAATATCTGACATTAATTCAAGCCCCGCTCTCTTTCTCTTATCTGCCTCATTTCTTTTAATTCTCTTCTAAAAGAAGGAGAAATGAAACAATTGCAAATCAGGTTTGAATGATCTTATTTGATGACCATATATGAGGACCTTAATAAGCTTATATCTATCAAATTTGTGAGAGCATGTAAAAGCAGTCATAAATCAGTCTGTGAGATTATGACAGATCGGCATGAGTTTATCCTAATCGGGTGTTTTAGATTCTCGTTCAGTTGAGGTGACCTGCACTGACCGCCACTCAAGATGATGAGTCACAGATTGTGAAGGCCATGCAGGACATCAATGAAAACAAAGCAAAACCTTTTTGGCTCCAAAAAAATGGGATGAAACCAATTGCCAAAATCATTATCTTGTCAAGCAACAGAATATAATCATTAACCACCGCATTAGGTTTTTGTAAAACTATAGAATATTGTGAATACAAGCATGCTACCTACGACTTTGGAGAGCTGTTATATGTCTGTGTTCAAGAGTTCTGATCATTTTATATAAGTGAAATCCTTTACAGTATGCGACTACTACTCTGAAGAAAGCCTTAACCTCAGAACAGATTTTTTAAAATTACGCAGGCACTTAAATCTACAACAAAAGGATAATTTCACATGAAATGTCTAAGGCTTGCATTCCAAAAGCTATTGTCCATTCCTTTACATAGTTGTATGAGAATTATAGGATGTCAGTGCATGTAACCATCCCTCTGTGAGTGCTAACAGCTCCAGAAACTCTGCTTCCTGCTGAGTTGATGGTCTAGCTGACTCTGACAATCGCATATTTGACATTTTCATTATCCTGATAAGGCCGACCAATGAGCTTCTTCTCATCCTCAGGAACAGTTGTCAGGTTTGAATCTGATCCAAACTTCCTCTCAGCAAACTCTAAGCCACATACATCAAACGCTGATTGTTATTCATTGTGGTTGCATAAATGAGTGTTCTTCGGGGGTTCTGCTACACCAAAATAAATCATTAAGTCTTTCTTTTGCATTCTTAATGAGTGAGAGTAACAAGTAACAGACCTTCAACAGAAGAAGACGAGGTTGGTGTAACCGCTCCTACCGAGTTGCTTTACGTCGACCTGTGGACGCCACCTTAAGTATATACATTTATAATACAAGTCTCTAATGAGTTTGTCATGGATCGTAAAACAACGGCCGATGATGACGTAGCATGTGGTATGCTTGGTTGCAAGTAGGCGATAAACAATCTAAGTCTGTCCATTTGAATACAGCTACTCCCTTCTACCAAAATGTAAACCCTGACAATATTTTAACATCAACCCCAGTTCTACTACATCTTTCCCAGCCTTGGCCCTCTGAGAATCAGCATGGTCCCATTGTGCTGACAGTGGTGTAGTTGAACTTAGACATGGACGCTCCAGTGGCAGTGACCTCATCGTCACCTTCCCTGAAGCCTTTTCTACGGCAGAGCCAGCAGCAGCAAGAGAAAGTGGTGAAAAGTGCCTTTTCAGAAAACGCTTGTTCATAAAGCAGTAGATGATGGGGTTGACGCATGCAGATGTGTAGGACAGGAGGTGGATGAACGAGATGGGGGCTCCAGAGAGAGCCCTGTGGGCAGAGGGAAGGTCGAACGCTTTCCAGGTGTTAACGGAGTACAGGGGCATCCAGCAGATGAAGAACATGGCCACGATGACGATGAGCATACGGATCACTCGCTTCTTTGCCATCAGTTTAGCTTCGGAGGTATTGCTGCGGGGTCGGTCCACCTTTGCGGAGACCCGTTGGGGTGAGGGCTGACATCTCCAAGGAGTTGGGCCTCTTGGACACCTGGATGTAGCAGCCGTCTCCATCATCGCTGGTACATGAGACTGTGGTGCTGATACCATTTTTCATTTCTGTAGAGGAAACATTCGCATTTTCATTGCATTGCATTAGTACTCACACATCAAACACACACCAAAAGGACATTTACATTTTGAAGCACATTTGCATTTCCTGAATGTACTGTAGTTCTAAGGCTGGCAGCAGTCAAAGTTTTAGGTAAGCTCAGGTTTTAGGCTTTTATTTTTTTGTAAATGAAATGCTGCATCAAAATGCAAATACTACATTATCAAGACAACCTAAATTGTCATAAATGGGTCATAAACATGACATAGCAGATTCATTATTAAACTTAAGAAACCACTTAGCCAATGACAGCCAATGTCCAACCACCTGACCACCTTTAATGTAATGTTAACCCAAATATGTTTAAGACATTTATGACAGGTTGTGTTGTCTTAGTAATGTCAGAGTTGTCATGAAAAGACACTGACAGGTTATGATGCATTGATTTAAGTCAAGGTGTCATAACAAAGACATCTCAAACAATATCATATTTGCATTAAAAATGTCAAAATTAGCGAATGACACAATAACAGTTGCCATAAGCATGCATAAAACCACCTCCATTTCAGATTATGGAGGTGCCATGCACACTCCTTTAAGTAAAGTGTTACCCATTTATAACGTTTAACGTTCTTGATAAAATGTCATTTAAATTTAGTCAATATAGTAAGCAGTGTAAGTAAATTAATTTGATTTTTTTTGCAGAGAAAAATTAATACAAATACACTTTCAAAACCTGTAATAATGATTTACCCATGATCAAATTACTCTTATGAACTGTTATTTTTTTAGACAAAACGACTTACTAATCAGTCTCAAACTCATAATTTTAGTCTGAATTGCTCTACAGTTGTTACACTTTCTATTGATCCTGATGACATTGATTAGCTTGTTGAGGTGTTTTATAAGGACTGGAGCAAAACTTTAGGAACTTTTAGGAGTAGTTTCTCGGAAAAATCTTTTTCCAAGTCAATTCGATTCATTTAATTGAATGAACCAAAAGACACGAAAAAAGATTTGTTTATTTTGATAAACGAGTTCGAAACCAGGAAAGTCGTACATCACAGAAAAGAGCAAGGCGAGCATTTGAGCTTATAAAAATTTAACTTTGTTATTTTTCTTTTTTTTAAATGAGCAATTGTTTCGCAACCCTTATTCATTGCCTGGAATCGTTTAAAGCCCTTTGAACAGTTTGCACTGAAACTGTCTGCTGTGTATTTTACTAAACAATAACATTTATAAGACAGGTTGTATTTTGACATTCTTGAGTTTCCGTCTTTTGCACCAATTATTACCAATAAAAATGGGAAAGGAAATGACATTTTGCTAATTCAACTGAAAAAAAATCTTAAGGGGTAGAGTTGTGACTCAGCACTGGAGAGTTTGAATGCTAGATTACTGCAGCCTAGGGGAAACAGCGGAGTTCAGGATGGGACATAATCAAAGCAATCCAGCAGACATTAACTTCTAAGGGCTCCATTAATGAGCAATTTCAAGAAAATATTCAAGTGTATATTGCCTCTTTTTTCCTTACTTTTTTAGAGGTAGTTACGGAAATGTTGCACAGCTGCAATTATCTTTTTGAAAGTCCTATAGGTCACATTTCATTACTTCAGGAAATTGAGTCATTCACAAACAGATGGCCTCGACTTTAAATATAGACAATTAAATCCTCAGGGCAGGTCATGCAATATGTTCACAGCGACTAGCACAGTTAAAAACCCTTTAGGATGGCCTGGGCTTACTAAAAAAATGACACTAAATCAGATTGTAGTGTGTTATCGCCTTCATAGGTCTCACCGCACTGTCCCTTCTTCTGTTCCAGTTCAAACTGTATTCCACGGTAGAGCTCACGAGATATGAGCCCATAAGCGATGATCATCACCACTCCAGGAATGAAGAACAGAACAAATAGCAACAGGATGCACCTGAAACAAAGATAAACCTTTTGAAACTCCCAATCATCACACAAGCTTTCTCTTCAACCAACTGACTCTATTAGACTTGAGAAATGTTATTTCAAAACATTGTTAATTATATACAGATTGATTCTGATTATAATAATGAATTATTTTAAATATAAGTAATTAACATCAGATGTACATAGCCATACATCCGCACATCTTGAAGGAAACATATTTCTACCTAACAATGCCTATTACTTGTGTTAAAATCCCATGCCTAGCCTATATTCAGAAATATTCAGAAAGAATAAGGAGTTGTTCCAGGTTCAAAACAACTTAAGCTCTATGGACAGCATCTGCAGTAAGCTCTCAATTACTACATTATTTTATTCTGTATGTTAAGCAAACATTGTGTTTACAGGTATGCAGTTACAGTTTAAGAGAAGTCTACGTGGGCATTGCGTTCCGGAGGCTTTAAAAACAGAAATGTACAACTCAAGTTTTAAACAAAGCACTTTATTTTGAAGATGGTAACATAAAAACTGTGTTCCTTTTTGCTATGTCTTCTCTAAAGAGAGTAGGAGATCTCCAGGCCCGGTTGGTATCTCCAAGGTGACTTTAGTTCAAGATCAATGCAAACCTTTACCCAAAGCCGAGCTATGTCCCCAAGGTGGCAACCAATGTACCTCTGCAAACCTTCTGCCCTCCTTATTTCAGAGTTTGGGACCAGGAAAAGGTGAACCTTGTGGGTCCAGTAAAAATGTTGGATACTTCCAACACAGAGCTACCCTGTGGAGGAAAACCGATCAGCTATTTGTTTGCTTTGGATCGCCAAAATATTTTAGTCTCTCTGTTTATCCCGAGGTTTACTGTAGTTTGCCGGATTCGGGCCATATCAGATCAAATGGTGGACCTGCGCCTAGACACAACAATTGATACGATTTATTTCAGAATTCTTTGACGAATAAAAAAAGTTCAAAAGAACAGCATTTATTTGAAATAGCAATATTTTGTAAACTTTATATCTTTACTGTCACTTTTTATCAATTGAATGTGTCCTCACCAGTGTTGGGGAAGCTACTCTGAAACTGCAGTTTGACAAGCTACAAGCTACTCATAAGTTAAAGTAGTTTAACTACAGTCAAGCTACCCGATTAGAAAAGTAGTTAGCTACACTACAAGTTACAATCAAAAAGTAGCTAGCTACATTGAAACTACTTTTGCTTTTTGAACAACGTTTATTATAAATAACTGAATAAGTTTCTGAGGAATGTTTTAAGTAAAATATTTAGTGTTTAAAAGAAGGCAATGCAATTACGATTTCAAAGAGTATTGTTTTATTACACGGAACACTAAAATATCTCTGACTGTTTGTCAAAAGTGCAACAAATAGCCTACAACATTGCAAGAACGAAATATACATCCAATGTAAATTGCATGTAAAACATTTTCCCCAAAATACTGATTGAACTTGGACAAAAAAGGTCATGGGTAATTAACGTTAGTTGTTTCTCCATCCTCCAAATCTGCCGTCACGTCTTGCTATATAATCATAATATGGGTGTGTCAACCCACTTCTGTACGTGAGTGAACCGTTAGCCGCAAGATGCAAGATTAAACAACAGGTGGCAGTAATGGCAAAAAATGAGTTATATAACAAGAATGAAGAATATCCTTGCATCGCGCTGATTCGCGCAGGCTTGCCAATGTAGCAATGTAGCTTTTGCTCGCACTACACCGCTACTTGCTGTAAAAAGTAGTTCGCTACTGGAAAAGCTACACTGTTTAAAAAGCAACTGAGCTACTGCCAAGCTACGAAAAATGTAGTTAAGTTAGTAACTACGCTACTTGTAGTTAACTACTCCCCAACACTGGTCCTCACATAATAAATTAATTGTATTTATAATTATATTATATTATATTATGGTAGGGCAGGAACAATAAATAGATGCATCGATGAATTGAGAAATGATTCTGGATCGATTCCAATTTTTTACGATTCTTTCTCAAATCAATTTGAGCTTAGTTTTTAATTAACAGCAGACGGCACTGCATACTCTAGTAACAGCCGTAATCAGTTGACTTCCAATGCCTTACACACACCAATTGAACCTTCTATAAAATAATACTTCATACATTTTAAAAATGTTGAAGTTGAAGTGACTGTTTACATAAATCTCACATCATAAAAGCATTCTGAGGTGCAAGTACATTCTCAGACTTAGCCTAACACACGACCACTGTTCTTCGTGAGCATTTGAGCGTACAGTTAAAATCTAGCGTCATCTGCTGTTCAAAACTAAGCTCAGAATTTGTGATGCATTTGGAAACAAAATTAATCGATCCATGAATCACAATGGATCGATATATATGTCCCAGCCCTATTCTATGGGCCTATTGAAATCGTGCTTCAAAATATTGTTTGACTATCAGCCTGAAACTGTCAGAGCTGTGGTGTAGTGGTCTGTGAACATGTTCGGCTCAGGAGGGACCACTCTGACTCTGGTCCTGATTCCACTCAAGTACCGCATGCGGTAACACACTAATTTTGACAGACCTAATTTTGATATAATTAAACATATGTATTTGCAGTAGTATATTTCTTTGCTCACTTGGTTCCCTGTGCTCTAGTCATCAGTTGTGTCTAAGTCTGTATGCTGGCTCATTGGCTCATCATTTTCACCAGCATCCTCACCCTCCACACTTTGTTTTTTAAAGTAATCAGCTATTGACCTCTTCATTTTTAGATGGCATTCCTAAATTTCCTGAATTCCTAATTTGCACATTGCACATTTGTTTGTGTGTACATAACTAATTAGACTTTAAGCAGCAACTGCTGACACAACGGCAACAGCGTTTTGGTGTTCTGTTGCGCATGCACAAATTTAACTACTACTTTTTAATATTCTACCGTAACCGTCTACTACGGGAGAATAGCCATTTTGCCGTAGTCGATGATGCATGACAGATTAGATAAGTCCCTAACGCAAAAGCAGGTAGGCAAACACCATTTATGTGCATGACCATCCATTCACACAAATGCGACCACATCATATTTTGACTTGCTCATTCTCAAAAAATGGTCACAGTCTGGAGCCCTGATAAGTGTGTTACTCCACAAATGAGCACTTACCACGCTTGCTCTACCTCGATTTTCGGCCAATCATGGCGGCACATGTGAGCTGTGATGTTGTTGGGTTTGGTCAACTTAATCAGGGTGCTGAAAATGGGATAGGGTATCATAATAAGGAAGGACAGAACCCAAGTGGAAGCGATGACTTTGTAGGCGTGGGTCAGGGTCTGCCATGCGCGTGACTTCAGCGGGTTGCAAATGGCACTGTACCTCTCAATGGCTATAGCCACCAGACTGAAGGTAGATATGCAGACGGAAATTCCTGTGATAAAGCAGAATGACATTTTTGATCAAAATCGGTATTTACAATGCCCAAACTGCAGTCAAAAGCTTAAAGATCGTATCTAAATAGTTTATCCACCAGGTTTTCGATTCAGTTGTTCTTATCGCTAAATGTATTCACAACACATCTGTATTTTTTTATTCCGAGAGCTTGATGCCTTGCAAAATTGAAAGCGACAAATCCTTAATACGTTCTCCTAAAAGTACTAAGCTTTGTGAAAAACAATACGAAATGGCTTTCTTGTTGGTGAACGCTGTAAAGCGAGATTTACGACAACCCCTCATGTTTGAGGAATTACTGCCCGATGCCCAAGAGCTTTGATCTGATCTCGCCCTCCGCACCAGAACTCGTACCATGGAAATTGTTCTTTGCTTTACAAATCCCCTTCCTTCCCCGCCTCATCAAAAAACAAACAGAGGGGGAAGGTTGTGTTTGGCATTTGTGTTGGATGTGCTGCCCTGTAGCACTCCAACACTGTGTGGGCCGCAGGCCACTAACACACACTCAAGCAAATAAGATCTGCTCTCTTCTGAACTATGTCATCTCCAGGGCCTCCATCAGACAGTGATAATGCTGGAGAAAAACATTCTTTAGAAACTCTATCTGATCACTGTGCATTCAAGGACAAATCACAATAGTGTAATTGTTTTCGAGTCACCAGCTAACTACGGTAGTTTCTTTTTGACTTTGTGCCCATGACTTTTTTTTTATGTGCTACAATACAGTAGACCGCTGCTGTCCAGAACAAAACTGTCTTAAGGTTGTTCTCTTTTCCCTTCAATCCATTTTGCCAGAAGCCCTCTTGTGTCAAATCTGACCTTGGCATTGTATCAGTTGGTACTGGATGGGCATTGACTTTCAATTAGGGAGGTAGTCGTCCAAGAAAAGCAGATCAAGCTGGATGCATTCAAACATGCCTTCATCAGTGGCTAATTTCTCAAAGCGAGAGTCAGTGTCAATATCTGACATCCAGGTAATTGAAGATTACAATTAAATAGTATAACAGAGTACTATTCATGCACAGCTAAAAAAAACTCAATGTGCACACTAAGGCCTGGTTTCATTATCAGGATTTAGCCTTAGTTCAATTTGGATATTTAAGTAGCTTTTATATAGGTGCCTTAGAAATAATAATAATAATAATAATAATAATAATAAACATTACAAATAATTGTGCATCTTAAGACAAAACAATGGCACTGACATAATTATCTTAATATATGCTTTCAGTTTAAACAGCTTTAAAGGTGCCCTAGAATGTGAAATTGAATTTATTTTGGCATAGTTAAATAACAAGAGTTCAGTACATGGACATGACATACAGAGAGTCTCAAACACAATTGTTTTCTCCCTCTTACTTAAATCTCGTTTTTGAAAAACACCCCTGAAAAACAGGCGAATCTCCACATAAAACCGACTGTTACGCAACAGTCAGGATCATTAATATGTATGACTCCAAACATTTGCATATGCCAGCCCATGTTCAGTGACAGACGAGACGGAGCTGCGCAGCCGAAGCATGAAAGTTGAATACAAAAGTATATTTTAGTTCCTTCGTCCAGAGCCTCTGAAGAAACAATGGATTAATTTTATTTTCTCTGGAAATTTTCAAACATTTCACCGACGACTGTTTCCTCAACTTGCCAAGAGCTGGCCTCGGATCGAGCTGATGTGTTGTTGTTCAAGTTCAGACAGGTAATCTTTCACTTTAAAATCGTTCAATACTGTTTATGCATCAGTAGGCTAAGTCAGGTCAGTGATTAAATATCAACTTCACATCATTTCTTTTAGTTAGGACTTATTTAAATTGTGAATTATATACAGATCAAGCGATCAAAGAACAATCACACCTTGAGTTTATCTGGACACTTGCCAAACTCGTTATGAATTCAATGATGCACGTTACACTGCACAACAAAGCTCTTGCTGTATGTACATGATCGTGTCTGCATTAGTGAAAGCAGAGAAGACAGAAACTGCGTTACAATGATAAGATCTTCATCCTCGCGATTGACAGACTGTCCTTTGCTTGCTCAATGCTTATCACAGCAACACTTTATGTGATGGGAATAGATCTAAATACTTCAAAAACATCTCACGATTTGTTAATCTCGATAGCTGTAATAGTAAAAACCTATAATAGCTGTAGTAAAATTATTAGAGAGAGTTTCACATGTAATACATAGCTATTTCATATGCAAGCATGTCAGCCAATCACAGCAGAGGCCGGTTACACACAGCAGACACGCCCCTTCAATCAAAGTGTTCAAAGCAGAGGCTAAAATCAGGCTAGGAAAAATGCCTTTTATTTCTAAATTATGACTATTTTTGATCTAAAAAAACATACTAAAATTATAAGGGCAACCCAGGAAACATTATAAAATAATTTAAAAAACCATTCTAGGGCACCTTTAAACATGCACTTTAGTCTGAGACTAGAGCCTTGTCTTCGCAACCAGGGTTTAAATTGGTCAAATAAAAGTTACTTAGTCCATTTGTGTTGGCACTACATAAATCATTGGCATTAACTGAACATGGGCAGAATATTTTTAGAGAGGGAATTTTCTTTCTTATAAATTACTTTTTTATTGGGCTTTACTTCAGTTCAGTTAGGTTCCCCAGATGTGGAACCAATTGCATTATTTTCAGCTACAGTTATATTTTTAAGTGAAAAACATAAATGTCCAAAATAATAATATAAGCAATAATTCTTAAACCTTAGGTGTGGCAAGCATCACTTTTTACATCATAAATGATCATGATGAATTACTGCTGCTACCAATTGAGAGAAAATGCATTCATAAACATATTTTTTTTCTTAAAAAATCAAGGAAGGCTTGTCTGCACAGAAAAGAATGACTTAATTTCATGGCACAGCAAGAATGATTGCACCTGGATAGACTAAACTGAAAAGTGAAAAAAATGAATATCTTTCAAAATTTTGAAGGCGCATACATTTCTGCAGATTTAGGAAACAGT
This sequence comes from Hybognathus amarus, assembly GCA_030378365.1. Classification (NCBI taxonomy): domain Eukaryota; kingdom Metazoa; phylum Chordata; class Actinopteri; order Cypriniformes; family Leuciscidae; genus Hybognathus; species Hybognathus amarus. Next base: position 176,096 of record JAQIUQ010002507.1, on the reverse strand, counting down.
GCTTGAAGCCAGTGCGTTTGAAGAAATGACAGTCAATCTTACCCATAAGATAGGCCACAATCTTGCACATAGCAGCTCCAAAGATGAAATCCTCCAGCAGGTTGGGAATAAGAGTGAATGGCATGCAGAAAACAGCCATCATAAGATCACTAATGGCCAGGGAGAGCAGGAATGAGTTGGTCACCGTCCGCATTCGCTTATTCACCACCAAAACCACAATGATGAGCAGATTACCAAACACACTCAGCAGGAATATGAGGGAGTATAGCAGTATGCGCAGCGAATCCATGTCTGAAAGACAAATATCAAATAACAGATCAGCATATTATAAGACAGATCCCTGCTTCTGAAATGACAAAATGTCAACAATTAAACCTATAAAACCTACTGTACTCGATCATGTTTGATGCGCACATTTCTAGGATGTCTGATTGATAGTTTATACTAATTTTAGCAAATAAAAGTTCATTTATCGTAGTATATTTCTACAAATGTCCCCTTTCAGGTTGCGGTATATGTGTCTTTTGCTCTGAAATATTTACTGATTTTTATGACTTTTATATTTGTAGTAACGTTTAAACATGAACATTTACTGGACTGATGCAACTTGATTATCTATAAGACAAATTATAAAATAAATGTAAAATAAATCAAATTTGATAGATTATGCATTTGAGGAATGTTTATTTGTTCCTCTCAATTATTATTGTACTGCTTTGTATTATGTTTTGTTCCCACAAATTAAAACTACAGAGTTTTGATCATAAAACGATGCATTTAAATATCATGATTAGAAGACATGAAGTGTTTAAAATTGATTAAATGAAATAATTCCCTATCAGGGAACTTCGAGCTGCATGAAAACACTGTGGGAACGCCCCTGCGTTGTGCGTCATGAAGCACATATGGAATCAGTCCAATGGAGAGACGGAACGTCATAGGCGAGGTGACGTCAACGACCAGGAAACTATAAAGCACCACGAAAACACAAGCACAACAGCTTCTGTGCCTCAGAAAGTGCTATATGTGAATCTGTCTGAGTGTAAACACTGCGTCTGTCTTTAGTATTTGCTAGGCAGGAGTAATCACATTTTACACCACAAATAATTTTGTATGAGAGACTATGGTGAGCGAACAGCATTTAAGAAGTGTGTTCCTCCCTGTTCACGCTATCTAACAGGCAGGGATACACACATTCCTTGTGTTGTTTGTTTGGGAGTGCAGAATGCCCAGTCATCTCTTGAGGGGGCTGACTGCGAGTATTGCAAGCATCTGCCTTTATGGAGGCTCCGTTCCTGCCAAGTGCTCTTTGAGTTCGAGTCCTGCATCTGCTGAGGCTGAGCGGCGACGCTTATCATGGGGATCACAAATGGATCTTTCAGCGAGGTTAGATAAAGGGCTCTGATAAAGTTTGCATAAAGATCATTATGCCAAGAAATATTATGCTAATACTACTAGACTGTATGCATCTTATCAGAAGTTTAATAAAAAACATGCCACTTCATGTTAGACAATATAAAATCATTAATGCCACATAATAAATAAAAAGAAACAGAAAAACATATTAATGATCAAAGAAGTAGATATCGTATTGTATTCCAAATGACATTTCATATAATAAATAATACAACTCATATAATTATTTTTTTTTACTTGAACAGGAAAAAAAGGAAATTTCAGTGAAGTAACCAAAGATTCAGTGTACCAAATGTAGAATTGTAAGAATCAGTCAAATTAAAACCACATTTACACCATTATTCTGAATATGAACACATATCCTTTAAAGGGGTGGTTGATTGAGATTTCACTTTTTTTCATTTTAAATAGTGTGTAATGTTGCTGTTGGTGCATGAACAGTATCTGCAAAGTTGCACTGAAAGTTCAATGTAAGCAGAGATATCATCTTTTAAATGTCAGGAGATTACTGCCTACAATAACGAGTGGATTGGGGCTACAAAGGGGTTTTAGACATCACTAACCCACACATTTACATCAACCCCTCCCTCCGGAATATGCAAAAAAGGGCATGGCCATATTTCTGCGGCTTGACGAAAGTGTGTTATGTTCACCCAGTTGTCAGGTCTTCTGTGTTCGGGCTTCCCACGAATGTCTGTAGTTCGTAAACAATGGATACAATTTTATGTTTGATAATGTTCCTGAAAATGATGATCGTAATTTAGCTCTCTGTGCTGTGCATTTACGGAAGACAGCTTCCAGAATCTCCACGAATTCAATGCCGGATTCAACAAGAAACTGTTACTAAATCATGAAGCAGTTCCAACTTTAAAACCAGAGGCAGCAGATGTTGGGCCACAACCTGTAAATAGGCGAAGACTTAATCATTTTAAATGTATTTGCATGTATAATTTCAGACGTAATGTTTTAGTTTTATCAAATGCCAGCGCTGGCTTTATAGCCACTAGGCTACTAGTTTTTTTTAGTATTTTTTTAGTAATTTTGTTTCTACGACAAACGCGTAGAAAACATTATGGACCTGAATTTTGTATATGTACTAATGTTGTAAATGTATTTTTCATGTATAAGAACTTAATGACGTTATTGACGTTTATGACGTCATTTCGATTTAATCAAGAACAGGAACCAATGCCAACACTGTTTGTGTATATAGGAGCCAGTCAGTTTGATGCTATTGTGTAAAACAAACTAAACATAAAAAATATAGGCAAATTACCATTCAGAAACGTTTAGTAAGAGCCATGTGTGGTGTGGGTCTGGACAACGTGCACTACATTTTAGCTAATCACAACACACCGGCTCAAACGAACCAATCTGAGCCGATTGCCTTCCCAGATAGACTATTTTAACTATTTAAAAAAATAAAAAAATAAATAAAAACCATTCTCTGGTGCTGGAATGTCTCTCATTGTTGGTAAATTCTTAAAATAAAAAAGGCAGATAAACGCAGCCTACATTTTAAAAAATGTAGTGACTATCTGGGAAGGTAACAAGAATGTAATAGTCAAATGCAATCTACAGTATGTGTGAAACAAAGGGAACATCTATCGAGAAATAGCACAAGTAACTTGAAAAGTTCCCTAAGCTAACCAACAGATGGACAGGGTCGGAGAAGGGAAAAAAAAAGAAATCAAGTTTCTCTTGGTCTGCCATGCTGGTTGAACCCTGAGAAGTTGAAGATATTTGTGTCCACCCAATGCTTGCCAGGCATGTGCTGTGAACTTGAATTAGAGAAAAGAAGCGGAGAGAAAAAGAGTCTGTGCGTCTTGCCATGTCATTAGGCTATAGGTTGCATTTTATTGGCCTCTAGTTCTATAGTTTTTTGTATCTCTACCATTTACCAGACTTTGATCATGACAGTGATTGTTACTTATTCTATTGTGCCATGAGTCTGCCTATTACATTGTTGTTAGTTGGCTTGGGGGCCTACCACATCACCCTCTACTTGATGTATAATGAGTAGCAATTAAATTCATTTCCTAGTCTCACTTCTGTGGTTCACAGAAGTGAACTCAAAAGTAACGCAGAAGTAGTGTTATGCATTACAATTTAGAGACAGTAATATTGTGATGTAATGAAACCGAAACGTTGGTAATGGTTTTTTTTAGGGTGATGCAACTTGATTATCTATAAAACACTAGATAGGGTGTGGGAGTTTTCTTTTTTTCTTTTTTTTTAATATATATTTTGACCTACTTAGTTTGTCTTTTTTCCCCATCTATCACCTGTAGGTGTGCGATGGCGTTTATTAATTTAGAGATTTTTTTAAAAACACTTACACACGTGCAATAGCGAGGGGGCATTTATATTGGACATAGAGAAGCTCCACAAACTTTACAAAAACAGAACAGAATACTAAGCCGTAATGTTTGGGCCAAAATATCAGACATTGACAAGAAGCCATTTTCTGGCAAAGTTATATTCCAGCTGTTTTCCATTAATGCATCTGCACAGATGCATCTGCACAGAGTCAATGTGAGCCAGCATGAGCAGGGAGGCTTATAGGATGTGAACAGTCATATCCTGTTTGTGGCTTAGTCAGGCTAAAGCAATCAATCGAGGCCACCTTTGACTACAGTGCAGGGTTCTGAGTGTGCTCCATTACTGATAGCCTGTAGCCTCTAGTCTTAAAGGATTAGGTCTGCCAAAATGCTGCTGACATCCTCAGGATTTTGATCTCATATGAGATCAAACTAAAATCGATATAATCTCTTACTTTCCCGTTGTTGCAAAGAATGCTTCAGTGTTTATGAAGTACTCTCTGCATACTAGTTTCTGTGGGAAGCATTAGCCTGACTATAGGGGAGCGTATATGGTAACTACAAGCGTGAACTAAACTGTTTGCTAAAGAACTAGCGCTAATGAAAGCCGACAGTGTTGTTGCCTAGTGTCACCTGCTTCTGGGAAAAAAACCCTGTGCTTGAATACACCGAAAGGACTACAGGCGACTGTCAACTAGCATGCTTCTGTGTATAAGGAGATATCTGTATATTTCTGCAGATATGTTAATCTATATTCGTCATTCAAAAAGGGAAACCAACACTATAGGCTGCAGATACACAAACCATAACACCACATGCTTACCATTTTTTAATATCAATCATGCTATCATGTTACTATGATAATATTCATCCAGGAACACTCACGTAAGATACGTAAAATATGAACAGCCTTGTTTTGACTTCTTTGCATGCTGTTTTGTTATTATTCACGTGCAATGACAGCCAATCAGAGTTCTCTCTCTCACCAACGCCAATTCTACATGTCTTAGGACTGGGCCTGTGGGTGGTACAGTAGCTTCTTTGTTTGTTATTTGCTGTTCATTGCTCTATGAAAACTCTCCTGTCCCCCAGTAATCTTCTTTTACGGTGGGTTGGTCTGCTGGTAAGGTGACTTTGAGCTGCTCTGGCATGGGACGAATGTCTTTTCTGTTGCAACTGTATTTTTTTGCCTTTTACTAGCAGTATGTTGGAATGGTCACTGAGCTGATCAATACAGATGCCAAGCGCCCATGTACTGGCAGGGTTATTGGGGTGAAGAAAGACCCGCACTGTCTGCCCTTGTTCACAGCTGACTCTGCTTTACCGTTGCTTTGGCTGTGATATGGTGATGATGTGACATGGTTAAAGACCCATTCCTCTGGCTAGTTATTCCAAGTCCTGAATGGTCACAATAAGCTGTTGACAGAACATTTGTGGTTGGGCCAACCGGTTTTAGTACACACGTCGTTTTTGGAATAGCGGATCTTTGATGGTTTACAGTGTCTTTGTGGAAATATTGACACTGCTGGAATGGCTAACTTGTTCAAAGTCATGTGTGGTAAGACCCATTGCATATACTGAGGCTGGTGTCTGCATTTGTGAGTGTGTCATGCTCATCTGATGCGCTCTAGAGAGGAAGTAGGCAACTTGCGGCCTGGTTTGTACTGCAGGTGTATCTGATATCTTTGTTTGTAGCCTCAATAACATCTGTAATTGCTTGGGTGCTTTCAGCAATATTTTTTGAAGATTGCTTCAAGTGGTCTGCAGGGCCGGATTAAGAGTTCAGAGGCCCCTGGGCACAATGTCTTGTAGGCCCCCTCTTAAGCAGGCCAAATGTATATTTTGTCCAAGGACATTTTAATATGTCATTTACAGTTTTACTGACTTAATGACTTAAAATTAACTTTAACTATGCTGGAGTATAGTTCATAAATGGTTGTTCTTTCCTATAGGAATTTGTAAAACTATGTTGGGTGGACCCTTAATATAGCATTTATAGTTTTACTGATTTACTGTTCCTCTGGGGGGGGTTTGGGGGCATGCTCCCCCGCAAGAAAATTTTGTACATTTTAAGGTTAAATGCATCAATCTCGTGCTCTTTGAGAGATCAAAATTAAGAGCTTCAACCCATGAACTGCTCGTTGAATAAAGAAAACGCATTGATTTGTACCAGGACAATAAACAGGGCTCAAACATCTTTTTAGTTGAGTCTCAGTCTACATTACATTATCAATGGAGTTTTAGGATCCCAAACAATTATTATAATAATGTTATAATGATTTATATAATTATTCCTATGAAGTAAAATCCATATAGCCTATAAATGTACTATATAAATGAAAATGAATATTTCAAAAGTATATTTTAGTCTACATTATACTATAATATAGAAACATTTAAATACTTTTGTGCTTATTTCATCACTTGCAAGAAATAAACCCTTGAGCTTGTATTTAGGAGAAAAGACCATCCTGATCGTGTGAGCAAAGTGCACACTTTTCTTTAAATTGTCTTTTTTTTCTGTAACCACCATGTTGCTTATCCATGGAATCGGTTCTGTAACTTTAGCCATGACCCCCTTTTGTTCCATTTCCTGAATGGCTTTGATAATTTTTGATTTGATGGGAACAGGAATCCGTCTTGGTAACTGCTGCACAGGCTGGACTGTGGGGTCAATCTCAAGGTGTAGCTCTCCTGGGAGGCATCCTAATCCATCAAACACATCATCATACACAGAGATGATTTCATCCATTGTGCGGGATGCACCTGACACCTCTTTCGTGTCAATATTGTATATTACATGGTTGGTGTTTATTGGAAGCAAATTGAGTTTCTGGCAGGTTTCAACTCAAAGCAGTGGTGTATGTGATGTCTCCATTCACCATTGGGCTTGATTAACGTGCCCTTATACAGCTTGAGTGTGGCTTTGCTCAGCATTAAAGCTGGATCGCCATCTTGCAGTAAGTGTTGGAGGTCCCGAAAACAGATTACATTGTGGAGCCATGTGTCTATCTGGTACTTCAGGGTATAATGGGAATAGTCATTGAATGATTTTACATTGTGTGGGGTCAGCTTCAGATTTATAAACCGTTTACTTTGGTTGGCTTGCATACAGTTTATATGTGAGATGTACCACATTGCATCTGCTTGTTCTTTAGACTGGATGTCTACCTCTAGAAAGTTCAGCTGTGGTTTGTGTTGTCTTTGTTTTTCAAACACAAGCAAAATGGTTTCATTGCCACGCATTTTACAGGTTTCACCATAAGTGGGGCATTTGACTTTTGCATGCAGTGATCCACAGTAATGACATGGGTTATTATGTTGCCTTTTTTTGTGATCCTCAGATATGTTAGTCTATTTGTTCATGTGCTTTCATCTTGGTGTGCACAGGGATTTCACATTGACAGGCACTTGTTACTATGGCGTTGTGGGTATAGTGTTGCTGTGTTTGCCCTGCCATACTCCTTGTATGCCTGTGAGCAACTTGCTTCGGCCTTGCTTCAGAAGCTAGTTGTTCCAGGTATGCTTTATAGTTTCCTGGTCAATAATGTCACATGACGCTCCGTCAAACCATTGGACTGATTTCCTTCATGACGCAATCACGCAGAGGCATTCCCACAGCATCTCGACGCAGCGTCTCGTTCCATCTTCTAGGAACCAGGGTTACAGTCGTAACTCGAGGCGTTTAAATGTATTCAGTTAGTTGAACTTTAAATGTACTGAGAAATATAAGGTAATTATGTGGGTTAAGTTTAGGTTTCCGTTAAGGTTAACTTAGTTCCTAGTTATTACTTAGTTAACATAGAATGTACATGGGGAACAGGAGTGTAAAATGTAAAATTTCTTACAATTAAATTCCTTGTATGTCATGTCCTTAAATATATTTGTATTTACACAACTGATATGATGAAGTTTCAGTTTAACAGTTAAGATAGATTAACTTTAGATGTAATATCAAATAATACACAACAGTTAAAATTATAATCAAGTACTTTACAAGTGATTTAGTATGTTAGTTGACACATTCAAATAAGTATACAAAAATTATTAAAACATTCTTAAAATCAATGTATTTAGATTATTAAAATGTACTTTTTTTTCACAGCAGTTGTTAAGCTAACTTAGATGGACCGCCCACAAAGACCAGACAAACAGGCTGACAATGTACAAAAACATATAAAAGAAATCGCTGGTGCTATTAAAACTTAGTTAGGAGAAAATAATTTTGAGGCAATAAGTAAGATTACAGAGAATGAAACTCTTGATCTCCTTTTACAAATGAAATGATACAAAGGCGCTGTAAGGTGCTATTCACCTCTGTGCTGTACTCCCTGTGGATGAATGTCTTCTCTGGCATATTTCACTATGTAATCTGGGTATTTGTGACAGATGTTTGCTTTAGGATGATATCTCAACAAGTTTTGTCTCACACAAACCTGCACTGTCAACATTCACAAGTCACATGGCTATTCAAACCATTCAAGACAGTATGGTGTGTAAACTGCCAATTGCTCACTTCACACAAGAAACTGACAATTCAGAATGAGATTATTATAAAAAGTAAAAACACTGTTGGTCATTGATAATTTATTTAACCCTCTGAGGCTAATAGACTTGTAAATCTTTAAAAAAATAAAAATAAAAAAACACATTAACCATTCAGGAAGTGATATTACTTATAAAACCACTATATGTGAGGGCTTTTTATTTATTGGGCATTTCAATGTGAATTTTCATTTCATTTAATAAATAAAAACCATGCAGCATTGATATTTTACTTAAATAATATTTAAGGCATTTTGTTTTAGTCAATGCTTATATTTGTGGAAATAGGGACAACTGGGGTATAAAATGCACTGACATCTTGATTGTTTTCCATTTAAAGAGAGATTGTAATTGGTGATGTTATTTTAAACCACACATTATGTAGGTTAATGGGATAAAAGGGTATATTATTGCTTGAAGTGCCCCTACTATACTATTTCAAAGGTTCTTAATTTTGTTTTGGAGGTCTCCTACAATACATTTACCTAAATCCATGGTCAAAAACATTTTATTTTTCTCATAATATACACTGCGGAATCACCTCTTTTCCTCACATTTTCTGACAGTTCGATAAAGGATTCAGCCTCTCTAAACCCCTCCTGTTCGAGAGCCTACTCTGCTCTGATTGGTGAGATGCCCCAAAAAAACTTATAGCATGATGTATACCACACTTAAAATTATCTAAAATGTGTATGCAAGATATACAGATCGTTAAAACAGATGGATATTGTTTAAAAGTGAACTGAATATTTGTTCTAAGATGGGATAAACTGCAACTCGTGTCATTAAATGCCTTGGCTCTGTGTCCTGTAAACAAAACATTACTATGATTTCTCATCATCCCTTCTCCATTTCCATTTTCCATCACAGAGCCTTTAGAGCCGCACAGCTACCGTTTCAGCTGTTGAACTTCCTCATTCTAAAGCCCCGCTATTTCATCAATGCTTTTGGCCTTATAATCAATTCATGGGGAGATTAAACTGGGTTATGAATACAGGTCTCAAACCAGAGAAAGGATGAATAATGAATCCAATACAATCAAGCAGAATCAAGATATCATGGAAATTGGTTGCATGTATTATGAATCTGAGGCCAAATGTGAGAGTATAAATATTTTACACTTGCAAAAATGTGTTTCCTCACACGCCCGCTGCATTTTACATGCTCCAAGTCATTGTTATATTGGACCAGTGCTATAACTAACTTGAGGGGAATAACTAACTTGGTATTATTCTTAAAGTGTAATTGTTGTCATGAACTATTTCTATTTTTTGACTCAATCAATCAATTCATTCTAAATGTGTTACATTCTTAAATTTTTCAGTTGACAGTCACAGAGCGTGTCATGTGTTTATATTCTAGATTTTCAGTTGTATTCAGTGTGATTTATTTATTTTGATATTTAATTTATTATTCCGTTTAATGCTCTCACGGTAACTGGTCAACCTTTTTTTTTAAACCACAGCAAAAAAATATAGAGATTTAAAATATAAATAATAAAATTCAAGAATAATATATTGACCCTTTAAATTATGATTTTGGAGGTGTCCTACAACATGTTTACGTACATTAAAGGTAAAACATTTTTTTAAAAAATCACATCACACATCACCTCAATTCTCAAAAGAGTCTAAAAGCACTCTTTCGAAGATTCAGGGGCCGTTTACACAACACTCTTTTCTCAACTAAAAACAGAAAACAACGTGTTTTAAGGGCCTGCATATGCTAACTTTTTCAAAGTCCAAGTTTGTGAAAATGATAACGCTATCGTCTCTTTGTACACTACACAAATTTGAATTGGAGAAAACGGTGATGCGATGTGCATGTATGTATTATGTGTTCAATATATAGATAGTGGTTTACAAAGTGACATTGCCAACTACTGGCCTGATACAGTATATATAAACTCGTTGTTTTCGCACATCTGAGTGAACCGGGGTCATTTTGACAATGACAATTTTCAGTTTTTAGTACATTGTTGTCATGTAAACGTACCCTCAGTCTCCCAAAACCCCTTCTTTCCAAAAGCCTTCTCTGATTGGTCAGATGGCCCAGTCTGTAGTGATTGTTCTGCTGCGCATGTAGGAAACGAAACCAAAGTCGTTTAGGCCTCATCTACAAGTTTGAGCGCGGGTCAAAGTAGATGAAGACAATGAAGACTTTTGGGAAACAATAATTTAACGTGTGCTTTGATTAGGGCTGAAACGGTTAGTCGACATTGTCGACTTTGAAAATTGTCGACAAATATCATTGTCAAGTAGTCGTTTGATCTCACTTGACCTAATGTAAGGGTGTGCAATATCGCAATTTGACCACTACCACTGTAGTGCTGCAGTGTAAAAGCAAACAAATGCTATTGCGGTAAAAAAAAAAAAAACAGGGCGAATTATGATGAAGTGCAAACGAATCCGAAACTAGCAAGGTTTGGGAAAGTTTCACAAAACTTAAAACCAACTAGGCGTAACTTGCTTTTCACGGGAGCAGAAAATGCATGTTGAAGCACTCTAGAGAGTATATTTAAAAAGCTAAATAATCATTCCAAACTTACTGATTAGTCAGTGAAATAATCGACGATTAGTTGATTAATCGTTCTAATAATCGATTAATAGATTAATTGATTATCAAAATAATCGTTGGTTGCAGCCCTAGCTTTGATCTTTGAAACTTTGTAGGCCTTTTACATTTATAAACAGCTATATCACACACTACATGAAAGACAATATTAGTAAAATCATTATAGGGCACTATAATTAGATCTATGTCTAATCATTTATTTTGGTAGTAAGCACGACGGTCAGAGAAAGTCAAGGTTGTCAGTGCTTTTAGACAGCAGTCAATATTCCCAAAGCAGAGTAGTAATCCATGCTATTTCCTGTTTGTAATTGGTGTCCACAGTGAGGCCAAGTGCCTGTCAGTAATTGAAATAATCATCTTCTTGCTAATTAAAATTCAGGACAAAACACAGGATCAAAATTCGGCCACATATTGTTTTTCATTAACCATGCTCTGTGGTACAATTTTTTAGAGACTTTTTGCTATGTGTGTTTTGTGTTATATAATACTCCAATAGCTATCAGAGAGTGTATGCAATTTTTTTATTATGCATCGAGTTCCCAGATGACCAACTTTGCCAAAAGTATACATCAAATAGCATACTTTATCCCATAATGCAGTGTGCATGGCCTTCTTTTTCTTTTCATAACCCATTTATTTGTATTCATTTTTTGATCAGACTGTCAAAAGAAAAACAAGAAAAAAAGTCTATTGTTCACTTGCTATTTTTACAGATCCTGTTTAAGTGTGGCTGTGGTGTACAGAGTCCTTGAGCTGTGTCCTAGGAGAAATGAATGGATGTGCCTCATTTTTGCAAGCCAATGGCCTTCAGTGATCCCTCAGTTGGCTTATCTATATCTTGGATCATTCTGTAAATTGTTGTATAGTACTTCTGTATTTACCAGAATAGGCAATTCAAGGACCTGAGAGACATTCTGTGAGCAAAACACAAACAGAAACTAATAGTATTCACCCCCACATCATGACATCAGCTGCTAACAGTCTGTGGAGAATCAGGGAGCCTTGCAGGTGTTAACTGTAAAAGTGTCAGAGGATGAGATTGTATGTTGCTGAGTAGAAGAGCCCACACAGGTTTACAACTCAATAGTCTCAACAGTCTGACGTGTCAGGTGAAGACGTTATAGATGGCAGCAATTTTATTTACATTCAGAAAAGTTATTAGGAACATTCAGAAAACAGTACATTTGTTTATTCAATTAACTTTGGGCAAGTGAAATCAGTGTAGTGTAAGAACTTAGCAGGGATTTGGAAATTCCATCAAAAATTAAAAAAATAATTTTAACCATTTTAGCCATTTTAACTATTATTACGTGGTATATTTCAGTATATTCTATGTCAGTGTTACTTTAGTATTATTTGAATGTTATTATGACATTAATTAATCATTTTAATTAGCTTTTGTTTCAGTCACACACACATCTGAAGGGATAGAAAAGTCCTCGGGATATCACATCACTCGCAAGACGCAACTTGAATTTGTTGTCAACAAGGCAAAGTCCACCATTCTCCACTTCTCGCAGCTCTCTCTCTCTCTCGAAAATGTTTGTGGCACACACTATAGTTTAAATAGTGTTTAGATGTGTCGGTGGTTGATGGCAAACCAACTGTCCAGAGCCAGAGTCTAGCCCTGGCAGCATCACGAGGAACATATTCAACGCACTTGGACTATGCACCATGAAAATAAAAACACTTGCGTCCCATGATTGCCTCTCTCATCTACAATGCGATCTCACAGTATGACATGTCTGTCGTTGGAAAGATCCACCTGGTGTCATGATTAATAAAGAGACCGTGTAGGATAAGAAAACTCAGTCTCATTAATAATTATGAGACACCGATGATGAGTCATCAACGCACTCACAGTACACAATGAAGATTATAAACCCGGAAGAAAAAGTAAAATTGAACCATTTTAACCCTACTAGTAAATCTAACAGATGCTAACATTAGCCATGTTTCCATCCACTTGTCAATCGAATTATCTGAAGTTCGGTAAAAAAAAAAAAAAACACATGCAAATAAAGCTGGTGAAAGTGTGTTTCCATCCAACGGCTTTAAAGCGAATAAAAACCTCTGCGTAATGACGTCACATGCTGTTTTGCGATCAAATTGGTATATCGAATTGATTTGAGACATTTTTAATGGTGTTTTCATTACTTTTAACAAGAAATAACAGACCACATTCTGCATTAGAATTCAACCAAGCCACGTAAAAACAAGCAAAACTAACCTAAGAAAACAACGATGCTATAAACATTGCTATGATGATGTCCATGTACGTAAACGCCCGACGACAGCGGAGGCGACTGTAGTGTGGGAACGACAGCGCTCCATCAGTTCTGGGAGATCCTGGTTCTGAGACACTTCACGGAAACTCTTTGGTTGAAGCATTTTTTTACTTTGTCTACTTACATCTGTCTTTGTTGACATCCGCCATGTGTGCGCAAACAGAGCGGGACTGGCCGGAAATGAACTCGTCTTCTGGCGTGTTGCAACCATAAAAGGGCCTAAAACTTAATCGCAATTCATTATTTATTCGGTAAAAAAACGTTTCCATCATTATCGCATTAGCCATATATCGATCAAGACAAAATCCGATGAGACCAAACGTATTTCATTTGAGTCGAATATTCATGAAATTTAATCGAATTTTACTGCTTTCATCAGGTATTTTTAATTCGATATCACTTAATTCGAATACAAACGTGTGGATGGAAACATAGCTATTGTCTTCAATGGTGTTCAACACACATACCTCTGTTAAAATCTCAGAAAATATGGTTTGGGGTTTCATGCCCCTTTAAGTATCTTTTTAGTTTTAGTTACTGTTCAATTAATCTGTTTGAAAAACCAATGGCATGCTGTATGTTATTATGTGGTTAGAAAAATCTCATAATAAAGGTAAAAAAGCTCACTCATATTAGTCAATTTCAGGACTAAGGAAATTATGCCTTTAAAAACAATTAATAATTTCTAAATGAGTAATTTCTTACTATAAATTCAAAAGTAATTAACGTTAGTCAGAAAAAAATATTATATATATATATATCCTACACACAGTAACCATAAAAACAAAACTATTTTAGCTAACTGTCACAGAATGCATAGGATTTTGGGATATCATAGGCGGCGAAGGATTTCAACGCTTGAACAGACGAAGATATCTCAGGAGACAGGATGTGAAGCTAACATTGGATTTGGATATTCTCCAAAGGCAGCATTTTTCAGCTTTTGGATGCAGCCACAGACTCTTTCCAAATACAAATATGTAAGGAAAAAAAACAAGAAGTAATGCAGTGTGGAAACACAATTATAATAATCTGGCTCTTAAATGACTGGGTAGCAAATGTTCTTGAGTTTTTTTTTTTTGTTTTTTTGCTTTTACACAAAAGCCAGAAACATAATGTCATCATTTTGATTTGGATCACAGTCTGATGTGGTGAAGACAACCAAACAGAACATTTTGTCAATTAAGACCATTATCCCTGTTTTGGCATCGACATCGTCCAATCACAATTTATTTATTTATTTATTTATTTATTTCAGTGAACAATGTGAAAAGTGTCTTCTGATTTGCTGCCTTCTGAATCACTGTAGCTGTATGAAGCCATATGGCATCCAAGATGTAACCAAGATATATCCACAGCTGTATAACCCACTATGAAGAGAAGTGTAACGGACAGGCCATAAAGCAGTTAATTATCTCTATTGGATCCTAAATATGTAAATATGCGTCAATCATCATCACATCAATAACTGTCAAGGAAGTTTATTAATCACATAAAATGTTTCTATATTAAGCAAAAGCATGACGTTTTGCTAACCTTTGTGTCCTTTTGAATTACCCTGACGGAGCTTCATCTCTGGTATCTAAATGTTATGGGCTCATGACTGATGACCTCATCCTGAGAAGACAATGGGGTCTTAACTGAGATCAGAGGTTGCATTGCTTTAAGCCAAATGACTTATATTACCTGCCTCGTCAAGTTAACACAGCAGGTGTTTACACATATATAGTGCTTCCTAACTGGTTCGGTCGCAGGTAGTGTTAATTTCGACATCAGCGGCGCCGACTTCATTAAGCACTAAGGGTGTACTCACACTAGGCACGGTTGCCATGATCCGGGTCCGAGTACGATTGTCCCCCTCCCCACTCCCCCGCTGGCCATTATAGTGTGACGGTTTCGGGATAAACAAGAAGAGCGGCGCTCTCTGAACTCAATGGAGTCCATCGCTTTCTTTCTGGATAATTTTGTGTCGTTTGGTCCACGAAATTTTCAAAAAAAATTTCACGAAATGGTGCTGCTCGTATGAGGAGGTTTGCACGTCACGCGTCCTGTTCCGTGCTCCAGCACGGTTAGTGCTCACACTGCATGCGAACCGCGCTGGGGCCAACTGAACCGTGCTCTGGCCCACCTCTTCCAAGCGGGCCAGGGCCGGCCAATCGAGCCGTGCCCGGGCACGGTTCGGAGCACTCACATAGTAAACGAACCGCGCTTTGGTGGTCAAACGCACTCGGGCACGGTTCAGACTGGCTAGTGTGAGTACACCCTAACTGTGAATATATCAACATCCAATATTGTTGACGGGAAAAATGTAAAAAAAAATGTTTTACCAAAATCTGTCTATATTAAGCAGAAAAAAATATTCACTGCTTTAACAACCTTCTATGAGCTTTCGTGCTTGAATCAGTCGAGTTTCAATCCCCCAATTGAAAAATTTACCATTTAGAATTATCGGAATTACTATTAGGAATTTCACAATTTCCACTTTTGAGAGAAACTTTTGAAATAGAGAGTGTTATTTTATAAATAGAAGTAGAGAGTGATAATATTATCAGGAAAGATGAGTAAACGTGTCAAATGAACCATGCATTTGAGTTTGACATTCTCTTGATTTGTGTAAATTAATTCAATTCAGTTCATTTATAAAGCACATTTAAAATCAACTTTGGTTGGCCAAAGTGCTACATAAAAATAGAGAAGGAAAATAAGAGCAAGAAACACATAAACGTTACAAAAGATAAAAAGCACAGGAGAAAAGATGCATTTTTAACATGGATTTGAAATCAGCTAACATAGGAGTTGTTCTAACAGGCAGTGTCGGTTGTTCACAGCTGGCCAGCCATTGCAATCATGGGATGGATAGGAGATAATGATTTTGTAATCAGGAAGATCTGGATGGGCTGCGAGTAACAAATCCGAAAAGTATTTAGGTGCTAGATAGTTGAGATCTTTATAAACAAATAATAGAATTTCAAAATCAATTCGGTATCGGACTGGCAGCCTTAAAATTTGTTTGATATGATTGCCATTTGTGGCTCCCTTTGAGCAGACGGGCAGCTGCATTTTGGACCATTTGGAGATGAAAGATGGATGAGAAGTAACCCGATAGTCATGTTGAAAAGTTGTGAATAAAACTTTTAAAGCTATCCTTGCTTAAAAAAGGGTATGACTGACTAACAGGTGAAAAATGGTAAAGCTAGCTCTAACTACGGCATTAATTAGTTTGTCTAATTTAAGACTACTATATTGGTAAAATCCGACATCTTTAATTATTACACAGCTCTGTTGAATACTAGATTCTGCTAGTCAATCGCGCCATCCATCAGTATGTTAACACAGTCTCATCTGGGCAATGTCAGCAATGCTGTACACTTGCTAGGAACAGTTTTCCTTCATGGAAGTTTTGCGTTTGGTGAGCTAATAAAATATTAAAACTCAGTCAAATCAATATTTTGTGTACAGTTATTTAATTATGTCACCCTGTAACGTAGATTTGCTCTCTCTTGTTTCATACTGTACAAATGCAGCTGCAGCCATTTTGCGACTATAGGGATCTTCGCCCGTGACGTCACGACGTGGTTGTGGTTGCGATAATGATGTGCTCTGGTTGGCAGAAAAGTAATGGCCGTTTGCCGCAGAGCATTATAAAGACATAAGTTAACCCAAAGATTGGGTTCTGTACGGTATTTCATCTGTGTATACATACCCTTAAAGATTAAGGGCAAATTGTTGTATTTTCTTTGATAGATTTTTAAGTATATGTTGACAAATGTTATATATATCAGAGGTAAGATAAATATAGCCCAATATAGCCTATTCAAAAAATAGCCGATGGACAAATTACACCTCTATAATCTAATTGTAACAAATTTGCCAGTTATCCTTAGTTAACACAAGTAATATTCGTAATTATGACTCATAGGCATCTAAAGATTTGCACGCCTTCATTGACACTTTGGTAAACATAGATGGCGTATTGATGAGACACAGGTAGATGTCGCCGAATATCAAATCTGGCCTTGTGTTCGGGCTTCTGCTCCAATTCTCACTCAGTTGATATGGATCAGGCAGAGAACATGAACCCTGGTTATAAAAAAGCTTTACCTTATATCTCCTTTTAGCTTCTTCATACAAAGAATTATCAAATGCTGACAGAACACATAAGCCATGTTTCCATTGACACGTTTTTATCCGAATTAAGTGATATCGAATGAAAAATGCCTTATGGAAACAGTAAAATTCGATGAAATTTCATGAAAATCGACTCAAATGAAATACGATTCGGTCTCATCGGATTTTCTCTTAATCGATATACGGTTAATGCAATAAAAGCTGATGGAAACGTTATTTGCCGAATAAATAATGAATTGTGATTAAGTTTTATGACCTTTATGACATGGCGGATGTCAACAAAGACAGATGTAAGTGGACAAAGCAAAAAAAATTCGGCCATTTGCGTGCAACGGCATCATCATAGCAATGTTTATAGCGTTGTTTTTTTTCTTAGGTTAGTTTTGCTTGTTTTTACGTGGCTTGGTTGAGTTCTAATTTAGCTTTAATGTGGTCTGTTATTTCTGGTTAACAGACTCCACAGTCTGTTGACGTTGACGTTGCCATGGACGCAGTTCAGAGACGGTAACAGACTATTTTCTTTGACAGAAGCAATACTCGTTTTTAAATCAATAAACTCGTTTTTAAGTCAATATTTTGTGTCAAATTATTGATTTATTCATTTATTTGGTTGATTTATATGTAATAAGCAGGATAATATATAGCGAGGTGGTTGTTATAGCGAATACAACCCCTTCAACAACCGCCTTCGATCGCATACATTATCCCATACATATGTCGCTATTAGCTGGCACATACCGGTAAGCATTATTAGGCTTGTGAAATACTTGATCATTTGTTGGTAGATGGCGCGATCCGTGTTGTCTAACAAAACTTTGTTCGCAAAAGTTTGCTTGAATGTTGTTCGATTCAGTGTAAAAAATGAATGGAAACACCTTAAAATGTCTCAAATCAATTTGATATACCAATTTGATCGCAAAACAGCATGTGACGTCATTACGTACAGGTTTTTATTCGCTTTAAAGCCGTTTGATGGAAACACACTCTCACCAGCTTTATTCGCATGTGTTTTTTACCGAACTTCAGATAATTCGCTTGACAAGTAGATGGAAACATGGCTATAGACTGCTGCATATGTTTTGGTTCTTTCTGCCAACTAGTTTGCGCCCACACCCTTTTCGTGACGTCACATATGACGCCGGCGAACATCCTTATTGTTTTGTAAACTGTGATGGATTATAAGATAACGAACCGAATTATAGAACAGTTTGATTTAAAATGTATATCTCTTATATCAACTATGTACTGTATGTGGTGAAAGGCAGTGTAATAAGTGGTACGACTGTACCATATCCCTTAAATATAAGTCTAGTTTGAACTTACTGTTTGCTAGTAACTGCTCTCTCCCCGATGCTTTGCATTTAATGACCTAATAAAATATTTCAACTCAGATCAATATTTCGTGTTTAATTATTTACTACCTGTGTTAAAAACTGTTAGAAAGTAGTCAGCAAAGAAATCTGTGGTAGAGGCAAAGGCTGCACTTGAAATTGCGGATATCTTGGGATAGGTACAGCATGGAAGAGGGGTTTTTGAGCTCAGTTTAGCCCCTCCTAAATGGCACAAGGCAGACTCAGCTCAAAGGATGATGCTGGTAGTAAATGAGGTGCAGAAGCAGGAGAAGAGGATGAGGTGTATAAAGGCGATTTCCCAGGCCTAACAGGGAGAGTGGATGAGATGTGAGAGTGTGGGCACAACACAAGATGGGCTGGCAAGACCTTTGGTCAATGGAAGAGAGTAGGATCAGTTTCCTTATCAGGTCAACATATGATGTTCTCCCATCACTGCAGAACCTAAATCTCTGGGTAGAGAGGATCCCTCTTGTCTTTGTGTTCATCACCTGCCACATTAAGGCACATTTTGACAGGATGTAAGGTGGCTCTTAACTAGGGTCAGATTTATTTGGTGCCATGATCAAGTGCCGCGATGTTTGGCTTTCAGCGTTGGAAGGCAAGCGTCATGAGCAAAAAGTTGCCGCCTGTTCTAGCAAAACATTTCACACAGAAACAATATTCCTCCGCCCAGACGAGCAACCACCAAGAAAAGGCTTTAAAACCAGTTCTCGCCCAGGACAACTGGAAGCCACTTGGGACTGGAAGATCTTGATCAATGGCTTATTTTTTCCACCTGAGATTGCCACCACTAACCTATGACCAAATTTGTTTTGTGGTCTGGATCAGCACACAATAAAATACTGGCGAAACTCAGAGATATTGAACACAGGAGTGATGAAGAGGAAGCTGATTTAGCTGCAAAGTTAACCGGGCTGGATATCGACTTTCTTTTAGAGGAAGAACTCTGGTCGTTGTTGTCAGCCCAGGAAAAGGAGAAATTTGAGAGTCTAGTCAAATAATGATGAATGGAGTGCCATGGAGTGAGATTCTGTAGATGAGGCATATGAGACGAAAGAGAAGCTGTGGTATGCTCATCTGGCCACTGAAGCAGAACAGCAAGAGTGGAGAGTCCAGGTTTATCCAGTAGAAGTGGGTTGTTGAAGATGTGTGGCAGACTACAACCTGGTTCCTCAGAGACGTCAGATTCAGTGGCCAAGAGTTGCATTGCATCAGTAAGGAGCTTATCTGAAGCAGCAGAGAGGAGCAGGAACTCGCTGTGGTTGAGATGGAAAGATCCTGGCTGGCTGTGTACAGGCCGCCACACTACGGTTTAATAGAATTCTGAAAAACTTGAAGAGTTTGTTGGCTTATTTGTATAGTTTGCATAATTACAGTTAATACGTTCCTGAGTATATTGCGTGAATGAGGGTTGGTGTTTGGGCAAATATTGTGTTTTGCGATACAATATGCCATACCGAACCATTGCCACTGAACCTGCTTTAATGACAACAGTGGGGCTTCGACAGCCTTAGTCAAATGGGTTGGCGCGGATGGTTGGTTTTGCAGAGAGATTGTGAGATAGTTGTTAGGTAGGTGAACTACGAGGAAGGAGCAACCTCAACAGCAGAAGGGATGTAAAGGTCAATAAGCTGGGCTGAGTTAAGTGGAGGATGATGGGGGGTGACTCTGGGCACGCCAGAGTCACTGTCGAGTCCCTCTTAAGGTGTCGTGGGCAAGTCGACGAAACACTGAGGACTGAAGGTGCCCACTTGAAGACCCTAGAGATGTCCCCTACTCGGCTCAATCCAGACAGTTGTCGTGCTGGTACACTGGGGAGACCACACTGTGGGTGCAGCCATTGTGTGTGCTGACGTGCCAAGTACACTGCAGCCGTTAATGCCGGACAGAAGGAGATTTACATCACCATATGGAAAGAAGCGTAAATGGATGGAGAAGAATAGGTTCCTGGAAAGCTATGTCTTAGTTTGTGCTTATCTTGGTGAAAGATGAGTATAAATCAGCATGAAGTTTTAACATCTCTCGTATAATGGAAATCTTATGTGGCAAGTAGCTGTGTAATAAGCGGGATAATGTACATCCAGCTGGTTGTTATCTAAGAATAAACCCCTTCAGGGTGATTCAAGACCTTCATCACCCTGTCGTTGTTTATTCTGAGATAACAACTGGCTGGCTGTGCATTTTCCCTTTGCAATGGTACAACACACCCAATCTACTTGTAATTGATCCCAAAAGAAGCATGGATAAGGAAAGTGGTAGGGTGTCAGATTTCAAGATCTCTGGGGTACACCATAGATAAGGCAAGCCAGAGGATGAATGAACACCTAAACTAACAGAGAAACTTCTATTAGACAGGAAAGACTGGAAGCATTTGAGTACCATAACTGTGATCCCAATAGAATGCTCCAGCTGAGATTAAAGATACTATGATCAACGAAGTGAAAGTGCAATAGATGACAAAAAAAAAATCAAGCACAGTACAATTTTGAGCAAAATAATTGGGATAATCAATTTATGCATCATACACCATGACTATGGGCTCTATGCACAGCGGTATTTCCGGGTGAAGGTTTAAGGATGCTCGATAACTTCCGCCGATTCGTAGAGTTCAACGCAATACCGAGAATTTAGATTGAATTTTATACTCCATGGTTTTACTAAAGAAACGTTAGACACAAAAACAGATAAAACAGACAACCCTCGTTGTGTTTATGCTTCTTTTTAAAATTATATTAAATAAACATAACTATATATAAAATTACATCTAAACGCTTGTATGTTTCATTTCAAAGACGGGAGGAACAGTAAATTTTGAAGACTCTGCCATAATCCCATTTTCCTTGGTTTTCCTCCACTTTAATCTACACAACTGGAAATAGACGAAACATCCTTTGCGTCAAATGCGGAACATATAGCCCATTGCCACAGTCTCCGTCTGCACCTGTCTGTCTTAGTCTTCACTACACTTCCCAGGATCCTCTTGGTTGTTTCCTCACCTGATCACTCCCTCAATCATCCTGATCAGCATCATTTTCATCTGTGTCACCTGTCTTCACCTCGTTAGTGTTCATTTGTATCTTTATTTAGTTTCCTCTGTTTGTTCAGTCCGGGTTGGTCAATGTTTATGTCAAAGTGATGTTGAGAGTAGTTTTATTTGGAGTGGAGAGTATTCTTAGTAAAGTGTTTGCATTGGAGCATTTGCCTCGTTTGCTTTCTTCTGCCAGCATCACACCTTATGACAACTATGTTTTCACTCACTAAAACTAGACTTAAAATCCCAGACTTTTAACATGGGTTTCACAGAAAAGGCTTAAGCCTACTCCCAGACTGAAATGCACGTATGTGCTGTTTTAACTAAAAGCATCTTGCAAAAATAATTTAAAACAAAAGATAAAAATTAGTCTAATTACTTAGTCTAAGCCCTGTATGTAAAACAACTATTTAGTCAAATGTCAAAAATGTGACTAAAAAAAACAAATAACCAGGATTGGTTGACTAAAAAATAAAAAAATAAAATGGGGTGGTGATGGCACAGTGGATAAGACACGTCTTTGGTGTGAGAGATCCAGGTTCGAATCCACTGTGAGACACCAATGTGTCCCTGAGCAAGACACTTAACCTCTCGTTGCTCCAGAGGCGTGCGACCTGACATATATAGCAATTGTAAGTCGCTTTGGATAAAAGTGTCAGATAAATGAATAAATGTAGAATACAAATTAAAAGGGCATTTGACATTAGACAAGGACAATTAAAAAATAATAATAATAAAAAAATAGCTTGAAAACAGTCACAGGTTTGTTCTGATTGGGGGTCAGCAGTGAAATAATGCTAAAGGAGAAAATGCTCCATTTAGATGAAAGTCAACAATATTGCATTGACATGTAAATATATTTACTAAGATTAAAAAAAAAGAAAGAATCACTGAGATGATACCAAACTAAGCATGTGCACGCCATATATATATACTGTAGACTCATCATGAAGAAGATTCATTCACAGTCTATGCTAACAGTCCAAAATCAGTGGATCTGAAGAGGCCGTTGGAGCACTATGTAATGGAGATAATGACAGACGTCTGTTTGATAACCAGGGTTTATTAAAGACCCAAAAGCAGAGAGCCCAGCAGCCTCTGCTGATGGACGAAAATGGACAGCAAATATGTGAATTGTCGAGAAGTCTCTGATTAGGCTCCTCAGTGGCAATGCACTAAATTTAGCCTGGACCCCGGAGGTATGCTGAACGCTTACTTCAAACCACCCACAGAGAAAAGAGACATTGCTTGTTTTCACTGTAAAATGTGAACATATGTAGCGTGTGCCTTAAAGAGCTGTTTCGACATCAGCTGACTCTTTAAAATAACGTTCATTGGTGTAACTTAATAAAGGCAGGGTTTAATAAGTCTTTAAATATCCTAGTATTTAAAAATAATTAAAATCAGTGAAATTAGATGTTGAAATAATCACATGAAGTGTTTAAAGAATTGTTATATTTCGATGAACGACTTGTTTTTGTTACCAATATGATTCATGATTTATTTTTGAGTCACATCTAATTACTGTTGTTTTGTTTTCTTCTGCTTGTATGTCATTTTAACTTCATTATGATTAGTGCAATTTGTCTAGAATGGCTCTAAAAAGTGATCTAATTTTCGACATCCAGTCACAACCATTAAGTTTACAATTCTGTTAAAGCGCACAACAGCCTGAATCCTTAGGGACACTGTTTTTATGGCTTCATATGTCGCAAATGGCAGTCATCACTAATCTAATATAAGGAAAATGTAACTTCTGCTTTCTTGCAGTAAAGCACCATTTAATGCTTTGAAAACTCCTTTAATGCTTTGGGATATAGAGCGCTTTCATCAGACGCGTTGCCATGGTGATGAGGTGGCCCAAAGTTAACTTCCGTTCTGTTTGTTTATACTGTTTACTGGATAATATGGCATTGATTGCAAATGCAGTGAAAGTTAAGGTGATGAGCAGGTTTGTTGAGCTGTGGGATGCAACCTGACCTTTGAGAGCAAATGCAATTTTTAAAAATAAAAATGTTAAGGTTTCCTAACAAAGAGGGAGATGGCGATATTAAAATAGCTAGGTATTATCCGAAGTCTCCGGTACAGTGTTTCCCATACATTTATTAGCCAACCACATTGACCCCCACATATTGATTTCTGTGTTTTTTACAATGTAAGATGGGAAAAGTTGGATTTGACTGCAGAATTGCGTGCAGCGCAGCTGGCATGAAAGAATCCTAGCTAATAAGGAGAGCTATATTAACCTTATAAAACTCCGCCGCCGCGCTCGCCACAGTTTTTTAACACTGCGGTAAATCAGACACGTCGGTAGAAAAACATCTTATCTCCAATTTCTGTTCTACGGGTCTGATAGTGTCACATTTCAGTTTGGCCAT
This sequence comes from Hybognathus amarus, assembly GCA_030378365.1. Taxonomy (NCBI): domain Eukaryota; kingdom Metazoa; phylum Chordata; class Actinopteri; order Cypriniformes; family Leuciscidae; genus Hybognathus; species Hybognathus amarus. The sequence continues at coordinate 152,063 of JAQIUQ010002507.1, read as the reverse complement.
AACATTTATTTTCTTTGACTGGCAAGAAATACCAGCTACTATGGTTATTTACTTGTTATGGATTGCGCAAGTTTGCCGGAAGTTAAGTTTGGGCCAGTTTAATGCACCAGTACCATTTTGTTTATGGTGTCACTGCTGAAAGCCTTGTGAAAGCATCTATATTGTATACTTTGATAGTTTACCGTTTTACTGTTAACATTTAAGGTAATGTTATATAAGTCTGTAGAATTACTACTACTGTACATTTTGCTTCTTCACATCATAAAACGTCTCTCACATCATAATGCCCAGAGGATGAACATGCAATGTTTGCAGTGAAGTCTTCTGAATTATTTACATGTTTTGACTGGGATTCTAATAGCAGTGGAAATGCTGCAAACTCTATTTCCTGAATAGACACCGCTGGCGTCATTTAGATCTGTGAAATGTAATGAACTTGTTAAATCCTCATTTTTTCCCATCAACGTGAGCACGTGTTATATTTCTTGATAGCTTAATAAAACAACAGCATGCCTTTACCAAGAGCTTATAAAAGTGTGTTTTATTTCCAAACTGTAACAGAATGTTGAAAAAAATGCATTCTTCATTTTACTTTAACTTTGTTTAATGCAATTTTTTTATTATTTTTTTTTATTGTTGCTCTGTGTTCCTCAACTGGTCACCACTCTGTGATCACTGATGTATTTTACATGTGTATTCATGATTTACTGTATATGAAGCAAGGAATATTCAGAAATTTTATATTTATATATTAAGATTATATATCCCAAATATGGCACCAGGACAGAAAGTAGCACAACCTAAATTGTAATTAAAAGAAAAAAACCTCACATGACTATTTCCAACAGCCATGTAAAAATGTTCACATAATCAATGCTTTGATTACAGTTCACACTTATGCACTTACTCTAGTCACTAACAAATGTCTTTACTCATATGTAAATGTTGGGAACAGGTGAGATTTAAAGGGTTTGAATGAATAGCAAAACTAAATCAGATTTCCACATACTTCACTATCCTTTTGTTGTATCATCTCCTGTTGACTTGCTGCAAAGGCATCAGAAAGAAACCAATAAACCATAGGATTATAATCGCACCGACATCTGCACTCTGCATTGACAAATAGCGATGCTGCCAGAAACAGTTTAGTTTTCCAAGATATCCTTTTCTCTACACCCTATACTCATTTAGTAATTAGATACACCATCTGACATAGCCTAGTACACCAATTTGACACTAGTGCTAAATGAGTACCATATCAATGCCATATTCTTATATAATGATGAGGACAAAAACATCCTGGAGTCACCATGAAGCATGAATGAATGTGCAGTGTAGGCTATGTTAAAAGTTCAAAATCGATATTTGAAGAGGCTGTTAGAGCACTATGGCAATAATGACAGTCGTGTGTTTGATGATAAGGGCTTTTTCGTAAATATGGAGGAAATGGGTATCAAATGTACATGCAGCCTAGATGTCTCTGATTAGGAACCTTGCATACCCTAGTAGACTTACGCTAACTAACTAACTATCTGACTTTTGTGGTTAGATGTTTTATTTTATTTATGTGTATGCTATAATAGCCTATTTAACACCCCAACCACTTCAAGCTTTGGGGGGTTCACCAACCTCTCCATAATTTCGGCTCAAGATAAGCTTCGGTACGTCTTTGTTAGAGTGAACGAGAACGAGTGGCTTTGAACGAACGTTCTGAAATGGATGTCTGGCGTGTCGAGAGATCCTCACCTTTGGCGCGCGCTGGTTCCGTCTTGGGAGCAGGAGCGCATCTCCGCAGGTGCCGTTGGGGAACTCCAGACTTCCGTTTGAGGTCCCGTTCTGAAGCTGGAGACATGCCCAAATCCCAGACGTATCATTTAGCGTTTGTAAATCCATTTCGGACCTAACCACAACTATTTTAGTTGTTCCTCGCAATCATTAGTTAATAATGTCTAATGAGAGCCCAATATCCTAGTGGCTTAGAGAGTAGCCTATTTTACGTTCAAAGAAGATATCAAGAAGCAATGAAAACGACAAAACAAAAAGGTAATCAGGGAGAAATAGGATTCGTTTATGCTGGCCAAAACGTTTCAGCCGTTGTTGCTAAGCAGTGTGAAGGCACAGTTGCTCTGTATGAGAATGTGATGAAGCGCGCAGCGGCAGTGAGTCTCTCGCGCGTGGACCGAGGGTTTATTGATGAGCTCTTAAACAGCAGGGGTGGGAGTTTGGGGGTGTGTCGGTGGGATTCGGGGATTTGAGCATCCTGGAGAGGTGGAGACAGTGGAGTACGTGAGCAAAAGGCTTTAGGGAAAGTTATGAATGAATAGACAGGTGGAGTGGAGCATCAGCTCCCTCTTGTGGAAGTAAAACTGGTTGCAAGACGTCGATAATCCAAGGCTGGGCATTATTGACACTACTGTATATTACTAAGAGTTTAGAATTGCATTGTAATTTTAACTGCAAAAGCATCCTTCAAGATATATTTAGTGCAGTCTGGTTACTTGGATTTCAATATTGTGGACTTGCTATTGTGCCTTAAATGAACTCACTCTTTTTACAGCCATGGAATAAACCATGTAAAACTAAATACAGTGGATAAGAGATATCCTTGGAGACTTTATAGATTTAAAACTTAAGCTGCTTGTCTTGTTAAAACAAGATCTTTTTTTATTAAATGTATTTCGAGTATGGTCACATAGCAACAGAGAAAAACCCTCCAGCCACGGGACATGGTTAAATAACTCACCTTTTAGATCAACCTTTGGCCTTTCAAAGTCCTTCACACACACTTACACAGCGCTAGATAACACCTGAGCAGAAGCAAGAAGCCACCTCCTTTAGACTGGGACACTGAGGAGACTGCAGCTGGTGAGTGACAGGCTACACTTCTTTTCAGAACATAGATAGATACATATACATTAAAATATTATCTGCTTTAAGGTGTAACTTACAATCTGGAAAATCGATTCAGAGTCATGTCATTTTATTATTATTATTTATTTTTATTTTTTCAGAATAAAATAGAATAAAAAAGAGTAGAAATTCTGGAAAATGGAAAGTACAGTATTTTTAGAGTCATGTAATTCGAAAGTTTTTATAAGAATGGAATGGAATAGAAATGTTACATACAATTTGTAAAATACACAAAGTACACAAATACACAAATTTGAAACTTTTATCGGAAATAGAATACAAAAGAATTTAACTTACAACTTGGAAAATATTTGCAGTCATGTCATTTGAAAGTTTCCATCAGAATAGAATAGAATAGAATGAAGTAATGTTGTACGCGGACCTCTAAGTTATCATTGGGAATCTTGTTGAGAAATTTTATCATGCTAGTTCCTGACCCGTTTGACAGCTTAAGTAAAATTCTTGTTTTCAGATAATTTGCACGAGATGAGAAACTTGAAGCAAGTAGCATTAATTATTAAACAGCAGAAAGGAGGTAGTTCTAGGGATAATGTTATAGTGTGAAATCATTACTAGCTCATATAGCAGTTTATGAAGCGCTCAAGTGTGAGAAGTGTACTTCAGCTCTCAGCTGATGTGTGAGGTATTATGTAATTGATATGGCATCTGTGGTGCTTTAATCTACAGCTATGTTTATGCAGTTTTCCTGGGTAAAACATTTATGAAAATGAACAAAGGCTGTAGGCAATCTTGCTAAATCCTTGGAAGCCTTGATGACGGGTCCTCACATTTGAGTCAAGATTTTATGATTGACATTCGTAATTACTAAGATAATGTACCAGCGTTTTAGACCAAAACATAGTTTAAAATAAACACATTCAGACAATTTGGTAACAATTACAGAATCAGAGCGCTCCCTCACTCTCTGAATTTCTTTCTTTCTTATTTCATGATCTGTAATCATAATTACAGAGACAAGGTACAAGCGTTTAAGAGCAAAGTGTACTTGGACATAAAAACAATTATCCACTTTGTTAACAATTAACAGTTGGGTCAGAGCGATGTCTCTGTTATTTATTTATACATTATTTCTTTATTTTACACATTCCTGGTATTATTGCGCATGATTAATTGGTGTATATTAAAATCAAAAGGTTGATACATTTTTAATACTCCCCTTAATCATTTAATTTTAGTTGATATCCAGTTAAATTTAGTAACTAATTGAACTGAATTTATATTTAATTAAGAAAACATACCAGCTCTGCCTCAGAAATAATTGAACCTTTTATGTGTTTTAGCTAATATAACCTGCTCTGAAAAATAAGTGAAATACATTGACTTTAAACCTTAGATTGGCAGATGCACCCTAACACAGGTCGATGATTATATGGCCTTTGATAACTCTATATTACCCCAGTTATCACCTCCATTTCAAGAACATGAGATTGCATAATGCGTGTCAGCTTGGAAGGGTTCCTCTTTGTTTAATCTGCACTTGTCTGCTGCCATTGATTGCTAACACTCAAAATTTTGTAACTTATAACTCTATACGTATGATGAGAAATGAAATTGGAAATCTCCCTTCACTTCATTTGGTACGTTCTAGATTGTAATCACCAATTTGATCACCAAATGACTGGTTTATAATGAATTGAGAGCATCTGATAAGATAAGATCAGATGTACCAAGAAGAGCATATTATCACATGACCTCGGCGTTAAGGCAACAGTAATCAACCAATGTTTCCTAACAGGAAAAATGGCTGGGCCAAAACCACGTATTATTTCTCTGACCAAGCGAGAGGGACAGGGCTATGGCTTCTACCTGCGAGTGGAGCAAGGGGAGGAGGGTCACCTGATCCGAGCCCTGGAGATGGGTGGTGCGGCTGAGCTGGCCGGTTTGAAGGATGGAGACCGCATTATCAAAGTCAATGGAACTTTTGTGGACAATTTGGAGCACAGTCAGGTTTGACATAATTGGAAATGGCTTTTCTAAAAGTGTAATTAATCTCATGATTGTGGCTACTGAAAGGAAAACAATGTTTTATTCAAAAAGTTTTACCTCACACTTGACTTTTTCTCGGGTCAGGTTGCAGATTTGGTGAAAAAGAGTGGGATGAGCGTCACATTACACGTTCTTGGAGAGGAGCCTTATAAGACAGCCAAAGCCAAGGGTGTGAATCTTGCCGACCCTCAGTCCCAGTCAGGTCGAGAGTCAACCCACCATGAATGGAGTGTCTGCACCAGTCGCTAAAGCCAAACTTTGTTATCTGCAAAAATCCAGCAGTGGATTGGGTTTCTCCTTAAAGTCCATCAAAGGTAAGCTATAAAACACCCACAGCCAGATCTTTGACTAACAGCATCCCAGCAAACAAATTTAGGTTCTGGGAACGTTCTAGGAATGTTAGTTTTTGGTTCCCAGAACGTTCCTGAGAACTTTCCCTTAAGGTTAAGGGAACGTTCCCGGAACATTCTCCTTACGTTATAAAAATGGAACCTAAAAATAACCTACATGGAAAGTTCCTATAACATTCTTGTTTGGTTCCCAAAAAAATAACCTCATGGGACCATTTGGCCACATTAGGGGAACGTTCTGTATTTGCTGGGATAACACTGGTCTACACTTTGGGCTAAGAATTGAACACAATAGACCATCTGACCAACATGGGACCATTATAGAAAATTAAATATCAACTGTGTAAAGGAAATTGTGTAATGACTTTGCGATCTCAATTTTGTCCATCCAAAGTACACTTCAAGTAAAGGTTCCAAAAGAGGGATTTCACAAAAGCAGTGAATCTAGTTAAATTTCACCCTCAGTCTGAATATCATTTAAAGATTTGCCTCTAAACTGGCGAACCCTGGTAAATCTAGTCATTAGTTCATCCTCAGAAATGCTCATGGTCAGCAAGTCAGGTTGCCAACTCAAGAACGTGTTTTCCAGTGTTGTCAACAGTCAGCAAATGGTCATCTGAGGCTAAGAAAATTAAAGGTTAACTCATTTTCTCAGGCCTGTCTTGGATAAATCAACCAATATGTTGATAATTGTCTGAAATATTTGGAATGGCTTGTGAAATGAAGTGGTTTTAACCCTGTTTTCTCTCAGGTACTCATGGCATGTTCATGACAGAAGTGGTGTCAGGAGCAGTAGCTGATCGGGCGGGTGTGAAGATAGGTGATCGTTTGGTGGAGATAAACAGCGAAAATGTTGAGAGTCTCACACATGATCAGACTGTGCAAAAGGTAAGTTAAACTGTCATCCTGACTACAATAATGCCTGTCTAACATTTCCCCTTTGTCGACAATTTTATAATACAGTTGTTTTGGGGTTCCAGACAAGCTTTAAAGGGATTATTCTGTCATCATTTACTCACCCTAATGGCATTCCAAACCTGTAGACTTTCTTTCTTCGGTAACGTTTCCTTTTACAGTTCAGTTACCCATGTAAATAATATGTACTTATTTTAGCAACTACAATTACTGGGTAATAACTAGTACTAACCCTGAACCTACCCCTAAACCTACCCCTGTTCCATGTACTTACCTTATATTAGCCAGTACTTTCTAGGTAAGTACACTGTAAGTACTGTACTGTAAAAGGAAGCGTTACCCTTTCTTCTCAGAACACAAAAGAGGATAGTTTGAAAAATGTTGATAACCATACAGTTTGGCACACTTTCATTGTATTTTTTTGACCATACAATGGAAGTCACTGAGACCCAAAACTGTATGGTTACCGACATTCTTCTTTACCGAAAATATCTTCTTTTGCCTTCCACAGAAGAAAGAAAGTCATACAGGTTTGGAGCGACATAAGGGTGAGTGACAGATGACATCATGTTCATTGTTTGGGTGATCTATTCCTTAAAAGAGGCCATATTATGCCCTTTTACAAAGTATTGAATTTGTTTTTGGACTAGGATATGTTTGCATGATCAAAAACACATTATTTTTCACATAGCTTTACATTGTTGCAGCACCCCTCTTCCCAGTCTGTCAGTAACGCTCTGTTTAGTTCCTTCGGAAGCCCCTCCTTCTGAAATGTGCTCTGATTGGTCAGCTGGACCAGCGTGTTGTGATTGGTCAACCGTTTCAAGTGTGTTTTGGAAATGTCATGTACCTTAGCATAACTGCAAGTTTCAACACACTATTAATGCAACTCATTCAGGCTTCGCTTTTTCTTTTTTTTTTTCTTTTTTTGAAAATGCCTTGGAATTAGGAATTAGATTTATGAAGAATATTGTGGCGTGTACATTACCAGAAGAAAACTCAAGACTACAATTTAGGCATTTCAGGAAAGCAGTGCTTAATGATGGACCGAATAAATCCCTTTGGAGTGACTTTGTGCTTTGTAACATTGCAGGCCTTTTTCATGCTCATACAGCAACATTAAACACTTAAGTTGTAAATGTAATGGATATGTAAGTTAAATATGTAAAAAAAAATAGGTCATAATAGGTCCTCTTTAATAGCTACCATGCATGCTGGTCAAGACCTTGACCCTAATGTTTTAACCTGCATTACCCCGAATATCAGTGTATTATAATAATGTATTCCCTTTGTTATTGTAGGTGAAAGCAGCCTGGTGACAGAATGATGCTTCTGCTGGTGGAGGAGGATGCTGACAAATACTTCAAGAGCAAAAGCATTCGACCAGTGGTGGCTCACGCCACGGTCAGGCACCTCTCTCATAAGCCATGCATTGCAGACATGATCAAGAGAGCAGATGGTTATGGCTTCATACTGAAAGAAGATCCTAAACGTTCAGGTGAGGATGTGCCATCTGCCATAGTATATCTACATGAAATACGCATTTACCATTTTACACGTCACTACATTTACATTTACATTAATTCATTTAGCTGACACTTTTATCCAAAGTGACTTACAATTGTTATATATGTCAGAGGTCATACACCTTCTGGAGTAACTAGGGGTTAAGTGTCTTGCTCAGGGATCATTCACATATTGACCTTTAGGCCTTGTCAAAGTTAGATGCAGTCTAAATTAAATCTGCTTTAGTTGTCCAAATTCTCAGAATAGGCAATTTGTGAGCTTTAAGTTTGGGTAAATAAAACATTTCCAAGTGTCTTGGTGGATTATCTTTTGCTTTATGCTGTAGGATGTGTTATAGCAGTGCACTTTTTCTTCAACCAGCCAATGAATATAAAAGTAGTTGTAGATTTGAATATTTAATGTCACAAGCTATTTATTCTTTTTGTAAGTAAGAATTGCATCCTTTAGATGTGTACTCTGACTTAAAGTACACTAATTGCATGAACAGACGTCTCACTGTTGCAACCTAAGATTAAGTGCACAGCACACAAGGGAAATACAGCCGGATTGTAATTTTCTGGGTCCTGGGAAGTTAATTTTAGCAGCCCAGATTCTATTAACCATTGCATTATTACTCTTTTGTTTTGCATGGTGGCGCCAACTGAACTTACTGAACTTACTGTTTATTGCAATGTAAGGACAATGTTTTATGTTGTAAAATTGGCATTGCGTAACTGAGGAATTTTGATTAGATATAATGCAAAGGTTATCTACTGTAATGGCTCTATGATGCTACAAAAAGTATTTCAGTGTAGGTTAATGACTTGACAACATGGATATTTGTTAACTGAACTTACAATTTTAAGGCATTATGAACATATACTTTCAATTCTGCTACAAATCAGCTCTAAAAAGACAATTCTAAACGGTCATTAATCAATTGAAATCGGTTCAATGTTGATACATTTTGGTCCAATACCCATGTAAATTAAAAAAACAGTTCAATTCAGCTAAAATAAAACATTAAAGTGCCTAAATCGGAGAAGTCTATTCACACTATGTGCAAACAGCTGTTGGCAGAGGCTATATTTCCACTAAATCCGCTCACCATTGTCTGATAGAGCCAGACAAAATTGCAAAAGAAACCCATGTGATAACCGGAGCAGTGACCTGGAGAGTAAGGCATGTGGTGTTAGCTTCAGATCAGATAGGGTTATGGGTAGGTGGTCCAAATAAGGCCGTATCCATTTATGATTTTAATTAATATAATCATATACATTACATATGTTATTATTGCATAGTGTTTTATAATGTATTTCAATACACTGAGGTGCAAACATCTGCCACAAAGTATAAATAGCATCTAACAACTATTTGAATTGGTTACACTTTATTTCGATAGTCCACTTTAGATTTTCTACTAACTATAAGTAACTTTTCAACTACATGTCAGCTAACTCTCATCAGAGTATTAGTAGGCTGTAGTAAACTATAAGTTTAGGGTTAGGTTGGTGTTAGGGTTTGGGTTTGGAGAAAAAGTTGACTTAGTTGCCAAGTTACATATTGTCACTCATTAGAATGTCTGTTGGGGAACGTCACAATAAAGAGTTAGCAGATATTAAGCAGACAGTCAACTAATACTCTAAAGACATGACGCATAGCTGCAAAGTTACTTATAGTAAGTAGAATGTCTAAAGTAGACTATCGAAATAAAGTGTTATCTGTGCACTGTAAATTAAGCATTTAACAACAATGCAAATAGCCTAAGAAATTGGTTAAATATGCATATTTTTATTAGAACTAATAAAGTAATTCCAATTCTAATAACAGACTTTGTGAAAAGTGAGAAATAGAAAAATGCTTGTGTCATGTTTCAATATTTGATTCATGCCGTATTTTGTGTCGTATCTCAGGTCATTACATTGGAGAAATAGACAAAGGAAGCCCTGCAGAGAGAGCAGGACTGAAGGATGGGGACCGACTTGTGGCTGTGAACGGAGAGGAAATCGATAACTGCACACATGAGCAGGTGGTGAACAAAATCGGTAAAGAAGGAAACAAGTGCAACCTCCTGGTGCTGGATGCTGAAACCGAGAAAATTTACAAATTGGTGAGTCAATTTCTGACTGCAGCAATACAGCAATAATTTGAATGTTCAATGTGTGATGACTGCGTACTTAAATTAATAAAAAATTGGGTACACTTTATTTTGATGGTCCTCTTTGGACATTCTACTAAGTGACTTGCAACTACGTCAACTAACTCATTAGAGTATTAGTAGACTGTCTGCTTAATATCTGCTAACTCTTTATTTTGATGCTCCACAACAGATATTATCCTGACTATAAGCAACTTTGCAAACATGTCAAATAATTTTAACCCGAGCCCTAACACCTCAGACAGTCTGCAAATACTCTGAGAATGCACATAGTTGCAATGATAGTATTCTACGCATAGTATGTATAATGTGGACCATCAAAATAACTGTCTTAAATATTCCACTTGAATTTGTTTTATATTATATATTAAATTATTGAATGATACTGTAATGTCAAGGGTGGTGCCTCTCCACTTCTGTACTGGGAGGAAATGAGAGGATCCCTGCCCGGCTATCCTGAGCATGAACCTGCTCCAGCAGTGCCTGTGCCTGTCCCAGCTGTACCTGTCCCAGCAGATGTGGACCACAAACCCAAACTGTGCCGACTGGAGAAGACTGCCGCTGGATTTGGTTTCCATCTCAATGGCATCCAGGGAGTTAATGGACAGTACATCAAAGAGGTTTGAGAAATGCCCTATACTGACATTTATAGAAAGCTTGCCTAGATGTATTTTTTACAGGTTCAGTGTTTCAATAGTTTTACTCAATAGGTTCACTCATGACATTTCAAACTTGTATGACTTACTTTCTTCAGCACAACCCAATATTTAAAGAATATCCCTGCTGTTCTTTTCCATTTAATGAAAGTGAATTGGGTGTGGTGTCTGTCAAGCTCCAGCAAAGCAAGAAAGCACCATGAAAGCATCATAAAATAATCATAAGTGCTGTCCCCAAACCATATAATCCAAATGCCATATACTCAAAATGTAGTTAAAATTTAAGATTTCAAATATCCATCCATTTGGATGGAACATTAACTATATAATAAACTTTACGTGGTGCATATTTTTCTGTAATACATACATTAAACTGGTTAAAAAAAAGAAAACGGCTAGGATTTCTGTAATAATCAACTGAACATATTTTAAATAAACAATAACCAAGTTTAAACATTTATCATCACAAACCCAGTTTATTACAATAATAGAATATTATTCTAACTAATTAAATATATTGCTCATTCAACACGTAGCCATATTTTAACCATGTTCTTACTTGTTAAATGAATAAATGTAATCGTTTTCATGATGAACAGAATTATGCTGGTTCAAAGCAAAATTAAATGCAATTTCAAATTATGGTTATTTAAATAAAAATCTGTTTTGTCTGATAATCTGAAATTTTAACTGCAATTTAAATTGTTGTTATTCAGTTATAAGCTATGATACATGAATATTAGTATTAGTATTTTAGTATGAAACCACTTGTATGGTATTTTAGTTGTAATTCTTAGAGACTAGCTTGGAAACAAATTTAAAAGTATCTTCACAAATATCCTTCAGATATAGAACATGAGGGTGAGTAACTGCTTTTCATGTGGAGAAAAATAATCCTTTAAAGATGCAGCGTATGATTTTTAGCGACATCTAGTGGTTCAGTTCCGAGTTGCACTAATGGCTCGGTCCACTGCTCACCCCTCCCTTTCGAAGAAGCTACAGTGGCTAAAACAGGACAAACATATTGTCGTCTGAGACAGCAGAGAATAGCCAGAGTAAGCCACGAGAGTGTAACATTGTCACTGTTTCTGTACCACAATCCATTATAAAACCACATCATGGATAAAGTTTACAAAGCCATAGTCAGGTGAGGATCAAGGGTTTTAATACATGATATAATAATAGAAATCAGCTGATTGTCTCACAAACGTAACCAGCACATTTCTCCCCACATAGCAAACCTATAATACAGCGAGGGAGAAGAACCACATGAACCTATCGAACAGGCTAGTAAAAGTTTAGCTGGCTAATATGAGCTGTTATGTTGTAGGGCTGTGGCTGAGCTGGTTAAATCGTAAAGCATTGTTTATACTTGTTTATCCTCGACGCGTCTGCATGAGCGCAAAGGTGCCGCATCTCCTAGACACCATTTACAACACACAAATTAATAAATAATAATGAATATATCTTTTTCCTCTGGTTTTTAAACTCTTCGTGATTGACATTAAATGCTTCTAAGATTGACAGGTTGTTGACTCCTGTAACATTACTGTTTTATGGTCAATAGTTCTAATCAGCTAATTGTCAAAGCCATAACACGGGAGAAGAACTAATAAATTCAAACAAGATAAGAATGTGTGGTCTAGCAACTTTCCATAGACGTTTTAGCTGGAAAAACCCAATTCTGGAAGGGCCAATCACATCGTGTATAGAGTCGGCGGGCGGGCTTAACATAATGACGACGGAGTTGCGATGGTCAGAGCAAGCCTAGACCTATTCGGTTTGAAGTTGTTTATCCTCGTATGCAGCCGGCGCCGCGCGCGCTGTTACAAAAAAAGCTGTCGCGAAACAATCAACTCGTCATTTTTGCCGCGCTCGTGCTGTCGCGCCGAGTATAAAGGCTTTACTCTGTGTCAGCGCGCCTCTGATCGGTTAAGGTGCACAGACTTCTCCCGAATCATCTCTTGCACTCCAAAGCACCACTACTTATCCGTTTCCCTCGTAAGCTGATATTAGTATTTAAACATTCTCTATGATATTATTTTTTAATGACACACTGTCTCTTTCTCTCTATAAACACACATACACACACGTCTCTTTCTCTCACACATATGCAGGCAAGTTATAAACTCTTTAGACTTTTAATGATTAGTGTTTTGTTTTTAAAGTTTGTGGGTTGTGTAAAAAAATAAAAATCCATACCCTTATTTTGGGTATGGATTCAGGGAAATCTCCCTTATTTTCAGTGTTCAATGTTGACAGTTATGGACTGGATACGGCAAACGTTTAATATATCAACTTGCTCCGCTGACTACGTCATCTTCTTCATTGCTCTGATTGGCTGTAGCGCTATCCAATCATGTGCAGAGAGAATTTGAAAGACAACCATTTATCCCGCCCTTGGATTGAGCCCTGTCAATGATGAGTTCCCAGACCTCACATCTTGATGTAGGATCAAGTGCAGAATGAATGGGAGTCTATGTGGTTTCACCACCAGAAATCCACTTTTCTCTGGATGTAATTTTTTGTCAAGTAATTTGAAAGTTGCATTCAAAAGGGAAGACTAAGACAATACACTGAGCTAAAAAATTGCATTTTTACGTTTACTTATCTGTTCCAAAAATCCGTTCAAAAATGTGAATGACGTCACACAATAGCAAAATGCTAGCATGTTCCGGCCAACAACGGCCTAACCTGTAAGAAATCGAAAGGACATAAGTACTTGTTCATTTGACTTTTGGCCTTTAATCTATATTGAACTTGCGGAATCAACAATAAAATCTATGTTGATTCAACGACAAGCAAGAGAAAGAAACACATTTAGCCATTTAGCTCCATAGACTCCCATTCATTCTGCTCTCGCCCACAATCACCTCCAGTGGAATTCTAATGGAACTGCAACCAAGATGATACACAATGGGGCTAATAAGAAGTGCCAAGGCTCACCGATAGATGGGCCTATAAATATCACTGTGTTTATTCTCAGCTTTCTGCAGCTTCTCTTTCAAGGTATAAACGAAACGCACTCTTTAGCACTAGTCGGCTATGGTAGAAACATGATGTCACAATATGTCACAATATGTCGACCTTCATAGAAGGGGGTGCCCGCGGTTATGTAGATATAAATGTCTCGTTCTAAGGTAATAAAAACATAATGGTTCATTGAGTAAGGTCTTTATACACCACTGAACACATGGTTATGGATCTTATATTGCATTTCTGTCAATGGATCCTCAGAAATATTACATATTGCACCTTTGATGAATTTTTCTGGCAGGTGGTGAAAGGTGGAGCAGCAGACAGAGCGGGACTGGAGGATGAAGACATTGTTGTGGAGGTGAACGGGGTGAACGTGGAAATGAGCACACATGAGGAAGTTGTTAACCTTATCCGCAAGAGCGGGAACACGCTGGTCCTGTTAGTGGCTGAGAAGACAGCATATGACTACCTGAAAGCACAAGGGATTGCCATCACCCCTCAACTGCTGAATAAAGAGCCCTCCACTGATGTCCCAGCACCAGCTTATGCACAAGAGGACAAGAGGAAAGACACAGAAAGTGACAGTGAAAGACCAGCCACTCCACCACCTCAAACCCGTTCAAGGGTCAGTACTGCTTTCCAACATTTCCCATCCTCAGCAAACAGAACTAGGGTTTCAACATTTACAATATACCTCACAATACTTGTTTTTCCCATTCTGTCATCTTATACTCAACCTTATGTCCAATTTTATTTGATTTTTTTCTTATATAAGAAGGTATTGGCTGCTCTTTCCCATATAATGAAAGAGAAGAGGACTGGGTTGTTGAGCCCAAAAATGTTTTTCTAAAAGTAGTCCATACAAAATATATGCTATATTTCAAGTCTTCTGAATGTATTTCAATCTGAATATGCTTTGTGTTTGGAATGGTTTAAACCTGAGTGAATGATGATAGAATTATAACTAGAATGTACATTTCCAGAAGAAAATGTGAAGTGGTGCTTGCAGTGGCAAAAATTTACCACCCGGTTGCTAGGGTGTTCTGGGTGGTTGCTATGGTGTTCTGGGTGGTTGCTAGGCGGTTGCTAGGGGGAAAATCGTACCCCGATCGCTTAGAAAAGTCATAGCACACCATTCCCGAATAATCCGCACAATTTGATGCCTCATTCATGAGTCTGTGACAAAAACTGCGGGAGGAGTAGCGCGCCAAACTTTTTGGCTGACTTAAAAAACACAATAGTAAGAGTGTTGTCTTGCTTTCAGCAAGCACCACTAATTAAATGCATTAAAACCAAAATAATGCTGTCTTTCTGTTCATCAAATAAGTCAGAATAGACAATTATTTCCATAAAGTTAGATTAGATTAAGAAAATTTGAAGATTTCCATATTTAGCCACACAACTGTTTTTATCTGATAGTAATGTTTCTTGAGCAGAAAATCATCATATTATAATGATTGATATCTATACTATAAAATATATCTATACTATAAACTGACTAAATCCTAACTCCAGCATCTATCTTTTCACCCTAGGCTTCCCTCATCCTCATCATCATCCTCATCATCATCTTCAGCATCACATGCAAGTGAGGACGAAAGACTCTGAACCCACTACACTTTCCTATACCAACAGATACGTTTTAATATCACTTTATTTTAGTGCCATGGTTAGACATGTTACATAAACCTACTATATAGTCATAACAGTAAATTATGCATAATTACATGCAACCAGCCCTAAACCAAACCATATAGTAAATACGCGTTTATTATATTACTCAGTACTTAAATATATAATTGCACTGTAACAAGGACACCTTAAAGTAAAGGTGCCCTTTCAATGTGATTTAGTGACATATCGATGCACTTACCTGATAAACTGCAGAATCTATTAAGAGATGAAATGCCCATTTGAACAAGAGACTGTAAGAACATTGATAACTTTAGTAAAGATATCAAACACAACAAATTGTTCTGTACAGCTTTCATTGGGATCTACAAATGACAATCTATTTAAACTTGCTTTAATATACTTTTGATTTATGAGAGATCAAATTATAAGTATTTACAGACTTTCAGACAATGCACACCTCTTGATACTGTATGTAATTTATTCTACTAGATGTTTTTGTTTTGTTTTTTGTTTTCCTGGTGGATGCCTAATGAATAAAACCTGCTCTGTATTTGGTGCATTTTAAAGGTGGATTTAGCACGTTCTTAAGCAAGTGTTGGCATCACTGTTTTTCGTGTACCAATTACAGTGTTGAAACACAATGTTTTATGCAAATTACACTGAATTTCAGAGAGCGATCTACACAATAATTAAAGCCGAGATGTAATTGGAGTTGCGACAGTGTTTTATTCCATATTGTGACATATATTCAGAGTTAAACATTGGACTTGACTTTGTCCATTGGGAATTGATTGGATGGTTGTGGTTTGCTATTGGTCAATCTCATGTGTGACAGGTTGTCCCGCCCTCACGCTAGTAAACATATCATCAGAGAAGAAATGTTGGTGCAAGAGTTAGGGGAAGTTATTTTGATTACAAAGGTACATGAATGTTAAAACAAATAATGAGTTGGACATATAGTAAATACTGCAATTTTCCATAAAAAAAGAAGAATTGACCAGTTTGTGTCTGCTCGTTTTTGCTTTTGTCCGTCTTCCTGTGTTTAGATCATTTCTGCTTCTGTGGCTGTACAGGTACTGATTCTCCATTTGTCTCCACTGGTAAAGCATGAATAAGTGTAGATGGGTTAACACCATGTCAGAATTACCATAATTACCAGATTTCAAGCATTCACTTTCTCGTAGAACTCGTAATTACAATTTGTAAATGGAATTTTCTGAGAGCTCCAATTTGTACCTCATAACCGCTACAGATTCATTTTCCTATAGAAACCCATAATTTCGAGTCCGAGGACCTGAACTGCTCTGAGTAGAATGTCGCAGGTCATCATCTAGTAATTACAGGTAATTACAACACGAGTGAATGCAGCGTATGCTTTGTTGGCTGCATTCAAAATAGCATATTTCCTTGCAACAATAATGCCCAGTCCTATTCTTGGAGATCAAACTTAGCTCCACCCCTGATCAAACGCAACTGAACCAGCTAAATAAGAACTTCAGAAGCACTTGATAATTGCAGGTGTGTTGTAACTGAACTAGGTGGGACGGTAGATCCCCAGCAACACGTTTGGATAGTACTTCCCAATTCACTGTCCTCATAAAAAAAAATAGGCAAAAAGAACCTGGATGTCGAACTTCCGACGAGATTATGATATGCACATATGATGGACACTACCATCCCATGAGGCCACAGGAAAGGAGTAGTGAATGGCAGTGAGGCGGCACAGCTGACGCTGGTAGGTCACATGATAATGACAACATGGCAGGTTACATTCATACTACACATTTCATACAGAACGTACATTTTTGCGCTTGCAAAATAAGTGCTTATTCAAAATAAGAAACTACTCAAGAGAGTAAGTGTTTCAGATGCAACAACTGCCTAATTTTACTCTTCACATCACAGAACAACACTAGTATGCTACTAGCATATCTACAGAGGTGGCAGCCAATAAACGTAAGGAATCTCCAGACATTTAGAGCATCACCGGTCACGTCACTTCAAAATGGTGAAATACGTTGAGGGGACCTGCAACATATTTAAAACACTATCTCCAAATATGTAAAACCTTTTAAATCAGCAGGATTTAGCCCCAAACTACTAAATACAACTGAAGAAACAGTGGAAATGTTTGAAAAGCCTTTTAATTGAATTCTGAGCTGAGTTAATTTGAGCATAAACCACGGACGGTTACATCTCTGGCACAGCCTATTTAGTAAATCAAAAGCACCCATCCATCTAACAAAAAATAACACAAAATAGCCTAAATTAACATATATGCCTGCAAGATTTTAGATTATGACTCTCACTCAGTCCATACAGTATCAATATGTGAATCATTCCCTGGACAAGACATGAAATGATAGTAACGATTAACAGACTTGTAAGCAAAAGTAAAGTCCAACAGTCCACTGTAACATCAGTGTTGCTGAGATAAACAGGATGTGTTGTCTATTAATGATAAAAGATGGTTCAGAGGCTGATTTCATGCCAAACAAACTAGTAAGATGGGTTATTTTTGTTCACCTACTGTGGAAACCATAACACCTGGTATGGGAATTTGTATGCTCTTTTTAAAAAATTACACCAATATTGTATGCAATTTTGCTCCTTCCATTAATTTACATCTTTTCAAACGATACAGTGAACCAGCATCACAGTCTTCAAACCCAAAGTCAAATAAACACTGTCTCTGGGCCCCTCCTGATTCAGGAAATACAGACCCAATAATGCTCATTATAGGATAGAGGCATAACAGTCCTTCTAAAAGGAGAGGCAAAAGAAGAGGCACATTTCAGTCCTGTGCGTCTGTCTCTCTGATGAGGTCACTTGTAAGCTCACAGGGTCATGTGCTTCTCAGGTGCCTGTTTATGGGCCAGGTAGAGGAAAAGGATGCTGGAGAGAGCGCTGACCAGGAAGATGACGTCAAACCAGCGGTGGTAGAAGTTAAACTGCAGTTCTCCCAGTACCTCAGTCACTATAGTGCGGTACTCTAAAGGCATGCTCATCCGCATCAGGAGCACCGACGACACAAAATACATGCCCTACAAATAGACAGCAGAGAGAGAGTGAGATGCTACACCATTTTGTGTTTAGTAAGGATTTACAATATTAACAGTTGGGAATTGCACTTTTCAACAATACTGGAACCAAAAGTTTTTATGACTTTTGACTCTTTTAATAGTTCTTAAACTTATATTGGTAAATTAGTTTAAAAATTGGAACCAGGAATGTTTCTTTGTGATTCATTTCACAATATACACTCACCGGCCACTTTATTATGTACACCTGTCCAACTGCTCGCTAACACTTAATTTCTAAGCAGCCAATCACATGGCAGCAGACATGGTCAAGACAATCTCCTGCAGTTCAAACCGAGCATCAGTATGGGGAAGAAAGGTGATTTGAGTGACTTTGAACGTGGCATGATTGTTGGTGCCAGAAGGGCTGGTCTGAGTATTTCAGAAACTGCTAATCTACTGGGATTTTCACGCACAACCATCTCTAGGGTTTACAGAGAATGGTCCGAAAAAGAAAAACATCCAGTGAGCGGCAGTTCCGTGGGCGGAAATGCCTTGTTGATGCCAGAGGTCAGAGGAGAATGGCCAGACAGGAAACTGAGGCTACAATTTGCACAAGCTCATCGAAATTGGACAAAAGAAGATTGGAAAAACGTTGCCTGGTCTGATGAGTCTCGATTTCTGCTGCGACATTCGGATGGTAGGGTCAGAATTTGGCGTCTGACAACATGAAAGCATGGATCCATCCTGCCTTGTATCAACGGTTCAGGCTGGTGGTGGTGGTGTCATGGTGTGGGGAATATTTTCTTGGCACTCTTTGGGCCCCTTGGTACCAATTGAGCATCGTTGCAACGCCACAGCCTACCTGAGTATTGTTGCTGAGCATGTCCATCCCTTTATGAGCACAATGTACCCAACTTCTGATGGCTACTTTCAGCAGGATAATGCGCATGTCATCGTCATCTCAGACTGGTTTCTTGAACATGACAATGAGTTCGCTGTACTCAAATGGCCTCCACAGTCACCAGATCTCAATCCAATAGAGCATCTTTGGGATGTGGTGGAACGGGAGATTCGCATCATGGATGTGCAGCCGACAAATCTGCGGCAACTGTGTGATGCCATCATGTCAATATGGACCAAACTCCCTGAGGAATGCTTCCAGCACCTTGTTGAATCTATGCCACAAAGAATTGAGGCAGTTCTGAAGGCAAAAGGGGGTCCAACATGTTACTTGCATGGGGTACCTAATAAAGTGGCCGATGAGTGTATGTGAGACTATATTAGTTTCTATCAGTAATTTTTTTTCATGAGAGTAATATTATAACATAATATTAGACTATTTCAATTTGCATATATATATATATATATATATATATATATATATATATATATATATATATATATATATATATATATATATATATATATATAAATATATATATTAATCAGTTATCTATTAATTCTGCTACACACTGAATGTGTTTTTACACTTCCAGAGACAGTAAAAATGTTATGCTTTTGAAATAAATATGTTATGCTCGCCAAAGCAGCATTTATTTGATCAAAAGTACAGTGAAAAACAGGAATATTGTAAAATATTACCTTTTTTTTCTATTAGAATAAATTTACAAATGTAATTTATTCCTGTGTTGGCACAGCTACATTTTCAGTATCATTACTCCAGTCTTCGGTCACATGATCCTTTAGAAATTATTTTAATATGCTGATTTGCTGCTCAAGAAACATTTATTATTATTTCTTATCAATGTTGAAAAAAGCTGTGTTGCTTAATATTTGGAAACTGTACAACATTTTTTAAATAAATATAAAGTTCAATATATATATATATATATATACTGTATATATATATATATATATATATATATATATATATATCTCAAGATTATTTGATAAATAGAACGTTTATTTGAAATATAAATCTTCGCACATTTCAAATGTCTTCACTGTCAGTTCTTATTAATTGAATATACATTTTGTGGAAATATATAGTTATTTCTATTCTATTTTATATTTTGTCTCACCATGATCTGAGCCAAGACGAGCACAATAACATTGGAGGACTTGCTGCTGGAGATGGCATAGAAAAACTGTGAAGAAAAGAAAGAGATTACCCAAAACTGCTTTTTATGAGCTTAAAAAATCATTAATGCTTCTCAGAGACTGAATTCAGCCAATACCATGTTGCAGTTGCTCAAGGATATAATCTCCCCCCTTTACACCGGCTGAACCAACACGCCTACGCACATGTAATGCGTGACTGTTTTCCCTTAAGTGATAAGACATGTTCATCCTTCATTACCTTGGTGAGTGTGATTAAAAGGCCTCGTATGGACGTGACTATGATGATTCCCACCAGGATAAAGGAAATGTGCTGAGACCAGAACTTGACCTGTGGGAAAACAGAGGTTTAAGTTCTTCTGCACATAAATAAATTAAGAAGCTTAATCCATTAGAAAAGGGATGAGCAGCACTTGCGCTTGCGAGAGTGAAGCTGGACTAAGATTACATGTTTAAGAGGCTGAATCATTACCTTCTCATGGGGAAAGATTAAACGTCATTTAACATGCTGGGGAACAATTAACTGCCAACCAAAGCTGTAAATGTCAGCTGACACAGCACACACAATCACAGCCTGCATATTATAACCGCAGTCATGAGTATAAAGTCTATTAGGGTGGATACTAGTACATAGCGATTATGTACATGAGTGTGGAATAACGAATGTAATCATTTACTATCATTAAAAATAGTAAACAAACAACTGGTGTGGTAATTTGTCCTGCTGTGACAATGTGATCTTATCAGTTTTATATATTGGCCAATAGGAGGCAGAGAAGCACAAAAAGATGAAGAGAAATTAAAAATGTAAAAGTTAAGGGATTATTTATGCACCTCTAGCATCACCAAACCTTATCCTTGGAAAAAAAAAAACATTCACAAGCATTTCAAAGGTTTTGTGTCAAAGATTTAAAAGTAAAAAGTTAATAAGGATGCATTAAATTGTTCAAAAGTGAAATTTATATTATAATGTTACAAAATATTTCCTAATTTAAATAAATGCTGTTCTTTTGAACTGAAAAAAAAAGCCTCACCATTTCCACAAAAAGTTTAAGCACAACTGTGTTCAACATTGATAGTGCTAGGACATAATAAATGTTTTTTGAGCAGCCAATCAGCATATTAGAATTATTTCCAATATGGCTGCAGCAAATTCAGCTTTAACATCACAGGAATACATTACATTTTAATTTATATTTTAATAGGAATTTTTTTAGTGTATTTTTGATTAAATAAATGTAGCTTGGTGAGCTTGACAGACTTTCAAAACATAAAAAAGTAAAATCTAACCAACTCCTTCACAATTCAAGGCAGAATAACAAAATTTGAGCAAAAGAGAAAAATAAAAGGAAGACTATCCAAAACTATCCAAAATATAAGCAGTTAACAGTGATAATAACGTACATCAAACTGAATTCCGAGGTAGTTGACTGTGATCTCTATTCCTCTTGTCACCGGGTCAGTCTTCCCAACACGGTCAAACACGATGTTTATGGTGGCCTACAAAGAACACATTACATCACTGATTGAGATTCATTCTTACAAAACTCTATAGTACATGCCAAACATAACATGAGGAAACAATTCTTACCATGAATATTTTCCACACACAGTAGATGGAGAAGAAATACCCCAAGAAGTTGAAGTATTTCCCTTGGAATGTTTTTGAGTATTCTATCCGTTCCTTGGGATACAGAAACATAAGACTTCATGTAGTGATTTTAATATATTATTTTTAGGAAAAAGGTGGATAGAAATAAATCTTAGGCACTGTAGTTCATTTGATAAATACCTTGGTGGCCTGCAGGTCCACAGTCTCCAGAAAAAGCTGTCTACTGAGTTCCTCCAGAGCATCTCACTTCCTGCTGGATCAGGGAAAGATCTGCAGTGCCAGAGTTAAGAAACATAAGTCATAGCAAACTAACTTTCAGCCAGTGGTCCTAAACCGCTGCATCACAACCCAAAAATGGGTGCTCTCCGTGTCAGGAAACAATAAATACTGTAATACAACATGTGGAAGAAAATACAATCCTGACTACATTAAATTAAGATTTAATGTGGAAGCTTGTTTCTGATTCGGAATAAAATTATAAAATGTATATATATATATATATATATATATATATATATATATATATATATATATATATATATACTGTATATATATATATATATATACTTTATTTCACAAAAAGGAGTTTATATCTCTCAATTCTGAGAAAAATTGCAAAATGTAAACTCACAATTGCAAGAAAAGTGTCCGAATTGTAAAATAAAAAAGTTGCAATTACCTCTTTTATTCCAAGTGAAAAATTTGAATTAATAAAAATATGAATATATTTCAATGTTTGACTTGCAAATCATTGTTTGCTTTTGTGAGAACTTAAAATGTACATTGCAAAACCAGTTGAGATTGAGAACCATGGTTTTTAGCCAGCAGGTTAACCAGTCTATTTAACATGCACATGCGCGCACACCCACACAGTTGCCTTTCCATGTTTTATGGGGATTTTTCAGACATAATGATTTTTATTGATTTTTTTTAATCTCCTAAAATGTCCTGAATTTTTACATTTTCAAAAAACAGATGTTTCCTCATGGGGACCAAAGAATGTCCCCACAAGGACAAGGGTTTCAGATATTGCCATCTTTGTGGGGACATTTTGTCCCCATAATGGTTTACCAGACACACAAATATATTTTACTGCCCATAAACTAATGCTTTAAAGTAAATTGTTGAGGCAGTCCTCTAGGAGTGAACAGGGGTTAAGTGCTTTGCACAGACACTTAGAGCACAATGATGATTAATATACATGATCTCAGTAACGCTCCAGTATGCTGGGTCACTCCCAAGTGAGACAGAAGGCAGCCTGCAACTTAAGAACACTAGTATTAGCCTCAATAGCCTGCTGTCTCAAATAAACCGGGTCATTAAGGATACTCTCACTGCCTGATGGTGAGGAGGTCACACTCTTTATCATCCCCAAAATCCTGTCTGTTTATTCTGCTCCTCTCCACGCTGGTACATCTGCCTTCTTACCATGGCAATCCTACAAAGAGACATTAAAAAGAAAAATCTTATTCTGTTATGATAAAACTCTTGAATACAAACACTTATTTCTTAAATTATTTACTTTTTTATGTTCATATAACACCCATCAGTATTTGACAGTAATAAAGTTACAAAAGATTTATATTTCAAATTAATACCATTCTTTTGATTTTTCTATTTATCAAAGAATCTTGAAATGCATCACAGATACAGTTATTTTGATTAAATAAATGCAGCTTAGGGGAGCATAAGAGACTTTGTACATCCCCAAACTATTGAACAGTAATAGCCTATGTTGTGGGTGAGTAATGATGAGAGTATTTTCATTTTTAGGATAAACTGATTGGATCACTGCCTTTATATTGGTTACCTTTTCTTTTTACTGACAATCATGTCCATAGTCTGGAGCAGTCTTTCTCCAAGGCCAGGATATCACTATCCGTCACATTTCTGAGCAATCAAACCAAACAAATATCTATTATAAAAAATATAAATACAAAACAACACACTTGTTATTTTATGTGTTTGAGAGCAAAGTTACCTCAGGAAATAAGACATGTATGTATAAGGACAGTTTACAGCACCAAAGCCAGACAGAAGAGCCATCAGTGTGACCCCAATGACCCCCACACGACTGATCAGCTGCTCTATGGACAGAATTCCTGAGAACAGAAGAAAGAGATACACATCTACTATTGAGATGGAAAACATAATTTATATTATTAATATTAATTTCGTAATGCACTCTTAATGTGCATGATTAACTGGTTCCCATTATTCCAAATTACACAAATAGTTGATCACAAATTCTGATCTGGTTCTAAAAACATTTCATATACCAATCAATTCTTTATTTATTTATTTTATTAATTATTATTTGTTCGTACTGTTTTCTTGTTTTTTTTCATGATTAATATTCATGAACCCAGCAGCTAATCCTTGGTGTGGTTTATATTGTTATTAGTAGCAGAATTCATAGTAGTATTATCTTATGATTATTAGTGTTTCCATTTCTGCAAGGGCTGGCATTTGGATTTTTACAGTTTTTTCTTTAAGTTTTTTTTATTTTTATGTAATTGGTAAATTATAGGAGCCTATTTGATGATGGGTACATTTTACTGTAGATGTTTCTGAGGCTTTCAATGCAGGCAGCTATCACTTGTACTGGTACTATATTTATTTCATCATTGATATAATTATCACAATAAATACCAGAAAATATTGTAATATAGGTTTAAGCCCTTATTGCCTGTCCCTACCACACAATTAGGCTTGAACCGTTAAATACACATACTTAATTGTCAAAATGCCCATCTTTATAAGCAAGCACCCTCGTAAACACGATTATTTATATATAAAGTGAATGTGAACAGTTGAGAAAGAAACATGTGTAAGAGTATATTGGATCTATACATTTGGTCTTAAAGTGACAAGAACAGTGCCTACCATGTTTTGGACTAAGAATAGGGAAAGGATCGCCCAGTTTCCAGAAGAAATACATGAAAGTGAACCAGACCACGCATGAAAAAAGCAACCTTTGTCTATGCACTGTAAGAAAGAAGAATGCAAACATGTGCGGTGCATGAGCAAACGTTGAGCAAATGGAAATATTAAGGAATACTCTATAACGTGAGAACTGAATTTACTTACATAAACGTATATTACTGACCACAAAGTAGCCAATGTAGAAAGGCACCACAAATATTAGAACTAGTAATATTACATACAAATTCAGCTTCCAATGGAAATATCTGGACCTGTTTGGAAACAACCAGCATGTGATCATCTGATCTACAGTTCTCATCAATGATGATTTCATCAAGTAAATCATGAATACTTACGTGCTGCTTAATGCACCAAGAATCTCAAAGATAATGAGCTCAAACATGGTGCAAGAAAAGGCAAATGTGACAGAGAACACCACCTGCACAACATACTGTCGAACCTGATGAAGAATTGAGAAAGATCACCTGTATGAGAAATACTGAAAAGCCAGAGTCAACAAAACTACAGTATACGACTCTTATGCACAATACCTCATAATCTTTAAACAACTGCCGCATGAAAAATAGCCACCCAAACCCGAAAAACAGCACCTGTGTGTGTAGAAAACTATGTTAGCTGGAGCATTTAATACATTCTTCAAGCTTTTCTATGTGGATGGAACATTATTGCAATATACAGTCAGCAACCAAAAAACAGACAGCTTCAAAAGTACTTATACAACTATTGAGCAGATTGTTTGGCCAGAGGATTGAAGAAAATTGTATTTTCGGCTAATTGATAGAATAGATCCACACACATAAATCTCAAAATCAAGTTAAAAAATTATTATTATTATTATTATTATTATTTAAGTATTTAAAATATCCCTGTGTTTCGTTCAAATGTAAAAGTAAATGCATTCCTGTAGTTATAAATGTATTATTATTGTTATTATTATTTGTCATAACCTATAGACGGTCAGACAGACATATTTTAAAGCATTTGTTTAACGTTACATCATTTAAATGGAATTTAATCCATTAAAACTTGGTAACGTGCTGTTCATTGTACACTGTATACAACAATAAAGGTATTTTGATAGCATTGTTCGTGTTGACATGCACCTAATAATGTCAAAGAGGACTTACCTGAGAAGTGAACATAATCACGGAATCTACGAAGAAAGACATGGCGTAGCATGTGGTTTCAAGTTAATACACAGAAAATGGCAAACGCACTATCAGCTCATAATTTTACAATTCTCGGTTAATACCGTTAATGGTATACAGAGATACAAATTGTAAACAGAGCAAGTGTCAAGCTGTCAAGCTGCTGACGTCATGACATGGGACAAATAAGTTTTCCGGCGCACCGTAATGACATCATCGATTGTTTCGTAATGTGTTCACTAGAGGGCGTAACCACCTCAGAAATGTAGAAAGCTACCCGGAGCAAACAGACTATCAGCTACATCTAGATAGATAGAAAGACAGACACAGACAGACATTTTACAAAGAGAGAGAGAGAGAGAGAGAGAATGCTGCTCATGTGTGTGAATGAGGCCAGTGCTGGGTGTTTCATTATTAAGATGGAAAGTCTCATCAGACTGAAGCAATATGGAACCAGGCCCGGTTCTACGGGAGTGCTTGATGGTGCTGCTAACAATAAAAAAGATTAAACAGATTACATTTTTATTAGCACCTATGTAAACGAGATTTTCCCGACAAAAGAAACACAGACAGATTTCACACTCATAGGCTATTATGTTACACAAACTAAATCTATTATGCGATTTTTCCAATCAGAAATTATTTCATTATGCGTGTGTGCGTCCCGCTCAGGAAATTCGTTAGAAACGGGGCTGCCTTTAGATCGAAAAAAAAAATGTAATTGTCCATTCACCAGAATGAATAGAGAGTCTCCGCTACGGCGATAGATTGAAGCGCACGTCCGAGTGAAGACTGCGCGAGCCACAACACTATCCATGCAACTGACAGCAGCGCGGCATCAAGCGCTCAGCTTGATTTCAAAAACATCAAATTTAAGCGCTAGATCCAACCCGATCTCACGGGAATTCGTACGAATTTTACGAGATGGCTAATTCGTAACAATTCATACGACCTCAGCTCGATACAAATTAGTACGATTTTGCTAAATCGTACATATTTTACGAATTGGCCAAGTATGAATTCGTACGAATGACCTACCCCTAACCCCGCCCCTAAACTTAACCGTCACGTGGGTTTAGAAAAATCGTACGAATTTGCTACGAGTGAGGTCGATACGAATTAGTACGAATTAGCCACTTTTTAATCACTCGTACGAATTCGTAATCCAAATTGGTCAGTGAGATAGGAAGAGCGAACTAAATGAATGCTCAGCTAGTTAACTGGAGATGTTTTATTTAGGGACATCCATGCTTCAATGTTTCCAAAAGTTATATTCACTTCTGAGTCTGTTGAGTTCAAGGGTGTATTGAATGGGTTTTTATTGCGGGTTTGGTTCTATCTATTGGAAAAATAAATATAGAAATATAATTTCACACAAGAGGGCAGTATAGCCCTATTTATGGTTTTGAGTTTAAACTACGTGACATTTAGACGTTTTCTTCGGCGTGGATCAAGGCAAATGAATTCACCTTTTTTCACCTTGAAAATAATAAATGTTTTTTTGCATTTTAAATAATAGAACATTTCTCAGTGATCGTAAATAAAACAAAATTCAATTTTTCTTGGTTTAATGAAAACCAATAGGTCGTTATGACAGAGACGATTGCTTGTAGAACAGGCCCGGTTCTACGGGGTGCTTGAGGGTGCTAGTAAGCTAGTAGATGCATGTCTATTTCCCTAATATTAAATAAAACGCATGACCTTTAATACTTGACCAACACATGGCGTAGCATGTCCTGTGAGCTTCAAAAGACCAATAAACTGATTCTTAAAGTGAAACCCGTTGAGAACAGCTGCTTTAGCTAACCACCACTCTTCTTTTGCAACAACTTGCCGAAAGAAAATAAGCATCTTGACTTCCTCACGGCCCCTGAAGTGCTTCTTGACAGTGCTGAGGTGTGAATTGAAACAGATGCTCAGGTGTCCCTCGGCACTGTCAGCAGACTATTGGAGGTGGCAGAAAGTTTTCTAATTCATTGGCTGATTTATTTATGTACTGTGGGAGCCCATGTCTGATGTGTGGGGATTGGGGAAGCATTGCCGTGGAGACTGTGAAGTGATGCATGCGAGAAAAAAAAGTGTTTATAATGAGCTTTTAGGACTCTTGGGAAGTCTGAAGAAACACAGATCTCTACCTTTAATTTTCATATATTACAAATTTGTAACGCAACACATTGATTGTCTGGAGGTATTTCTCCTTTTTATGTGAATATTTGTATATTCTAATTGAGAAAACACTGAACACAAAGCATTAAACCCTGCAAACAGTTTTAACATAATCCATTTACAGGGAGTCAATGAGATTAATTGGCTCTAATGTCACATAAATATCAGCATCTGGGTTTCTCCTCCTTTTCTCAAAAGTGGCTCACCTTTGACTCATTCCACTCATTCCATATTTATTTTAATTATTATTTTGAAATGGAATTTTTTATAGTAATGTTTTATCTCTAAAAGGGTTGTGTGTCTGTGTGTGCATATGAGCGAGAGGAAAGGAGAAAGTCTGAAAGCATGTTTGTGTACTGTATGTGTGGGAGGAAACAGCTGTCACACACAATCTGTGTCAGAATCTCTTCTGTGAGAGCTAAATTAAGCCTGTCCCACATGGGCGCTCCTTAAGAGCACCTCCTGTACACACAACTCAAACGTCCATTTCATGGTTCAGGGCATCAGTGTCAGCTTTAACCTTCAACTGTGGTGATTAATGTTATAATATGACACAAATTGGGTCATTTTGCAGTCTCAACCATGTGCAAAAACAACCCACACATTTGCACAAATTGTGCACAAATGCATGAAATACCATTGGTTGAGCCAGTGTTGCTGTGTCTGTCTTCGCAATGTTCAAACAAATGTAATGTTTTCTCAGCAAAACAAGCTGTGACTGGAGAGAGCATTAACATCATAAAATATGCCATTCTATTCTATTTTATTCTATTCTATTCAAGGAACAGTATCTGATGATGAACAGAAGAATTTGTTGTTTTCTATTCAAGGAACAGTATCTGAGTATATTGTGAACAGAAAGATTCAATCAATTCTGTTCTGTTCAGTCCAGTTCAGTTGTATTCTAGTCATAGAAGAGCATGAAAACAGAAGGATCAACTCAATTATATTTTACTCTATTATATTCTGCTGTACTCTAATCATAGAATATCATCTGATGAAAACAGATGTATTCTATTCCATTACAATCCATTACAATGCCTTATATTATATTATATTAAATTAATTATATTATATTAGATTCATGGAATGCATCTATAAACATTCAGTTCTGTTAAGGATCTATTCTATTCTATTCATTTATATTATTTATGGAGCAGAATCTATACAAAGGCATTCAATTATCTAATGGAATGAGAAGGTTCTGTTCTGTTCTATTCGATTCTGGTCTATTCTAATCTATATTAAACTTGAAATAGAATATAGAAAAAATATAATTCTATCATGTTATACTATATTCATACAACATCATCTAATGAAATTAAGAATGAACTATTCTATTCTGTTCTATTCTATTCACACATCGCCTTACAAATTATTATCTTGGTCTACACAAAATTATAATTATAAATTATAATTATGATTATGATTAAATATTTACTTCTTTATTTAGTTTTAACAAGACAATTAATGTTTAATATATTATTTCAACATGATTTGCAGTGTTTGTGTCTGTGTGTGTTCATTAATTACTGTTCCTAAAATGTGTGCACTAACTTGGAAGGGTTAAATGAGGACAAATTCTGAGTATGGGTTACTATACTTGGCCATCACGTCACATTATGTCAATCTATCAATCAACAACTTTGAAACGGTTGCTGAGCTATTTGGTGAAGGAATTGTTTATTCAGATTATTATTATCATAAATAAATTGTACTATTTATTCATCTTTATACACACACACACACACACACACACACACACACACACACACACACACACACACACACACACACACACACACACACACACACACACACACACACACACACACACACACACACACACACACACACATATATATATAGAAAAGTTCAGAATGCAAAAGCCTCTAAGTGCCATTTGAAATTTTCTTCTAAAATGATCATTTTTATCAAGCTTGTATATTTAAGTTCAGTAATTTCACTTAAATGGCAATGAAGATTACCTATTAATTGTCATTTAAGTCATTAAGTGAAATTACTGAACTTAAATATACAAGCTTGATAAAAATGGTCATTTTAGAAGAAAATTTCAAATGGCACTTAGAGGCTTTTGCATCTGAACTCTTCATATATATATATATATGTATATATATATATATATATATATATATATATATATATATATATATATATATATATATATATATATATATATATATATATATATATATATATATATATATATATTATCAATAGGCCATTTAAGGTTGCGTTTACATTGATTGTTAAGGCTAGACCACTGTATTCGTAGGCCTGCACAGTTCATTACACAGCACTTGAAAAAAAGCTCTCACAGCATTACAAATATGTAATCGTGATATTTTATTTAAGGTCTAGAAAATATGACACGTGGAGGTGTGTTTATTTTGGCTGCAGTGCTGGCTATGCTTTAAGCCTCTACAGAGTGTGTCAGTGGACATGTTGAGGCAGAGAGAAAATTCTCCGCCACAGACAAATGGCAATATCTGATGTGATAAGGAGAGAGAGATCTCTAAAAGAGAGAAAGGCAGAGAGGTTCTGCTATTGCTTTAAAAATGACAAAAATAAAACATTCCCAGGGCTGACACTTCAGAGCTTCATCAATGCAGTGTGGAGGAACTCTCTTCCCCAGGCAACGCACAGAAAGGACGAGATATTTCGATCTTTGTGGTAATTAGAAGCCAAATGAGTCTTGTAAATTCTTTAAGATGCTTCAAGGGGTTTAAGAGGTCAGGGGAGGATTATACTAGGTATTGGGCGAACGTGAAGACTGCATAGATTGAGTATATGAGCCTGGGTGCAAAACAGCACTGCAATTGTTAATTTTCATATTCTTGTTTGCCTGTTCACCTGAAGTGATTTGCATTTGGCAAAGTAAATTGTGATTCTTGACATTAGATATTTGCATTTGATAGGCTCCATGCATGCATTAGGCATGCATTTTTTACAGTATTTAACAATGTTGATTTTTGTAATTAACATTAACCTAGATTAATACATGCTGTAAAAGTATAAAGTCCATACTACCTACATGAACTAATTAAATCTTGTTGTAAAGTGTTACCCTCAGAACCCACTAAATGAAGTGAATATGAGAAAACATTAGCCTGTCCCTCTATTAAGTCTATTAAGTGCTCCTTTATGTATCCTTTCTGCTATAAAGGGAAATGTCCTGAACACTGCACTGGATCATTGCCTATACGGGACTAATCTTACAAGGCTAATGTCCTCTCTCTGTTAGGATTAAAACCATTTCTCATCTTACTCAAGGGATTATTGCACCTAAAAAAATAATTCTGTCATTATTTCAGTCACTCAGATCCTGAATCAGATCCTGTATGACTTTCCTTAACCGGTGGAATAAATCATACGTTTATTTGTTTTGTATAGTTTTGACTGTTTGTTCTTGTCACTCTCTAAATGCAATTGCAATGAATGGAGGCCAAGGCTGTGACCTAAACAACTTTAGCATCAAGCCTCCTAAAGCCAAATGATGGTTTTCTGTAGGGAACTGTCAAAAAGGCCGTCTGAGCAACCAAATAGAAATCTTCATCAATCACAATGGGGGAAAAAGTACTCTGTACTTAGGCAGCAATACAGCTTTAATGACATCTCACTAAACCCTTCTGCAAAGACTGCAAATGTGAGACCAAATAAATAAATATAACAATATATATTATTGCCGTGTTCCGCAGTAAAATGTTAGCAGAATCTGGAAAAAGAAAAGAAGGTTGGGTTTCACTTTATTTTGATGTTGACCTTTAACTCATTCTGCTGACTAAATAATGTTGCACCTAAATGTCTACTTACATTCAGTATTAGTAGACTGATAGGGTTAGGGTTAGTTGCAAAAGTTACTTATAGTCAGTAGAATACACTGTGAAAAATATTCACTGTAAAAACATATTGTTGATTTTATTTTAAAAAAAGTAAGTAAGCTGGTTGCCTTAAAATTTTAAAGTTGATTGGACTGGAAAAAGTGAGTTAATACAATGAAGGAGATTGATTTAATCATCAGAAACTCAAAATAATAAGTTATCTTCAACTAAATAAATTATTTAAGTTCATTTGACAAAAGAAAAAAAATGTTGCGATAATAAATCTTGAAAATATTTTTTTTTACAGTGTAGGTTTAACTTTAAAAAGTAAGTAACCTGGTTGCCTTAAAATTGTAAGTTCATTGAACTGGAAAAAGTGAGTTAATACAATGAAGGAGATTAATTTAATCATCAGAAACTCTAAATAATACGTTATCTCAACTAAATAAATTATGATAAAGTTGATTTGACAAAAGAAAAAAATGTGATTACTACACTGTAAAAAATATTGTTGGTTTAACTTTAAAAAGTAAATAACCTGGGTTGCCTTAATTTTAAGTTGATTGAACTGGAAAAAGTAAGTTAATACAATTGAGTTTTGAAACTCAAAATAATAAGTTATCTCAACTAAATAAATGATTATAAAGTTGATTTGACAAAAAAAAATATGTTGTGATTACAAATCTTGTAAATATTTTTTACAGTGTAGGAGAGCATCACAATAAAGTGTTATCAGCAATTAAAAGGATAGTTCACCCAAAAATAAAAGTTCGGTAACACTTTATTTTGATAGTCCACTTTAGACATTCAACTAACTGTAAGTAACTTTGCCGCTACATATCAACTAACTATCATTAAAGTATCAGTAGACTGTCTGCTTAATATCTGCAAACACTTTATTTTGTTGGTCCACCAACGGATTTTGCTTACTGACTATAAGTAACTTAGCAACTACAAGTCTTGTAACAATAAAACTGTTCTCCTATCTTAACCCCTAACACCTAACCCTAATCTAACAGTCTACTGACAGTCTACTACAGCCTACTAATACTCTAATGACTGTTAGTTGACATGTAGTTGAAAAGTTGCTTATAGTTAGTAGAATGTCTAAAGTGACTATCGAAAGAAAGTGTAACCAAAAGCTCTGTTGGTAATTACTTACCCTCATGTTGTTCCAACCCTGTGAGACTTTCGTTCATCTTCGGAACACAAATTAAGATATTTTTGTTAAAGGGGTGATGAACTGAGAAATCAAATTTTCCTTGAGCTTTTGACATCTAAGAGGTCATCATATTATAATAATATCCTGTAAGTTTCAGAACTGAAAACATTCTTGTTAGTCCAATAAAAGCTTTTATTGACACCAGCCTCAACAAACGACTTGTTTTTCAAAGTGGGGAACTATGACATCAAAGAGGATAAAACACCACAACTATGAGATCAACATCTACTTCAACACGGCCGCTTTAGCCCCGCCCAGTGATTCACGCATTATCACGCATAGCCAAATAACATAGATGCCTACCTCGTGATGACAAACCGGATCAAGCTGATGAGGGTAAAACATTGTCCATCTGTTCGTTCCATAATTGTGGCCTAATGTTTAGAGAGTCTAACTTGTAACCCAAAAGTTCTGGATTCAAGTCTCAGTATTGGCAGGAAATGTCGGTGGGGGACTGATAAATAAAAATAAATATAAAATGATTTAGTATATACTATAGAGTTATATTATTGTTCATTTAGTGTATGTACAGTGCTCTCTTCCACTCTCATTACCCACAACTGAGATGTCCTTTAGCAAGACACCTAACCCCCAATCGCTCCATGGGTGCAGCAGCAGCAGCAAAAAAAAAAAAAAAAAGAAAATGCTCCGCATAGCTCCGAAGTGTGTGTGTGTGTGTGTTGAATACTCACTGCTGTGTGGATAGGTGAAAGGCAGGGCACAAATTCCATGTATGAGTGAGCACCATTCTTGGCTACACATCACTGTTTTCACTTTAATTAATTGTGTGTGTGGATGTGGGCATGTGCCGGGGTGTTTGTGCGAAGACCTTGTGAATAAAGGGTGTTAGAGAAGCATCACAGGTGAGAGTTCCAAGTCATTCTCATGTCATTATCGCCCCACTACACCTTTAATGAACAGATTCAGAGCAAAGGAACTCTTTCAGACAAAGAACTTATCACACTATTCAAACAATACTTTACAAAGAAAGCTTTTTAAGTTTTACAAAACGAAACTATATATTGAGTATTTGGACATATACAGGAAATACTAACATAATTGTGTGTAAAGACACCTTTGTGAACTTGAAGAGAACTGATTTCATCCACCAAAATACACTTTGTACAGGCATTAAATGACATTGAAACAGATAAGTGACTACTGAATATGTAAAGACAAAGTTCAGGTTGAGTGATCTCTATATCTATTGATGTCGAGATATAAATCAATTTATGAGGGTTATCAGAGCCAATTTGAAATCTGTGGTGAGATAGAGAAACTATAAGTGGGTAAAAGTACTTGAATCATCCAGAGTTTAAATTAATAGTGACTGAAAAGAATAGAGATGAGGAAATGCGAGAGCTGAGTTCAAACAAAGTTCATTCCGTTCAAATGAATAAGTTTCAAGTGAAGCATTAGACATCAGGCAGAAATTTGCTATAGGAAGTGATTTGCTGACATATATCTGAGAGATTATAGGCCAGGGTCAAAAGCTTGCTGTAAATTGTTCATCTCTTCCTGATGAGTTACGTCAAGCACTCATCTCACTATAAGCCTCATGCCTTAACCTTTGTCCATCCCTCTCTCTCTCTTGCTCTGCTCCAGATTTTGAATGATTTCTCTAATACTCCCTCTGGGCCAGACTCATATCAGTACACCACTCAAATATATCTAACTGTTAGCTCTTCAAACAAGTATGGGAATTAAATAAAAGGATAAAACTGTAGTGATTCTTCAGAGAGTAGATATACCAGCCTTGAGTTTATAAGGAACAATGTTAGTGCTGTCAATCTATAAAAAAAAATCTATTTTTTTTGTAATCGCGATTAATCGCAGTAGCTCTAAATTCTGTAAAATATTTTATATTGTACAAATATATAGAAATTGAATAGTTAAATTGGAGTTACCAAACACTTCACAGTCTTCACTGCACACATTATAATTTAAATATTGATTAATCCTTATCAAAGCTACAAAAGTTTAGCCTGACTTCGTCATACTCATTTTCCTATCGGAAGATGAGTCTGAAACCTCTCTGTCTGGATTTGATTATGAGGCGTGTCTTAACCGAACCAGGAAAAACAACAACTCTGCACTCAATTGGTTCAGTCGGTAAACCTACAACCAATCAGAGCAACGCAGTAAGTCAGCTACTTTGCATACAGTTGTCAAATACAGAACGTAGCCTAACTTTACTTATTTTAGAAGTTAAATAACGAGTGTTGCTTCTATTACTTACTCCTTCATGAGTGCGACCAAAGGAGAAACCACAACGACCACAGGCTTTTCATTACGTCCCATCTTCTTCAGCGACCATCAGAGCCAGCTGATAAGTTACACTTTTCCCGAATCATGTGGGACGGCAAAAATATCTTTCCGATCGACAAATGCCTTGATTGCAGTTTTCTGTTTGTCTATTAAAATTAATGCACTGTCGATTTATTTCAAAACAGACGTGACAGCGGAATCTGTACATCTCAATTCTCCAGCTGCAGTCATCTCTGAGGGAAGACAGTTAGCGCTTCTTTGATAACGTGATGATTACGTCCCTGCATATCACCTGTCCATCATCGTATAAAGCCCGCCCTGGCAATTTGATTGGCCCGATGATTTCTGAACCGGTCATAATTACTCCTCAATGGATTGAGTCCAGACCGAACTTTCCATCCAAAAAATGTTGTGGGCGGAGTTCGGGCTGGCATCCAGGCTAACAAAAGTTAGCAGTGAGTGATTTTATCTTTTGATAATGACAGACATCAGCAGGTTTATTAGGCTGCTGTCACTTTAAGACCTGCCACACATTACACAGATCTGACATTTAAGTTCTATCGCAATCACTTTAAAAATAATGATATAACAAAACTTTAAATGTAAATGAAATGAACACTGCATGTGATTTGTTTTGCTAATGTCTGCAATAATTAACATTTGCCACAGCACTTTTTGATAGTTTGTTTTTTAATTAAAATGAAAATGCCGACTGTAATGCAACAAGAACATTTTTGTACACTTTATGGTTGTCAAATGTTAGTGGAACATGTTAATGTGATACAATGCATCCACTAAAATAGCCTTGACCTTTGAATGTTGTTGTTGTTGTTGTTTTTTTTTAAGTATTAAAATTGTTCTGAAAAAAAAATGTGGTTAGTTCTAAAAATCTAGACATGGAAACATTTTCAAGTTTGACTAAAGTATTCGACTCATTTATGGCCCACTCGTTTAAGTCTCTCTATTAATCTGTTCTCTCTTTCTCTCTCATTTTGTGTTTCTCTCTTGGCTTTAACCAAAGTCAGTAGGTCTTGGCTCTTTCAGGTACTAATGAGAGGGTGTCTATCTCTTGATTACAGGAGAAATCACCAGTTCAATCCTGATCTTTTTTTCCAGCCTACATGTCTGGATTTTAAAATATAGCCTACATAGTGTTCATATGTGAATATAAGATTGAATCCTGATTTTTCTTTTGTCGTTTAAGCTGCAGGAGAAATAAAAGAATAAAGCCACAGATTACACTCTGATGAATTCCGTGTCTTACATCAAAGGTCACTCTGAAGCCAATTTTCAAGATCCTTATATCACAAAAGCAGCAAGAGAAATCAAGATCAGGCCAAAAGGGATCCATCTTTCACTATCTTCATCTTTCTTCCTCTATCTTCATCTTTCTTCCTCCTTAGAAGAGGGAATCTTGGAGCAATATGTATAATAAAAAGTGTTATATGGATTGATTTGAGAAAATTGTGGGTTATGCACACTAAAAAAGTCAAATTATTTTCAGAAGGATAACCGTTTTATTTTATTTATTTATTTAATTATTTATTTTTTTAAGAAATGAATTGCTTTGTGGAAAAATCCCAAATATGTGTTATATCTTTAAGTGATATGTGTCAGGGGTTATCTGTCTGTTCTAATAGTGTGTGTGTGTGTGAGAGAGAGAGAGAGAGAGAGAGAGAGAGAGAGAGAGAGAGAGAGAGAGAGAGAGAGAGAGAGAGAGAGAGAGAGAGAGAGAGAGAGAGAGAGAGAGAGAGAGAGAGAGAGAGATATCTGAGAAAGAGTCTGATAAAAATATACCTAAAGCTTTTTTTTTTAATCATAGGAAAATGTAATATTGTTTAAAATGTATATTTAAACTGCATTTATGATGTATATTTAAATAAACAACTAAATCAGCTGCAAATTTTTAGATGAAGAATTTATTTCAGTTAATTGATTTAATTAAAATTTTAAAAGTAAAACAACTGGAAATCAATTCCAGGGGGCACTGAAACTGGTTTGCACACATTAGGTTTTCTGAAAGGGTATTATGCAATATAGTACAATACTACTTTACTAAGCCGTTTAGTAGTATATGATACAGATACTTCAGAGCCTGGTAAACTCCTCAGGGAGGGCAATTAATATGATGTGATCCCACCCTCATCCATATACATCCCTCTACACATAAACATGCATGTTCAGCGATATCCTGTATCCTGTTACAGAATCAGGGCATCAGATAAACCCTCCCTGGAGAAAGAGAGGAAAATAAAGAATATATCTGCTGGATTCATGTCTATAAATACCTATACATCAGTGAGAGACATTCAATGCCCAAGTAGTGGCCCAATTTATAGACTTCATTTCAGATGGACAGACTCTATCAGTCTTTCTATCATTCTTTTCAGCTGGTCATATTTCTCTCCCTGTTCCCCATCATTTTTTCTCAGGCCTGTATTTTCTTTAAAGTTAAACTCTCTCAAATGCAAGACTCAGCATTTTTTTAGATAGCATGTTGTATGTAAGCAATAAGGTACGAGAGGCTGTGCTGTATCATGAATAAGTAACGGCTCAAGGGCGTTGTTAGGCACGACGCAAAGCGAAGTGCCTGCAACCCCTTAAGCCGTTACTTATTCAGCGATACAGCACTTGCCTGAGATATCTTATTGCTTTTATAAAATGGTTGCCACACAATATTTAAGTAAAACACAATGTTAGTGCAACATTCTTGAAGTAAAATCACTAAAAGCCTACCTTCCGCTGGAAAAAAATAGTCCCCGAGTGTGAACAGCAACAACGTTCCAGTGTGTAAAATGCATGAAAGCTCAAATAAAAGCAACATAGAACCGCAGTGTGCGATCAATAGAACCGTTGGGTGAAAGCGGTCGTAGCCGTGTTTTATCGTGAATAAAGCACAGCTCTTGACCAATCAGAATCAAGGATTCGAACTAACCGTTTTATAATAAAGGTTAGAATTACTCTTTCCTTGAATGACCAGGGTCTTCTGGCCAGCCCATCCAACTGTGGCCGAAGGCTGTCCAAAACCACAGCCCAGGCCTCATGACTATCTGACTGTGGTTGGGTTTTCTGAACCCATTGCAACATTTCAACCCATCGACTCGACTGATGACCCCTCAGCTCCACCATGGTCCGCCATACCTCCGACTGACATGGTCATTTCACTTTTCAGTAAACCTCTAGGTATATTTGATTGTATTTTCTAGCTATCAGAATCAGTGTACATCAGTTATTGCACTCCATACTACAGGTTATGTATACACCTCATTATGGGTTCTGCATCTCACTGGTTTGACACTTACTGCTCCCTGAACTGCTTTTGCTGTGTTTTCTTAGCTTTTTTTTTTTCAAATTGTTGTAGTACTTTTTTTCCTGTTCATGATATTTTAGTTGTTGTGCCTGCCTTTCAGTCTTTGTCTTCCTGTCCCTCATTCTCCGGTTTAGTGTGTGTCATGTCCTACTGTCTCCGGCTCTCAGACAGAGAAAAACAGACAGTGCAACTGAAGCACTTTTTCTGCTGTGTCAGGGGATTTCTCAAAAAAAAAAAAAAAATGCCACTACACACACACACACACACACTTTACAACATCATCATTTAATCCACAATATTTATGTATAATTAAAATTTAATTAAATACATACATTTGTATCTATTTATATTTTAATGGACTTAGCTAACCTGAGCTAACAATTTACAGTTGCGTTTTTATTGACTGAGCAATACCTTTGTTGGTCCCACTTTATATTAAGTGGCTTTAAGTACATTGAAATTTAATAATTTGATACAATGGACTTATTGTGTACATACATGTTTTTACATTGTACTTATATTTTAAAATTACCAGCATGTAATTACAGCTGTAACTAATTTATGTAATTACATTGTAATTTCACAGTTGACCCATCCCTCACACCTTAACTGACCCTTAAACCTACCCATACCACCACACCTGACCCTAACCTTACCCGTATCATACCCCAATAGCAGCAAAAGTGTTTTACAATACAACAGGACCACAATAATATGTTGTACTTATTTTTCGATGTAAGTACATACTTAAAGCTACTTAATATGAAGTGGGACCCATTTGTTTAAATAATAAATAATGTAACTGCTTATTGTTAGTTCATGCTAGTTATGCATTAACCAATGTTAACTAATGAAGCCTTATCCGCCCTTTCCAATTAACACAAAAATGTGCAGTAATCTCAGACTATTTAATCAAGATATTTTAATCAAATCTGCAAATTCGTTAGAAGAACCAAATTAGCCGATCAGTTATTATGATTAGAAGATCTGGCATATGCTAAATCCTCTCAGATGTATTAATCGAGGTATCGAAGAATGGTCCCCTGTTCATGTCTTGCCTTTGCGTTTGAACACGGTTTAATTTCTCATTAATGCAATTATCTAATCAACCAATCACATGTCAGTTGATTCAATGCATTTAGGGGTGTGGTCCTGGACAAGACAATCTCCTGAACTCCAAACTGAATGTCAGAATGGGAAATGAATGGATGATTTAAACAATTTCCTTCTTGGCATGGTTGTTGGTGCCTGAGTATTTCACAATCTGTTCAGTTACTGGGATTTTCACTCACAACCATTTCTAGGGTTTACAAATAATGGTGTGTGTAGTGAGGGGGGGTGTAGTTCAGTGAAGTCTGTAGCAGAAGAGCAGGGGCGGAGCGGTAAGTAAGTAGGTCAAGTACAAAATGACGATCACCTGTTTCTGGATAAAAGCCGGTGCCTGAGAGAGAAAGACTGAGAGAGAGAAGGACTGGGAACTCATGTAGGCTTGGACTGAGACTGGAAAGAGAAAGTTTATTTATTTATTTGTGCTATAGTCTGATCTATGATGAAGGTGCTCACGCACACCTGTTTTTGTTTTATTTTCAATAATGTACACAAGTCCCAGTCACACCGACCCTGTCTTCTTCCATCCTCACTATATTGAACCTGGGAAATATCGGTGTAAAAAGGGAAAAACATCCAGATGGTAGAGTCAGAATTTGGCATAAACAGAATGAGAACATGGATCTATCATGCCTTGTTACCACTGTGCAGGCTGGTGGTGGTGGTGTAATGGTGTGGGGGATGTTTTCTTGGCACACTTTAGGCCCATTAGTGCCAACTGGACATCGTTTAAATGCCACTGCCTACCTGAGCATTGTTTCTGACCATGTTCATCCCTTTATGGCCACCATGGACCCATCCTCTGATGGCTACTTCCAACAGGATAATGCACCATGTCAGAAAGCTCAAATCAATTCAAATTGGTTTCTTGAACATGACAATGAGTTCTCTGTACTAAAATGGCCCCAACAGTCACCAGATCTCAACCAAATAGAGCATCTTTGGGATGTGGTGGAACAGGAGCATTGTGCCCTGGATGTGCGTCCCAAAAAAATCTCCATCAACTGCAAGATGCTATCCTATCAATATGGGCCAACATTTCTAAAGAATGCTTTCAGCACCTTGTTGAATCAATGCCACGTAAAATAAAGGCATTTCTGAAGGTGAAAGGGGGTCATACACAGTATTAGTATGGTGTTCCTAATAATCCTTTAGGTGAGTGTACATGTGCCACACAGATATGCTAATCAGGTACAAACTGCTAAACTAGGTGAAAGGGGACAAAATTATCCCATCAATCTATTTTACACAACATGATTTTGCTCCAGACGCAGCCTAATGCTTAATGTCTCATATTTTGAGTTATTTAGTCTTTGGAATATGTAACATTTACTGATATTTTATTTTTCTTTAAGTTTACTGTTTGATAACGACTTTTTGCTTACTACACAGCTGCTTACTAAATAAATAGACATTAAATATTGATTTGTGTTAAAATGATTTCAATATATCAGTAAAAAAGGAGTGACACAATGAACATGAAACTGTGTAGAACAGGTGTGTAGAAAATACGTTGCCAGTATGGTTGATTGGTGGTTATAAACAAATATTTGACTGCAGAATGCCACAGCTAAACCAATCAGAATCAGATATTCCAGAGAGTATATGCAACAATGGAACAAGTTAAGCTTTCTTGAAGCACAGAGCTAAAAGACTGACATGACCCCTGACCCTTGAGGTCAAATATAATAACTGTATGGGACAGTGATTATTTCATTTTGAAGTATCTTCCTTCACTGGAACCTGAAATCATGGCCTCTGGGCCAATAAACACACATACACACACACACACGCACACACACACACACGCACACACACACACACACACTGCGTGTTGACACACCGGTCAGATGAACCAAACTAATGGTTATGCAAAAAGTTTATTTTTATGTAAACACAGCTGTGTTGTGTGTGAGAGTGTGATGATATACTCAACAGCACATAAAAGGAAGTAGGAAGAGCACATTTACATTTTATGGCTTATGGTTATGGTTGGGTTAAGATCCATTGTGATAGTAAGACTCCAATAAAATAATTAGGTCTCTCAAAGGTAAAAACTTGCTGTGTATGATAGACTGCACAACATTATAACCATATGTTATAACCATATGTTATTTTTGTTTGGTAACGCTTCCTTTTACAGTACAGTACTTACAGTGTACTTACCTAGAAAGTACTGACTAATATAAGGTAAGTACATGGAACAGGGGTAGGTTTAGAGGTAGGTTCAGGGTTAGTACTAGTTATTAAACAGTAATTGTAGTTGTACAGTTTCAATAAATGAAACTGTACAACTGATAACTTGATATAAAATGACCTCTTGAATGTCATAGAAAATACAAATTCCTGTACACTTCAAAAAAACATGACTGTGCAGTAAAATGAAACTAAGCCTCTGCAATCTGATATATAAATAAATGTATAAAGTGTAAACATTGCTGAGTGAAAAATTACCAGTGCCAACACTGAAATACAGGAGTGCCAAAAATACAGCACATTCTTTATAAAACAATAATAAGTTATGGTAGATAATAAAATATTTAAATTTAACTCAAATTATACAATATATCTTCTGTCAAGGAGGCATGAAGACAAATATGACAATGATTTACATGCTCAGGTTAATTTCCAGCCATCTCCACCGACATCAACCTCAGCCAATAGTCTTAAAAAGAGGTCTGGAAAGCCTGTTGTTGAGCTCCGAGGCTTGACCCAGCTGCTACCGGATCAGTCTGAACATGGCTGAAGAAATGAGCTCACAGTCCCTGAGGCAATGAGTGTTGAGTTGATTTGTACAGCAGTCATGCAGGTTTTGAGGAGAAAGTATTGAGGCCTAATGCAAACTGCATTAATGTTAAGACATACATTTCTAGAACCTCCAGGTTGCTTGCGTGTGGTTGTGTTCATAAATGCCACTTGGAAACAAATACAATACTTTTTTTGGTAACGCTTTAGATTACAGCCCAGAAAGTACTGCGTAAATTAAAGCAATTTTACACCGTAATCTTCGGTAATTATAGTGTAATTATAGTTACTGTGTTCTCAGATGGAGGGAGGGGTGGTTTCACAAAACAGCCTCAAAATAGTCTTAATATTCTTGAACTCAAATATTAATTATGACAGAGCCATTAGAGAGCATATCTATGTATGGTTTATAATTTGAAGTCATCCTCTCTCCCCAACTTCATTCTTCCTTCCATATTATTTCACAGAAAATAAGAGATAATAAACAGTAAA
The DNA here is from genome assembly GCA_030378365.1 of Hybognathus amarus. Lineage (NCBI taxonomy): Eukaryota > Metazoa > Chordata > Actinopteri > Cypriniformes > Leuciscidae > Hybognathus > Hybognathus amarus. The sequence continues at coordinate 108,987 of JAQIUQ010002507.1, read as the reverse complement.
AGAAGTTCAGAAGGTTCTTTGGTTTTACCTATCCAAATAAATATTTTCTGTTACTAAACATATTTTATGTCTTTTACGTATCATGCAAGATTTATAATGAGGCCATGAAGATGTGTTCATAGATTTCAATCAAGGTTGTGGTAAACAAGCCAAAGTGAGTCAACAAACAGTAAGTTTGTCTGACATGATGAGAAACTCTGACATGATGTAACTCTTCTTAAACAGGCCATTATTTTGGTTGTATTTTCAGTGGTTACATTATGTTGTTTTGCAGTTTTTGCGGAGGTCAACAGAGACGAACACAGAAAGACCATGGAGCTCAGAAACGGTGGAGCTCAATGTAAGACGAGGAAGACACATCATCAAATGTGTTATTTGATGGCTTTGTTTGAAATCTTTTATTAAAAGTATTTTTTTAATAAATGTTTAAGATATTATTTACTATTTTTCCCTAATAAAGACACTCAATCAATAAGTGGTTTAACTATTGTTTTCCATCTACCCACCTGGACTGCAACCAATCTAATCACACACATGTAAGGATTTTGGGAGGGATGTATTTTAAATGTAACCAATAATGCCATTTTGCTGCAAGGGTTTTGGGTGGGATAAATCTCAATTTAACCAATCAATTGATTTAAGTCTGTTTGCTCAGTGGCCCAGTACTGTAGCTGTCTGGATAGGTGGTGGGTTTAGCCTCAAAGCAGCCAATCCAGTTTGATCAGAGCAGAGGGCTGAGTGGCACAAAGGTGTGAATTTCCCCCTGAGGATTGACTATGTGCACGTTAGCATATGCTACTTCCGGCTGCGAAACCGATAGGGGTGTCTAGTTTCCGGTAGCCTGATGGACACATAGAGGATGTACTGTATATTTCTCCAGATGTCTTGGACATCTCTGCCAAATATTACAGTCGATGCTCGATGGTGTTCATCGCCTGGCTAGTGTTTTTTCTCCAGCTCCCCAGAGCAAGAGAGAGAAGGGGTTTAAATATTACATCTCTCAGTATTTGCATAATTTTGAAGGTAACGTTAAGTCACAACAACATCCAAGCTCATGGAAATGCGTGTGTATGACACGACAATTCGCATTTCCCTTTTTGGCGTGCTATCAACATTCATAATCACTTTTCAGCGTGTTTATGAATGCCGTTGACTTAACGTTATTACTGTATATATTAAAAATATGACCTACCTTAACCCGTCCAAACCTACCCGTCACTGGGGTTAATAGCATATAGCTATGAGTCTTCCCCTACCGTCCTAGGAAAGATATGCTCCCCAGATGTAGATCTACATTTTGTTTCGTTTCGCTCGGACATTTGACGGCATAGACACACACGCATACACGCGGGGATAGCTGTATGTTTACGCAAAAGTCATGATGTCATGTTGCCATGATACGTGCTCAAGCTGCTATCTGGTAACGTTTACTGTTATTATAAAAGTCGAAATCATGCGTTCGAGTAGACAGGTCTCCCTTGCAAAATAGGTTCTAACCCCAAGGGCTTCTCCTGGTTAAAGGGTATAATATAATAACAATAAATAATAATTAGTAGCATAAAAACTTCCATCTAGTTGTCATGGATACGCAACGCTCCACTCTGTAAAGCGACTGCTTGGCTACTTTTCACAATGCAGCAGCTCCTGGCTCCACCCAAATATGTGTAAAAACTGTGTTGATTGACTTGACTATGAACAAACGAACATAGTTTTAGATAAATGTATTTAGATTTATTGCTAAGCTTTAGATAGCCGGTCCACTCATAGATATCTATGGGTCCACTGATGTAAACGACGGCAACCGGAACCGAAGTACCCAACATCCGCCCTCAAGCCGGAAGTTAGCATTTTTCTCGTGCACAGAGCGAATTACTTGCCATGGCGACAAATGGCTTTTGCATGGAAGATTTACATTTTCGGCAGTAAGGGATGGATTGGAATCCACTGCTGCTTCAATGTATATGTAATGAGTGATTAAAATCAAGGCATTAATCAATATTTTTCCTTCTAAATATCAAATGAGTTGAATGACTTTTACTTTGTTATAGAAGTTACCAGTGTGAATTACTGAACTGTTCTTTTCATGTATTCTCTAATGTCTGTGCCAATACATACATGTGTTTTTCTTGGGTATTCTGAGAACAATGTCACAGGGGTCATTGAAGTCTATAGTCTAAGGAATCATTTCTAAGTTAAAGCTTTACTTACCATTTAGACTAAAGTGTCCTCTCCCTGAGAGAAAGAACATATTATCTTGATGTTTTGGGAAAACTCTCCTGTTTATAGATAGTCAGAATGGTAACCCGAAGGTTGACCCCAATTCGCACCCGGGTGCCACTGTCATGATTCTGCCCCCTTGTCCTTGATTTTAGCTAGTCTTGAGGCTGGATCATGTTTTGTTTGGGCCATGTGCTTGTGTTGTCTCGTTACTTAACCCCACACCCTTGTTATTCTCCTTGTCATTATCTAGTCAGCATCACCTGTTCATTAGTTTCTCCCTATTCTATCCCCTTGTGTTTGCTGTCCTGTGTCGGTTCATTGTGATTCCTACCTGAGTGTTATTACCTTGTGAGAATTTGTCTAGGGAGAGTACTGATTCTTTATTTTGCTGTTTGTTTATCATCTAGTTATTTCAGGTCATAGTCTAGTTCAGTCACTTCTTACACTGTCCATATTTTGCCCCCTCGTGAGTTTTCTTTTTCCTGTTTTTGTCCATAAATAAACCGTGTCAAGCATCCTGTCTGTGCTCTGGTTCATCTTCAAGATCATAACAGCCTCAGTAAAATGGCTGCCCACTGCATGCTCATCCCAAGACATCATCTAACTGACGCTTTTGACCATACGTCAACATTCGACGTTTTAAGGTACCCTTTAACGACAGTTAGATGATGATCCTAGAAGCGCCATCTGACTGGCACTTTACCTTTAGCGTCAGTTAACATACACATATTTGATTTGCGTTTGATTTGCATGTATTGCTGCTTTTCTGCTGTCCATAAAACCAAAACAGACCTGGAAGTTGAGAGCCCTGTGCAAAGTCACACTTAGAAACAAAAAAGGGTAACGCTTTATCTTCAAGATCATAACAGCTAAAATGGCTGCCCACTGCATGCTCTTGTGTGTGCATGGTTTGCAGTGTGTGTGTTCACTAACTCCCTAATCCTAATGTGTGCACACTAACTTTGATGGGTTAAATGCAGAGGACAAACCCAGAGTATGGTTACCAACTTACTTGTTCTTCACGTCATTCCACTCTCCCAAAAAAATGATTAAAATCAAATGAAATAGATTAATATGACTATAATATCTAAAGGCCAATCAGTGTGCAAATTGTTAACCTTGTATACAATTATTATTAAAACTACATATGACAACTAAAAACAAAACTGATGACTCAAAACCAAACCTTAAAAATCAATAGGCTACTTTACTGCACAAATCAAAGTTTATAAAACAGTATGGATCATATTTGTATGCTTTATGCATATTTGTTCATGATAGCAATGTGTTGCATTGTCACAATCTAACTCAGTTTGGGCTTTGTTTCTGTTTGCATTTTCCCCTGTGAGTTTGTTGTCATGGTTGTTAATTTCATTCAGTTCAGGTGTGTCTTTAATTATCCTTGTTTGCATGTATACTTAAGTTCCTCTGTTTCTATTCGTTGCTTTTGGGTCTTGTTTATGTTAGATGTGTTGTTCCCTTCCTGTGGATTATTGCCTGTTTAATTCTGCCATCAAATTCATTAATCACCGTGTCCATGTGGGTTCTACAAAGCAATCTGTGACATGCATCCACCTCATATACCTAGCTTACTTAGATAAATGTGCACCCACAAGCTAATAAACTGCCATCATAGCATACACATATTTTGATTTGCATTTGATTTGCATGTATTACTGCTTTTCTGCTGTCCATAAAACCAAAACAGACCTGGAAGTTGAGAGCCCAGTGCAAAGTCACACTAGGAAAAAAAAGGGGTAAGGGTAATGTTTTAGATTATACAGCCTTGAGAGTCCTGTGTAATTAAGAGGAATTTACAGTGTTACTTTTGGTAATTATAGTGTACCTATAAAGTACTTACATGACATACAAGGGAACAATATGTAAAGTTTGGGGAATAAAGGGGTAACAACCAGGAGAATTAAAAAATATATACATTTATACTGTAAGTATTATAGAACTAAGGGGTACTACTATTAAGATACAACAGTCTTACATTTGGGAGAAATTTAGTGAGAACATTTAAAAATGACAGGGTACATCTATGCATTTATAAAAAATATATATATAAAAAAAGTGCAAATGTTTAAGTTTGGGCTAACATGTTTCAAGGCAAGACAATTTTTTGTTAAATATACAGGGGAAAATATCTAGTTTCATGTGGTTACAGGGCAAGTGGTGCTTATATCATACAGGATTTCTCCTGCATTTAATTGCAACTGTAATTAATTGATGTAATTGCATTTGTAATTACACAGTTGACCCTTCCCTTACACCTTAATCCACCTTGATACCTACCCTTACCACCACACCTGTCCCTAACCTTACCCATATCACACCTCAATAGCAGCAAAAGTGTTTTACAATACAACCTGAACACAATAAGTAGCCTACATTGTACTTATTTTCCTATGTAAATACATAGTAAAGCCACTTAACATAAAGTGGGACCTAAGATTGTGTGTATGCATTTTTATGGTACTTACCCAGGAACTACATGGAATTGTAACTGGGTAAGTAGCTACTGGGTTAGTTACTGTAGTTACTGGGTAAGTTAACTATGGAACAAGAGGGTAACAAGCACCACTTTAATTTACAGCCTGCAATGTCACACTTACCCTCTAACATGAAACAAGTGGTTAACAAGCACCACTACATGAAACAAGAGTATATTTCCCCAATATTTAAGCAAAAATTGCAATACTTTTTGTTTTCAGTACATAATATGTTAAAAATATTACTTTATAAATGCATAGATATGCACCTTAACTGCTGGTTATTAAAGGTCTTCACACCTGACACCCATCAATGTTTCAGCTGTGTCCATGAAAATTCACGGATTCCTGTATATGTCAGTGTACACCAAGGATCCATGTATTTCTGGAAATGTACTGTTCTGTGTAATTCGGCTCATACATCCGGCAAACATGAAATTATACGCAGTTTACCATGAACATGTATGACCAGATTCAACCCTTTTCATGCAGTGAGTCAGAAAACTTTGGACAAAAAAAAGTCAGTTAAATGCGGCAAAGTACATATTCACTGTACTTACCTTTTCAAAGTGTGAGGCATAAATAGCATTAAAGGATAATTTAAACAGCTTACTGGTACATGCAAGCTTCTTATATAATATAGGCTATATCATGTCACATGAATCCAGCATCTGAGGTGCAATAAATAAGTTAATAACAAATAAACATACCACAAACGTTCAGAGCTCTAACCTGTTTCTTCTAGGTCATTATGAAACACCTTCTAAAGTCATTTGAGTGTATGCTGCTTGATCTGTATGCATACACGTCATCACTGTTTGAAAGAATACAAAAGGAGATGATGCTTAGAGACTGCTGCAAAGCTGCTTACATTAACCTATTTATTTTTTTAATTTCCTTCCTGTCGTCATTAAAAAAGGGTCCCACTTTATATTAAGTGGCTTTAAGTACTATGTACTAACATAGGAAAATAAGTACAATGTACTTATTGTGTTCAGGTTGTATTGTAAAACACTTTTGCTGCTATTGAGGTGTGATAAAGGTAAGGTTAGGGACAGGTGTGGTGGTAAGGGTAGGTATCAGGGTGGGTTAAGGTGTAAGGGAAGGGTCAACTGTGTAATTACAAATGTAATTACGTCAATTAATTACAGTTGTAATTACATGCAGGTATTTTCAAAATATAAGTACAATGTAAAAACATGTACACAATAAGTTCAATGTATCAAAGTAGTAACTTCTATGTAAGTACAGAGTAAAGCCACTTAATATAAAGTGGGACCAAAAAGGGAAAAGAAGATGTGCAAAATGAGGACACAGACTCTGATCAAACTGAGCTCTCACTCTTTTCAGATGATGAATAAAATTTAAGGTATAGATTTTGTATTATTTCTTTTTAGTTTTAGATTCTGATATTCAATGTAAAATGTGGCTCCTGAAGCAAAACCAGATGAGACCCAACTAACGTAGCATTCACAGAACTTTGACAAATGTTCTGACAAAGTTGTGAAAAAGTCTTTTATATTTCTTTTATATCTAGAGCGATATTTAGAACTAAATCTTTATCAATATCATTATAGTGGTTATATAGATTGGAACATTGGAAACACTTAATTTTGATGGTCCACTTTAGACATTCTACAAACTTTGCAACTACCAGCCAGCTAGTTATTAGAAGTTTATTAGCGTTTTTTTTCCTTTAGTTTTTGTATGTACAGACGACACATTGTCAAAACAATCCCTCTTCATACGAATCCACGAAAATAAAAATGCTGTATTATGCATGTCAGGCCAGTGGCATGGTCACTGAAGAAAATGTACACACCAATAGACTGAACACGCAATACGCATGCGCGTATTTCACAAATTCCCATTTTTGTTGTTTCCACGGAGACATTAACGGAATAGTTTTCAAAACTTGCATTTTGAAAACCGTTTTAAAAATTTAGCATTTTCTGGCCCCCAAAATGCTGTTGTAAAAGAACAGCCAACACACATAAAAAGTTTTCTATTTGAAAACGGTGTTGTGTAAATTATCTACTGATTATAAGTAACTTAACAATTACAACTTACTAACTAAGCCTAATCTGAGAGTTTGTTGACATGTAGTTGCAAAGTTACTTATACAGTAGTAGGTTTAATGTCTAAAGTTATCAAAATAAAGTGTAACCCTTTTCTATCGGATTCTTTGATGAATGGAGGGTTTAAAATGCATGTTTTTTTCTGTTTTAACTGAAAGTAACTTGCACTGACATCTTAAAATATTTGGGTGGCATTATTTTGTCTTGAGATGCACACCAGTTTTTTTTTTTTGCACGTTTAAAAGGCACGTTTAAAAGGCACATTTATAAAAGTTGCTAATGTCCTAATTGAACAGGCCTAGTCCTGGCAAATGACTTCACTGTCATTATGATTTTATTGAATGCCTCCTTTCTGAAAAAGAAAATAAATTTCTCAAAAGTCCAGAACTTTTGAACAGTAGCGTTTAGCATTTTAAGTGTCCACATGCTTGCTGAACTGGTCAGCTCTGTGGGTCAAACAGAAAACATTGGTAACAAACTCATTTCATATGTCTTAATGCTTAGTGTTTGTTTTACAAATTTATTTTTGTGTATTTCAGCTATGCTTTGTATTTGACCTGACCTTAACCTTAATATTTATTTTGAATACTGGCAGCGCTATCATTTCAGTTACACGCCATTTCAGTGTTGTCAATGAAACATGACAGTGGCTTTGACAACACATTTACATTGTAAAATACACATTTCATTCAATATAAAAAAACAATGTCTGAATTAAAATAAAAGAATAACTGTTCTCATTGAAAAACAATTATTTCTTTTATGATATATCAAATATTTCTGTGAGAATATTGTTTTTTTTTCTGGTTCTTACCGTTGCTTTCTGTCTGTGAGATTAGGCAAGCAACATTTTGCCCAGCTACCTGAAGTGACTCTCACTGATCTGAGTAATGCAAGGCCAAGCAATCCAATTAAATCTACAGAGTCAAAGCCTAACATCCTCATCGTGAAGGTAAACACGTTTACAGTAAGCAGCGCTGCGTGTACGCATGAGAGGAGGAAGGATGGAAAATAGAGATATAGAGAAGGTACCTTGAGAATACATAAACACTCAGAGGGGAATTCAGTAAGAATCAATTGTGCCTGCTGATAGGGTTGTCTGTGTTGTTTCAACACCCAATTCACTGAAGGAATTATTTAAATCATGAATAAGTGCCTCACAGTAATTGCACAGAACATTCACCATTTTGCATTGCGATTCCAACACAATCTCATAGCAATTCATGGTAGCACTTTAAAATTCTATTCTGTCATGGTTCATAATTAAGGCAAGGCACTTTTATTAGAGCACATTTAAAACAGCCACTGCTGACCAAAGTGCTGAACAATCACTTCAGACAATAAATACATAAATACAAAACACAAATTCATAAAATTACATTGAACCGGTAGAGAATAATATCTGTAATGTAGTTAGGAGGCTGGCCATTTAACCCATTAAACACATCTTGAAATTAGCATGGCAATCAATGAAGCGAAGAAAGAACAGACTAAATATTAAATATTTTTTTATATTTAAAATTTTTCCCTCTTCTAGTTCCAGTAAGAAGCCTGGCAGCAATGTTTTGTACCAATTGTAGGTGGGATAAGGAGGATTTAGCCACACCAAAGTAAAGTGAGTTACAATAATCCAGCCTGGAGGAAATAAACGCATGAATCACCGTCTCCAAATCTTTTATACTGTTAAAAACACTTTTAATTTTGCAATGGATCTGACATGATGAAAGCTCTTCACCACTGAATTGATTTGTTTGTCGAATTTAAGGCAGTTATCCAAAATCACTCTCAAATTTTTGGCTTGAGCAAGAGAATTCCCAGTCAAAGGACCCAGATGTTTATTTGTCTTAAAAATAGAAACATTATAAATGTGAGCAATGCATAACATAGAATTAATTCTAAAGTAAAGATAAAGAGAACCCACAAGTAATAACTCAAGTATTTCAGAAGAAATTACTAATTTTTTGGATCAGTATTCTAAAGTGAAAAGCATGATAATTCCCTAATAATGACTGAAGTCATTAAAGGCTTTTGATGTTTTTGAAAGGTTTTGGATTTTATGACTCAAGTGTTACTATATCCTTTTAAAAGAATATTCACATCATACGAATTCATTTAAAAAATTGCCACCTCTTATATAGTAACATTTTCCTGTGAGATTGGGTTGATGGTTCTTGTTCCATTTGGTTGTGGACTGGAAGATTCAGTTTAACGAATTGGTTACCTAATGTAACCTCGGTTCCTCATATGATTGTTTATTGTTTTTTTTATTATTATTATTACTTTTTATTTATCTTTTTTTAATGGAAAAGAAATAATCTGTAGTGAATTGACAGATTGGGAAAAACTTGCTTCTAATAATAAAAAAAAAAAATGCTTTAGATTTCGGAAAAAATACAATCCTTTTTTAACCTTTTGGCTTCCAGTACATTCAGTTGTGCTTCTTGCTTGTACTCAAATCTGATGGTACGTATGGTAACTGGGCAACTGCGCATTGCATAAAGGGAACACGAATTCCAGTAGGAAACAAAATCGACTGCTACACCGGTCATGTGCAGCGATGCAATCACACACACACAAAAAAAGAGTTTGCCCTTCCCCCACTGACTTTCACTTGCGGTGCCCATTAACACTTTTATTTTTATCTAGGCCTACGTGAAATTCTGCATCCATTTTATTTATTTATTTATTTATTTATATATTTATTTATTTATTTATTATTGTTATTATTATTAAAGAAGTGCTTGCATGTGGATTCTCTTTCTGCTTCTTCCTTGCCACATCGTTACAATAACACAAAAATCTGACATACTACTTTACTGTGACTCTGCAGCATTATTTCTAATCCAAACCAGACACCTAAAGCAAATCGTTAAAATGCAGGAGTCTTTGCAAATAAATGGTGCTGTCAGCCTGTGCAATTCATTTTTAGTGTGTCTGTCAAAGTCATTATGTGCAATAAAGACTTCATGCAGCATTGCAAAAATGACCCAGTGCACAACAACAGTCAACATTGCACACGGTACTCATTCTTGAAAAATAGTGTCTGGAAGAAAATATGACCCGTATGACCTACAGTGCTCTGAGTGTAATAGGGGTAATGTGTTTAGCACAGATCCACAGACAGAACGGATGTTTCTTATCTATCATCCACCTGACTGACTTCCACTAAAAGATTTTTCCCTTTAGGCTCCATTACAGAGAGTGAAACAGCAGTGTCATCAGAGCTTCTGTGTTTGCTCATCCGTGTGTGAGGGGCCAGAGAATGAAGCTTGCCCACTGCTTCATTGCTTGCTCATAGGTAAGGTGCCAGGCTGGATGTTCAAATGCATGAAAGTCCTTGAGATAACATTTTTTCAACCTCAATGAAATTTAAACAGCTGAGAACTGAGCCCAAATATGGAAGCTTGTTTCTGGAATAAAATAAGGTATTTGCCACTTTTTATCTCAATGTTTTGTGGTAGGTGGGCAGGGAAGATCCAAAAAGGAACAGCAAGGGAGCAACAGGAAGGACAGGATCTGGAAGACAGTGGAGCTAAGAAGAAAAGTGGAGGGGAAAAACTAAACTAACCAGACAAGACCTCAAAAACAATGCCAGAAGCACAGGATAAGTAAACAAATTAATAATAAAAAATATCCAAATCTAAAAAACTTCAGATAGATGGCAGGACAACAAGACAAGACTAAGACCAAAGCTACAGCAAGAACAAGATCAATGATGGGATCTGGTAGACAGGGGAGCTAAAAAAGGGTGAGGGAAAAAAAAACAAAAAAAACTTTTGACCTGTGTATAGTACGGTGGCAAAGAGAGCTCAACGAGCTGCAACTGAAGAAAACTATTGCAAATAGAAAAAACACCTGGAAATAAAAAAAACACTAGGAAACTCATTCTCCTCGATTTACTGAAGCCTATATGTAAAATGCATTTGCAGCTGCTCAGCTAGCACACTGAGCATCTGGCTCGCTCCTGAGGCTGTGCTGCGGCAACAGTTACCAGGAATAACTCTGACACTGAAATGCTTCGGATCAGCGCAGTCTCATCCTAGGACATCATATAACTGACGTCTTGGGATGTCTTTTGACCATACGTCAATATCCGCCTTTCAGGGTCCCCTTAAACGTCGGTTAGATTACGTTATCTGGATCCTAACTCTACCCCAGACCTAAACCTACCCCGTCACCTAACTGACGTTAAAGGTAAAGCGTCAGTTGTATGACGTCCCAGGAACGTCATATAACCGACGTTTAAGGGTACCCTCAAAAGGCGGATATTGACGTATGGTCAAAAGACGTCCCAAGACGTCAGTTATATAGACGTCTTGGGATGAGACTGTGTTATTCGGGATCCTGACGAAGGCTGTCGCGTACCTCGAGCTAGTGTGAGTCATGCCTGAAGAACCTCCTCAGAGTCGGCTGGGACGGATGGTTCCTGTTCGAGTACCAGCATCCCCTTGTCAACAATCGGGCGCCATTTTTACCCGAAGTCCACAATGCAGAAATTACACATTTCATTAATTCATTATGCAGGTCAGTAGATATTTAGGGGCCATATACACGACACCGTTTTCGACAAAAAATGGAAAATGTCCCTGGTTACGTATGTAACCTGAGAACAGGGAACGAGACGCTGCGTTGATGGCGCATTGGGGAACGCCTGGTGGCTTACGGGTGGGGAGGAACCGGTCGTCCCAAAATAGCACGAACAGGTTCCTCCCGGACATGCCTCCACTGCAACTGCAACCTATTGGTGGCGTGCCCCATAACGTTCACCAGCTCAGCGTACACTGGCCAGGAGGGCTGAGATGGTTTGGTCTCAACCATACTGACATCATCAGCAGCCAACTCCTGCCCGGCCTGAAGATAACCAGTTACAGATCCATCAGATAGAGAGAGAACCTCCTCAACATTGACCTGTAACTCTCCCTCGTCAGCTGGCAGATCATCCTCGAGGTTAACACCCCTCTCCAAATGATCTACCAGCTCCATCTGAGAGCCGCTGAGCCTCAGCCCGAGCGGGACTGAAACCGCTGGGTTCAGATGCCGCACCCACTTCCCTCGAGAAGTGGGACAGACGAGAGCGGAGAGTTCTGATAGGAAAACTCTCACAGTTCGCGCAGAAAGCTTCCTCGAGATCTTCCCGTGCATGCTCTTCACCCAGGCAGAATGCGCACAGATTGTGTGAATCCTTCGGTGTCAAATATCTGGGACTGGAGTTGGCACACTTGCGAAAAGTGTTTTTCGCAAGTGTGAAAAACACAGCCCGTTCTCATCCTTTAGCATCACATAGAACGCTATATGACAAAACAGCACTATACTACGCACATGGCACCCTTTATCGTTAAAGCTGCCGTCGGCAACATTTTTTTTATCATATTCAGTGAAATCGACACTATAATCCGAAAGAACAACATAAATAAAGTGGTTTTAGAAAAAAAAGCAGAGCTTCCAACTCTATCTGGAGCGTGTTATTTGTTTTGCAAAAATCCAGCGCTCCCGGATCATCGGGTGCAATCAGCACAGGGGGTGTGAGATCTGACTGTCAATCACAGATCGGGCACACGCCACCCCTCACGCACGTTACAATCACATGCACACAAAGTCCACTCAATCAGCCATAGTTGCCGACCGCAGCTTTAATATAACACACAGTGTAATATGAGACACCTAAGTGTAATATGAGACACCTACCCCACACCTAAACCTACCCATCACAGCGCGTGTTATATTAATGATAACAGGTGCCATGTGCGTAGTATAGCGCCGTTTTGACATATAGCGTTATATATGATGCTAAAGGATGAGAATGCGTTGGAAAAACACTGTCGCCGGTCAACATGATTGCTGTGAGTTGATATTTGATTTCAGACACCTGTCACGCCTGAGGTGATCCCCAATGCGTCGTTAGCACAGTGTTGAGTTCCCTTTCGAAAGGGAACTTTTAATGTTTTTTTAGCCATTCATTTACACAACAACAGTGTTTTGGAGGCCTGAAAACTAAAACGTATGAAAAAGTTCAAAGCGCACGACACTATTATTGTCTCCATGTAAACTTCAAAAATGCAAACTTTTGAAAACGGTGAAGCCATGCACACGCGTATTACGTCTTGTAATGTTTCACAAAGTGACATCGCCTACTACTGGTCTGGAAGCATAACATGCTATGAATAAATTGTTGTCGTGTATAAACATACCCTTAGTTGAAATTTTTAACAGCTACCACATGCATTAAGCTGAAACTGCTCCTTGCATGTTTCGACTTACAGTAATTATTCACTTCAAATATTCGCATTTACGTCTGCAGTTGTTCGTAAAGTGATCTGCCAGGTTAAAGTCACTCGCTTTGAGCAGAGTGTGTGTGATTAGTGAACGAAGCCCTGAGAGAACGTCTCCAGCGAGCTCTGTTGAGTGCAGCAGACTAAAGGACAGTGGGGTTAATGCTTAGCGCATGCATATTTCATGCCCGTATGAACTCCATTTCAGAGGATGTGCAGTGCTTTTCTCTCTTACTCACTCTGGCTTTGTGCTTAGCATACATTATCATGCTCAATCTATTCACTCTTAGCAGTCAGTAAGGTAATGAGTGATCCAGGTTATTTTCGGGTTCAGTTCTATGAACAGTTAGGCATGAGAATGTAAAGAGAGATCAGAAAATTTGAGATTCTGTGATCATACATGCCTCTCTGCACCAAGCCTTGTAATTGTTCTGGGCCTTGCTAAATATATTGTGCCAGTTATAAATTACTGACTACCTCAGTCACCCAAATTGTGCTTTTCTATTTTTATTTTTTTCCTGTCTGGATGCAATTTAAGTGCCCTGTAGTGCCGTTCGTCAGTCATTTGGAGGTTGTTAAAGGAGAAGGCACTGCAGTTCTTTATCTGACCACGGCAAAATTAGAAATTACATGGTGCTCATTTAAACATGTTCTGTCTGAAACCACTGGTTGTTGTAGCGAGGAAAGGACTTCAGGGAGAGAGAGATGTGCACTCTTGGGTGTTTCATCATTCACTGTTTTAAGCTTTTAGTTCGACATGGTTTGACAGCACAGCATTGTAATTCCTCACACATTCTGCTCAGGGTTTGTACTGAACCTTTGGCAATTAATTTAGCATAAACAAATCACCAACTTTGTGTAAAGTTATTTTGTACATCACTTTAGCTTTTTTGCACTTTTTTGTAAGATTTCTACGTAAGACATTTAAAATGATCAACACTTAAAATATCAAGTGTTGTTCTCAAGTTCTCAAGCTATCAAGCTATCAAGTTCTCAAGTTTTCAACACTGAAAATATAACTGACAGCAATGACAATTTTTTGAATGATTTTAATTGAATTGTGTTTGTCTCATGTATTTGACTTTTTATAGCCTGGTTGCACTATGTCTATTTGTGTATAAAATTGCATTTCTTTTACATTTTGTGGGTCGTCCTACAGAGCCCCTAACTCAGGGATCTCCAACCTTGCTCTTGTAGAGCTTCCATTCTGCAGACTTCAGTTCCAAACCAAACACCTTGATTAGCTGGCTCATGTGCATTTGATTGGGGTTGGAGCTGAAATCTGCTGGACGGTAGCTCTCCAGAAGCAGGGACATGGTGGCGGAAAAGAAATATGAGATGGGAGGAAGTCACCAGTGCCTTACAGTAAGTACTGTACTCTCTGTTTCGGTTCAGTTGGTCCTGCCTCATTTATGTTTTGAGGAAGTTATTACAGTATGTTTTCCTGTTACTGAGAGCTTAAAGTACTTTTGATCCTTCATCTTCATCTTCATGTAAGCTACAAACCGTAACAGAAGGCAGGACAGTGTATTTTTTTGTCTTTTTTATGTGAGTTCATATTTGATCTGTTTTCCGGTCATCATGGACATACCTGCAGTTCGCCTATTGTGCCTTGAGCAGGGAAATTGCTCCCTTGAGGAACACGTGGATGAATTTATTGACCTCACATATCAATATACCTTCCCGGACAACTGCTTATGTTCGTTATAGTATGCCAGCCTGAACATCGCCACAATGGCGCAGCTGTCCGGGAGAGGCCCTCGAGAGGAGACTTGTCGAATTAGATAGCTGCTCCCCATCGGACCCATCGACAACAACGCCAGTCCCACTCAGAATCCAGAGTTTAGCCAGAATTTCTCAGCTACGAGAGAGCATCGCAATAGAGCGTGAGCGTCTGACAAGGTGTGCGAGCCGGCTGTCCTGTCCATCGCCGAGGCTATGTGCGTGGGGCTCGAGGATTTGATTGGATTGGAGAGCGCACACCTTCCCGTCACTAAGAGTGAGTTTCTGGACTTTGAATTTAATTTTCAATGAACCCCACCATGCCTGTTTTTTGTTTTGGACTTGCTGGTCCCATCCAACCTCAGTATCCCAGCACCTCTTCAATGCTCTCCTGTGAGTTTGTGTCTACCTAGTTTTTCTGTCCTTCTCCTGTCAGTTATCCAGTCCTCAGCCACACCTCCTGGCCAGTCCTCACTGTCTTCCACCAGTCCCTCGGTGCCTCTGTTACCTCCTCTGTGGCGTAGATACACAGCGGGCCTGCTGTGAGCAAACTCATCCTGGGCATGTGGATCCGCCTCCAGTCTCTGATCCCTCCATTCTACCTCAGTCTGTCACTCTAGCTCTTGCGCTCCTACAGTGGAGATCATCGGATATTCGGCATTGCCGAGCTCCTTTGGAAAGTCAGCTCCAGCTGGGTCAGTCATTGCGTCACATGCAACACGAACCTCCAGGCTACGAACCTACAACCTCCACCTTCCCTAAGTCTTCGCCTCTGCCCTTGGTCGCTCCAGACTCAGCCATCCAGATCTCCACTTCCATCTTGAGGGGTTGTCACTACGACTCCATCAAGACCCCTGAGACCAGGGGTGCCCAACCCTGCTCCTGCCGATCGACTGTCCTGCACAGTTCATCTCCAACCCTAATCAAACACACCTGAAGCAACCAATTAGGTCTTCAGGACTCACTTGAAAATTAAAGGCAGATGTGTTTGATTAGGGTTCGAGATGAACTGTGCAGGACAGTCGATCACCAGGAGCAGGGGTTGAGCACCCTGCCTAGACCATCGGCATCATTCCTCTCCATCGGCTCTTCGTCTACACCATGGGCTCCTCCACTGTCGCTGTCATCTGCACTCGTCCTCATTGAGACTACCTCCACCATAGCTCCTTCCTCCAATGATACCCCGCTGTGGGTCGCAATCCTGGCTGTGGCCAGGACATTCCTGCTCAAGGCCATCTTTTGGATCAAATCTTCATCTACTCCACCCTGGACTTTTCTGCTGAGCCCTCTACCAGGTTCCCGTCTTCCACCTAAACCTCCTCTATCCATCTGTCAGTGCAAGTCGCACCTTCAGAGAGGGGGCCTAACTGTCACACTCACACACTGTTTGGAAGGTGTTTTAATTTTGCACCGTTCCCCTTAGTTTGTTGTTATGGTGGTTAATTGATTTGTCATTTAGTTCAGCTGTGTGCACGTTGTTATCACCAGATACCTGAGAGTTATATTAGAATATATTTAGAAATATGTAATAATAATAATAATAATAATAATACCAATCAATTAAAAATGTTAAAAATGAAACTAAAATTAAAAAGAAAACTGCTAATTATTTTTAAATATAAAAGCTAATTAAAAATGTGAATACAATATAAAAAGCTAATTGAAAATATGAATACAATCCTGTAACAGTATATAAAGTGTTCTTATATAATATTTTTCTTCTTAAGGGAAAAAAAAACAAAAACTTTGATCATTTGCTGAATTCAAAACTGCATGTTCACATAATAGAATTACACATCTACTGTATATGACCTCTTTTGAGAATTAATACTGGTAATGATATTTGCTTTAAGAGATGCAAATGCAATCCTTTTCATATAACAATAAAAGCAACAAAATACTGTGGGATACTGGCAATGATGAAGACTAGTTGTAATATCTGTGTTTTTAACCACAGCCTGCTGAGGATAATTACCACATAAATGCTTACCAGCCACTCAAACCAGATGTGTGTGACTCTTCAAGACAGGGGGAAGGGTGGGAGAAACAAGAGTAAAAGGAAGAAAGAAAGATACAGAGGTTATACCAGCCCAGTTTTAATGGACGAGTTGTATAACAGAGGAGGAAAATATGCAGAAAGTACCTCCACGCTTCCCTGCTTGCATGCACAAAATACGCATAAACAAAGCAGGCTAGAAGACGAAACGTGTCCAGATTGTCATTCTGAGCAATTCATTACACACTAGATGAATTTATATGACAAGATGCGTGTTTGTGACAGTGTGGCATGATTATTAGATGGCAGGATTATTCACTTCCCGTTCCTCATTGGGATTCCACTCAAGGCCACTTTCATGTTGGACCAGCACACATAACACAAGCAGTCGTGTCCGTCACTGCCTTTGTCGCCATGGTAACAACCTAGTTCCCGTCGGTTAAGGGGAGAGAGCGAGCTGGATCGTCTAATCACTGAGAACTTAACAGACAGTCGGAGGGCTCTAAAGATGGGAGGTGTTACACTAACATTTCCCACCTCCTCTCAGTACTTACAGCAGCGGCCTATGGATAAGCTAATCAGGACTTCTGTAGCTAATGCAGCTAATCAGCTAATCCATGAAGGGCAAATTATCCCTTTAAATATTTGTTTTTTTTCTGCCTTAGCTTAGGCTGAGATGCTTTGTCTACTGTAAAGCAAAAATAACTGATCACAAAGAACAAATATTGTTATACTGACAACAACGATGGGCTGGGTAAAAATACCAGAAGGCATTAGCGTAATGTTAACATCGAAGATAACACTTTCTTTCAAAGCCCATTAGTTAGGAGTAGTTAATCTGGCAGTGCTGATTTGATAATGAACACATTATCAAAGACCAAGCTGATAAGTAAATGAGCCAGATCTGACACACTGGGCATTCAGAGAGAGAGAGAGAGAGATGCTGAGACAAGAAGATCTTGATGGAGCTGTGTATCAACGTGATTATGATAATCTAATAAGATAATACGTTATCTCTTAGACATTAGGATCAAAATGCATTATGTGTCCTTAAGGATCATCACTAAATATCTCAGAATATTGGTGCAGATTCCTTCAGACAGATAGGGATTTTAATTTCATGTTTACATGAATCTACTGTGGTGTAAAAATTCAGTGACGAATTAGATACTAATTACACATGGAAGTATGATATCTGTACAATGATATCGGTATTGAATTTTGGCTGTTACAGATCATTTTTCAGTATTGATGTTGTATAATAACTGTGTATGCTCATTGCACACTAAAAATGAACTAAATTACCTTTGCCGTCATTTGCCGTCTTCTGGCGAGATTCTGAAGAATGCCATTGGAGAGGATTTATGAATGGCAATGAAGTGACGTAACTGACCCTGGAAGGTCACATGATTAAGGCAACATGAAGAATTAAGTACGTCCAGTTTACATTTATGTGGTTGTGAAGTAATTACTTATTCAAAATAAGTACCTACTCAAGAGAGTATGCGATTTTGGACGCAGCCCATGGCTCTTCAGCAGACTTCTACCCAACAGTCAAAGCGGTGTTACGTTGGGAAAATCTGAACATAGGGGGAGATTGCGGGAGCATTAGCATCACTATTACAAAAAGACCAACTACATTACCATTGCCTTATTCAATATCATAACTATTTTGAGAGTTGTTATGATTGAAATATAAATATGGAATGTAACTATGGGATCCAACTTGGCGTCTTTTTACAAAATGAATTAAAATTGTTAGTTTTGTAAATAAATTCCTTTGTAGGCACAGTTAGGCTCAATCCCAATTCACCCCTTGGCCCTTCCCCTTCCGTTTTGCGCGTTCACATCTGGGGTAGGGTGTCCCGATTCTTCTGAGATTGAGGGGTAGGGCGAAGGGGTAGGGCTACATAGACCTTGAAACTGAGATTTTTCAGAGGCACACTCCAAACGGAGGGTTACGAGAAAGCTCACGGAATACATCGCAAATAACGGCGAGATGGATCGCAAACGGTTAAACATTTTAATTTAGCGCCAGATGACACCACCACACACTTTATTTATTCTTATAATAACACTATAGTTGGTATAACGGTATAATAAATTACCTTTCCGATCAGAAAAGACAAACATTTCGAAGAAGGGATGTTATAATCATCATGTTTATTCAAAGTTAAGAGCAGCTGTGCTGATTGTCAGTTGTTGTCATGGAGAAATCCTGTAAAAACTCTGTAACGGCAGAGCCATCGCCGACGACTGATGACGTATCGGGTTCATGAAGGGTTGTTCCATTTCATAGGGGAATATTTCAACCCCTTGGCCCTTGTAACTCTGCCTTTTTTCACCCCTTGTAACTCAAGGGGTGAATTGGGACTCTGAATATATCTCAAGCCTTGAAGTAGGCTTTATCCCTTTAGATCAAATATAAAGACTGTTTTAAGACATGATTAAGTCAGTTGTATCCAAACATTGAGCTGGTAGTGTATTTTAACATGTAGGCTATGTGTAAACACTACACAAGGCAGTTCAGCTTGAGTTATCCTTTTTTTGAAGTTATCCTCATCTAATCTCCAGACACTGCCTCTGACCATGTGTTGGATGAAGAAACAACTGATTGTGTAAGCACTTTGTAGGCAGACAAAGCAACACCACATAAAAAGCAGTTTTCAGAACTGAGAGCTCATGTCAGTGGCATGTGTAATGCTTCCTGTTCCCAGTATTGCATGTTTATGTTAGGAGAGCTGTCTGCACCAGTTTACGCTGGTTCTGCCAAATAGCTCCATCTCAGGACAGCAGGAAGAGGCTGTTGGGGCCCAGTGGGAGGCTGAAAGGGATGGCAGACCTCAGCTAGTGATCTGCTAGATGTAGGAGAGCTTTCTACAGGGAGTACACAACACCATCAACACCATTTGGCTCTGTCTAAACCACCTTTACAGCCTCCAGCAATGAGGGACAAAAAACAAACTGAAAGCGAGAGGTTTCTAGCGTTGGTGAGTTTTTCACCTCCTGGTCCCGACAATAACCTTTGAAAGTTGCCTTTTGAAATAACATATGCTTCAGTGCTTCGAGCACAATTTGGGAAATGAACCATTTCATTCAGGCTTTTAGATGCCACACAAGCGGAAGGCTTGAATGTGCAAGATGAGTAAAGACCAACTGTGAGGGGTTAAAATGGGCTTCTTTGAAATGAACTGACCCACAATCCATTCAATCAGACGAGGCTGATCATAGCAGATGGGTCTTGATGGCTAAAATGTCTTTTTTGTGTCTCCCCAAAAAAGCCTGAGTGACAAAATCTCTCTATAACCAAAAGTCCCTATGGTTACCGTTCCTCATTCGGCTCTCAAACTGCCCTAATTATCATCCTTAAACAAACAGAAATAAATCAGGGCACTGGCCAGATGTTAGGGAAACATTAATGATGCAACACATTTCTCTTCTTTACTTCCCATGAGTCACAAATAGAAATATTAAACAGATAGAACTTACTGTTCTGCATATGATTATAAGGATGGCGATGCTGATGAGCTGATTGCAGAGTAACTGACTGTGATGATAATGAAGACGCT
The DNA here is from genome assembly GCA_030378365.1 of Hybognathus amarus. Lineage (NCBI taxonomy): Eukaryota > Metazoa > Chordata > Actinopteri > Cypriniformes > Leuciscidae > Hybognathus > Hybognathus amarus. The sequence goes on along the minus strand of JAQIUQ010002507.1, from coordinate 88,638 downwards.
GAAGTGATCCCGATCATCATAATTCTGTTATTCAAAGAATGAGCAAGAGAAAGAACCTCTGCTTGATGTTTATTCTTTGATCCAAGTTCACAAGTGTATGCTAATGAAGATGAGCGAGCATATGGGGAACAGAAAATGAGCTACAAATAAACTATACAGTAAACCATTATATTGCAGGATCATTTACCACAGTGGTGAACAAATGGCTTGTGTTGATATAACAATTGGTCATCCAGAGGGAAAGACTCATTACTTTAGGCCCTCCCTACATTATGTGCTGTCTCCAAAAGTGCTGAGACTTTAAAGCTCCTCATCTTTGATGTGAGCACAAAGTAAGGATAGCTAGCAGTAACATTTCAAAGATACAGGCTACAGGAGCTCAATGGCTTTAAAAGGTAATGAGGTGGAAAATACAGAAGAAGCAGCTATAACTTTGTTCTGCTACCAACAAGTCGGCCCAGTGAGAGGCAAGGGAAGTAGAAGCGGAGAAGAGGCTTTGACTAATGAGGGGTTACTGGGTGGAAATGGATAGAAGGTGGAGAGATCCATTTAAAGGGGATGGATATTCACTGCAGAGCAGACCTGGTTTTAACCCAGAACACTCAAACTGGGCCATATCAAAGCCAAGTTTAAAGTGACAGTTCATCTATAAATGAATGTTCCAAACTCAAACGACTTGAAGGAACACAAAATAATATTCTGAAGAATGTTTCAGCTGTTTTGGTTTATACAATGAATGTCATTGGATGCAAGAAAGGACATAAAGGTGGCATTACAAGGCAAATTGAATTTAGGTAATGAACTAGATCATCGCCCAGCTTCGAATCTGCTAAATGTGACTACAAGGCATGAAGGTATTAAGATATTATAAACATTAACATCCTGGTTATAAACAAGGTGTATTGTGAAAAGTGATATTCAAATAAAACATACTTAATTTGACTTGAATGTAATCCACACAAATTTAATCAATTAAATGCAATGGTTGTATTGCTTCAGGCAACTTGAATTAAACCACTTGATTTGAGTGGAGTGGTTTACCTGATTGTAACATTACATTATGCATTGTGAACACTTTAGATATACAGAGAGAGTGTATGAATAGTATGAATGGGGGAAAGTGCAATATGGTGGAATAAGTCCTGCCTTAATAAAACAGCCAATCACCAGTATGTCATTGCGTCACTGCAGCTAGAAGCTCAGTTTTCCATAGAAACAATGGTTACATTTTATGTTGGTAGATCCCTTTTAGGACATTCTGTTACATTGACGCTAAGTGACATTGCACCTACATGTCAACTAACTCTCATTGGTGTATTAAGTTGAAAATTAGAAGACTGTTAGGGTTAGTAGAATAAGTTGACATGTACTTGCAAAGTTACCTTATAGCCAGTAGAAAGTCGGTTGGGTTGCCATCAAAATAAAGTGTATATGAAGCAGACAGTCTACTATTACTCTAATGAGAGTTACGTTACTTAGTCAACAGAATGCCTAAAGGGGGTCATCAAAATACAGTGTTATCGAAACAGTGCCCTGAGACGTGCTAAGGACAGCACGTTTTAATGCTATTTGAGCATAAGAAACAAAATCTTACATGACCCATTTATGGGACATTTGCAAAGATTAACAAGCATTTTGTTGCCGATTTGAAATATGTTATTTGAGTATGGCAAGCAGGTTTTAGGATTTCATGATTTCCATATTCAAATATGACTTGGATGCCAAAAATAGCTGGAGCTGTTTTGACCAGTGAACAGACTTTCCTTTAAAAGGGACTTTCCTTTGTGTTTTCTGTGAAGCTGCCTTGAAACAATATTGTGATAGACGCTATACAAATAAATAAATGAAACTTACTTACTTTGTATCATGAACAGATAAAAATCTAGTTTATTCACTCTGCGAATACTGCGTCATTTAATTATTTATGCATTTGGCAGGCGTTTTATTCAAAGCAACCTCCACTGCATTCAAAGTAGGCAGTTTACTAAGTTGGTTCATGCATTCACTGGGAATCAAACTCATGACCTCAATGCCAATGTGCATTGTTTGAGTAAATTATGACGTATTGAAGTTTTGGATTAACACAATGCAGCTGGGTACACTTTAAACCACCTGTATTATACATCCTTGACAGAGTATTTTATTCTTTTTTTCCCTCACAGGTGTTCAGTGGCAATGTCAAACAAATGGTTCCATTTTCTTATCCCCCTGGAGGAGCAATTGTACACTCACTCCCCCCATCATCAGCACTACCAGTGTGGCAAGCATTGTCATCTACAGTAGGTCTTTCTTTCCCAATGACCTTTCCAATCAAACAACACATGCAGTCATAAGCAGAATTTCACTGCATCAACATAATTGTGCTGCCAATGAAGCAATCACTTGTAATGGCACACAAATGAATGAATAACCACACACTAGCAAGACATTTATTTATTGACATTTAAAAATGAAACAATTAAGAAGCAGACTGTTTTAATGAAGGGAGGTTAGCTGCTCCACCACAGCATATCATATAGCAGAAGCGTCTTGCAATATCATACCCAGCTTTTTTTCATGGTAGTTCAGATGACACAATAGTAACACATGCATTGCATGCTTACAAAATCATGCATAATTCAAGGTTATGTAAATGTTTATGACCTAGGCCTAATAAAATAAGTCTTAAACTATAATTAGCCGCTTGCTAATACAGTCAGGGGAGGAATGAAACAAGTTGGAAAGTAAGAAAACTCATTTGTTTTGGAAAGAAAATGATACATTTGAAAACTTGCTGACAAACAAGTAATCCAATGTATAGGGACTTTATGTTTTTTTGTTTCAGTTTATGTGGCAGTCGTCTGTGAGGGGCTGCCACTTTACTTTTGTTTTGTTGTTTATGTTTATTTTATTATTCAATTTATAGGTAACACTTTATAATAATGGTCTGTCATTAATAAGTAACTATGGAGGAAGTAATGTAGGACTATACAAAAACACTAACACAGCTATTAAATGAAGAAACAAGCTTAATCAGTTGGCTAATACAAAATGAAAGAGATTTTTAGTTAATCAATAATTCCCTTATTACTTAATGAGATTAGCTTCATTATTAACTAACTGACAAATTATAAAGAACATTATCATGTCTCTGAGACGTCATCATTTTTACCACGAATATAGTCATAAAATACTTCACTAAGTGTTACCTAGTCATGCAGGACTGATCTGGACCATTATTTTAAAGTGAAAAGCACTACAAAAATTTCTTCATGCCTTAAAATATTTTGAATGAAACTACAACATTTCCTAAATTAATATACATGGTTCTATGAACATGCAAATTAGCCCCGCTTCCACTGACTCGCAGCAGCTCAGAGATCAACTCATTTGCTGTGCCGAAATCTCCACTCAAAAGCACTACTCCCTACCCCCTATGTTGGGGGTAGAGAGCAGAGCACTATATGCTCAACAGCATAAAAGAAGCCACTTTCGGACACTACTCGATCGTCTCTCGGTGCCGTTGATTACATCATCTGTCAGCTGGTGCCGGCTCTGGGATAAATAGATTTTTGTAAATAAATGCATTACATTATATTGAGCTTATTTCTCCAAAATCTAAAAACTTATAGTGATTTCTGGCCGTTTTTGTTATAATGCGCTACTCCACACATGATTATAACTTATTTTTACGAATCAGCGCAATGCATGATGGTATGTAGGGCTTGGGTTAGTGACCATCGGTTGTACACTACTTTTCAAAATGCATTCTGGGATACATTGAGTGGACTATATAGGGCATAATAATCATCACTATACATTCGGACAGCACTGCAAAATGGCGAGCTCACTATATAGTCCACTATATAGTGAGTAATGGGAGATTTCGGACACAGCAACTGACTATCAACATGTTAATGTGATTGGTTACAAGGTAGCCTAGTTTGTGACGTCAGAAACATCGTTTTCAAACCACGTTTGTAGACCGTCTTTTGTTCACTGCAGAAAATACTGGCGTTAACTTATTATTATGCACATGATTAGTCTTAAAGCAAATTAGAAACACCACTTACAAATATAAACATATTTGATTTTCACAACAGGGGGACTTTAAAATAGTAAAATAACAGTCATGCTGGATGGGCTAAACAATATGTTACTAAAGGAAGCTCTACACACCAACCTCATGCCACTATAGTCTATTTATCATTTTGGGATATTCTACTGAAAACTAGTGGGTAAATCGGCTGGGATGGTTAGAGCGCCACTAGCCCCCTACCTGTCAATCAAGCGCAGTGAATAGAATCAGCTCAGAGGCTCCGCCCCCTCCACACTAAACTCATCTGATAACACCGAGAGCCGGAGGAATCAAAGACACCGACTACACGGTCGCCCGTCACCGCTGTAGCATCACTACCGATCACGCAGCACGTCTCCAGCTCTCTCTTTATCAAAGCACGCAAACAATATCGACTGGAAGGGACCGAGAGGAATATATTACCCCTTTAACAGAACAATGAACGCGGGCTGATTTCTCAGGTAAGCCGCGCGCGCACGAGCCCGTTATAATAGCAGCATTTTGCGAATGCAATTTTTAATAAGCCTCAAATGGCGGGATACTATGAGTACATGGGTATTTTTTTTTGCGGGTTTGTTTTTCATTGAGCCTCATTCACGCTCGCAGTCACTTACTACACGTTGCTCCGTCGCCTCTGTTGAGACGATGTAAGAAACGGACGCGATGTGAAATGAGCGCGTGATCCAGCTGTTCAGTTCTGCAGTGATGGCTGCACAACATCTGAGTGCTTTTGCTTTTAAACCCTATGCTGGCGTGCAAAACAAACGCAGTGTTGAGTTCAATGCGCTCCATAACCCTACCCTCCTGTGTTCACTGGCGCTTCATTTGCTGTGCTTCCTGAAGTTCAATTAAATACCTTAAGGCAGCCCTGAAGTGCAGTTCTGATGGTATCTGCGAGACATCCAAGAGCTCTTTGTCTGCCAGGTGAGCAGGCTTGAGAGAACATGTGGTAGGGATGGGAGTTGTAAATGAATAGACTCACTTCAAGATTTCAGTCTTGTTAGTTGCATGAATATGGTGTGCTTTGAAATTGGAATTGTCCCCAAAAACCAATTGTGAGGGTTGCCATAAATGGGTTTAATTCAAATATTTAGGGCAGTGTTGTGCTGCTGCCTTTGGAATGATGTTGGTTGCAAGTGTTGGTTGTTTCTTAGTACATTAGAAATTCATGTTCCTATAAATTGGATGTTTACATGGTTTCTTGGTGAAAGATGTATGTGCTATCAACAAGGAACCAATGCTGTATGGATATATAAAAAAAAAAAAATTAAAACGCATATGTATGTTTCATCTAGTAATTTTGTTTATTCTTTAGTTTGGCTATTATCATTATTAGTCACATTTTATTTAACAAAATCCTCAGTAAACTGTAGCGCTATTGATGGTGTCTTTAAAATATGTGTTAACTATACATTCACTTACAGGTTTGTAATTCAAGGTCAATTGTTTGTTTTTTTATTAACAGTTACTCAATTTCACTGTTATCATGTAGCCTAAGCCTACTGTAATATCTATCTAAATTAATATCATTTTTGGAACTCAAAGAGAACGGGAGGCAAAATATATGTTGCCTATATCTTTAGTTTTCATCCCCTGGCATTGACGAAAAATGTAGTATAGTCACTATTAATAAATTATTTTGTATAATTACATAAATTAGGTTTCTGCAAGTATATATTTGTAGAATTTGTTGTGTGACTGTATGTGCCTTAGTGGGTGTATCTGGGAGATTTTCCAGCATGATAACAACAAGCAGTGTGATAGAATCAATCCAAGAACAATGGGACATTTTCTGGAGTATAGAAAAATGCCTATAATGGGAAATAGTGTCAAGAGACTATGTGCAGTTTTAAACTAGCTAGCAGAACAACAAGATGACCTGACAGACACATAGCCTGTGTGTTGTGCTAAAACACACCAACATTGCAGATGATAAAAAAGGAAAGCATTTCAAATAAAATTAATCTAGGGATGGCTATATAACTATTTATTTCAAGTTTTTTGGATCATTATTATTTTGTGTTAGTGCTGTGATTTGGAATGTCTGTTTATTGCTTGTCGGATGGAAAATCTGTTTAGTCAGATCAAGTCACAATTAGTTTTGTGTGTAATGTCAAGTTTAGAGTTCACTTAAAATACACTGAGAAAAATCATCTGAATAAAATGAGGCTTTGCTTTTATATATGTACATGTAAATAAAATAAAACTAATTTCAGTACGTTTTCAGACAGATAGTATTTCAACTTAAAAATTTAATGTTTATTTCAATTGCCATGTGTTTGTCATTTGGAAATTTAGCAATTTATTGATAAGTAAATATAGTTTCTAAGTAAATACACCAATTTCTGTACCGGTTTCACAAGTACAAATAAAAAAAAAACACACTTGCATTAACATGGATCTTGGATTTTGAGTTATCCGGATGCCAGGCCATTATTTAACAATAGTTCTCAGATGAGAGACAGACCATATGACCTGCATATGAAAACACTGGCAGTAGATGCGGGTTGCAGTTGGAGTTCATTTTTAAAATGAAACATATATGCTGGCTATATTGTCGCCAGGCCAAATCACACATGTGGCTTATTGACCGTCACTGCATCTTGCAGTTCCTGATCCAATGGTAGTGTCCATTTGTGTTTTATGTTGTATAGATTGGTTTCATAGATTGTTCATAGATCGTAAGTGGGGTCAGTTGAACACTGTTGCCTTTTAATAGTTTTCAGGTCAGAGTTCTTTGTTTTTATTTATGTTCAATATGTGTTTGTCTCAAATCACTTAAGTAGCCTATAGTGTTAAGTACCTTCTAGGACAGTGGTTTTCAAAATGACTTTTAAGAGCGACCTCTTTTTAAATTTGTTTTTATTGACGTGACTCACAACCTTTAACATGCTATCAAGTCAAGCCATCTTGTGGTTTTGTTTGTTTATGCTGGAGTTGGTCATAAGTTGGTCATGTGTACACATATACCACACACACACATGTTGGTCCAACAGCATTATGAGGACTCTCTATAGGCATAATAGTTTTTTATACTGTGCAAACTATATATTCTATCCCCCTACACTAACTCAATCCCTAGACCTACCCATCACAGGAGACATGCTGCATTTTTTATTTTTTAATAAAACATTGTTTTTTAATGTTTTTTAAGCCATTTGATTTATGAGGACTTTTGAAATGTTCTCATAAACCACCAATAAGTTGTAATACCAGTGTAATACACGTGCCATTACTTGTCCTCATAAGTCACATAAACAAACCCCCCCCCCACACACACACATATATATTATATATATTTATATAGTTTAATTTTCCCGTGAGATCAGTCTGGATGTAGTAGCTTAGAAGTTTTAGCTAGTGCAATAAAATATGGTGACCAATTACACCTTTGAGACAGATGGACGGACAGACTAACATATTTAGATGGACATATACATGAACAGATATACAGATATTTAGATGGACATTTAGACAGAAGTAATGTGCATTGTGTATGCCGTGACAATTCTCAGATTCAAGGTTTTGAAGTTTACAGGAGATGATAACAGTATCGTTTTCAAAAACGTGCACTTTGAAACATTGCATTTAAAATTGTTCTGTTTTCAGTTAAAAATGGTGTCATATAAATGGTTGTCAAGAATATTTTAAAACCAAATCCTTAAAAATGATTTAAACAAAGGAAATGAATCAAATGACTGTACAATGACTTTCTTATATCTGCTGTACAGCCAAAACGATCTATGTTCCGTAACGTCCGTAAAATCACTGTAAATGAAGATGACTTAAGTCAAGTCACCGTCTTTTATATGGCACTTTTTACAATTCAGACAGGCATTTAGACCGACAGACCGACATCATCACAGATAGATGAACGAACAGACAGACAGACTATTGAGCATAAAACTAAATGTTCATCAAGTGAGCAGCCAGACCTCAACGCAATATGCAAACATTGACACTACATTTATCAGAAGATCTAAGAGCATGATGACAAATGTGGAGGCCACGTTACATAAAATGGGGAAAGAAATCAGCACAGTATCATACAATGAGCTGAAGCAGAGACAAATAAGCAACAACCTCCAATTTGTCTTTGTATCAGAATCCTACAAAGCCTACAAATAACCAATAGGCAAAATTCCAAATATTATTATATTTGTATTATCATTTTAAATTGGTTCATGTGCATATTTTACCCTAACTGCATGCCTGTAGCTTGTTTTGCAAAGTGGAGGTTTGTAATTATATTCTCTTCCGCACACAACACTGAAGAAACCAGGGAACGGTGGTTTGACTTATTCAGAGTTTCCCCTTCAAAACCAGTCATAAGTCTCACAATATTCCAACAATACATTGTATGAGTCAAAATGATTGATTTTTCTTGTATGCCAAAAATCATTTGTATATTAAGTAAATATCATATTCCCTGAAGATATTTTGTAAATATATTAAACATTTATTTTTGTGAGCGAATGCAGCAAAATCGTGAACAGAGACGACTTTAAGGGTAATTTTCTCAATGTTTATATTTATTGCACCCAGATTAAGATTAAATATATCGACCATACATCAATGGAAACTTATTTATTCAGCTTGTATGTATAATGATGTATAAATCCCAATATCAAAAAATTGACCCTTGTGACTAATTTTGTGGTCCATACACAAATCTTACAAGTCTTATTTTTTAACAAACTGTCAACTTCTAAGCAGCAAGAGTGTTTACCCAAAAATTAAATGGTTATCTTCTACTAGTGGTTATCTACTAATACTCACCTTCATGTAATTCCAAACCCCAAAGTCATTTGTTCATCTTTGAAATTGAATTTTGAAGGGATTTTTTATGAAAATGAAAGGGATTTCTGACTAAATTGATTGATCGATTACTATTTCAAAGTCTTTTTGGTATTTTTAATGCATTTAAACCCCAAAACTTTAAGTATATTTATGTTCCAAAATGAACCAACATTTTATAAGTTCTTATCTTTTTAAAATACCCAGCAAGACGATGTGCATCAGACTGTGGAAGTGGTAAAAATGCCTCAACAAATGTCTCACAACTGAATGGCCAACACAGTCTCACTGAAAATGCGTATCTATACCACGAATGTCATTTGTCGTGGCATTTATACGCCAAAAATGTTTTTTTTTTTTGCGTGTACAGTATATGCTAATGCTACGCACTAAAAAATCCTGGGGTAGGTTTAGGGGGGAGTTTGTGCATATTACAGCGCCAAAAAGTGCGTATCATACACACGCAAAAACTGTTTTTGGTGTATAAATGGCACGAGAAATGACATTTGTGCTATAAATAGGAACTTTCATGAGATCGGGCTTAAATGGCAGGGGAAATTGTTCAAATAGCCAGCAAAAGCTTTGGTCTTTAACACTTGAGAACTGAGATTTGGTCTGGTCCACGTCTGACACTTATGCTTCCTTCTGAAATAACCTTGTGCTAGTTAAGTGATTTCATTGTTTAGCAGGTTAAGGTTACTGCGGCTGTTGTGCGGTAATTATATTTGCTGGATATTCTTTGTGTACATTAGGATGTAATGACTTATGACTGATTAAATCTGCAAATGAGTAATGCTGAAGTTCTTCACCCTGCTGCCTTTTCTAATTACCTCAACCTGATTGTAGCTCTGCTGTTCTTTTTTTTTTTCATGAGAAAAACACCCACACAATGGAGACTGCTTCATTGCTTCAGAAAAGAAAATGCATGTCTGCTGCGTGACAATGTCACATGCAACATTCAAAACTAAACCCCTCTAGCCATTCAAAGGCGGAAAAGATTAAAGAGGAAACAAAAACTAATGAATATAGACTTTTTTTTGCGATTGAAAAAAAGATTTTGCTTAGTTTGCTTAGATACTTGCATTTAAAAAAAAAAATAAAAAAATAAAAATAATGATGCCTTCCCTGACTTTCTAGGTTGCCTATGAAAGCCTGTGGACTGATTTTTATGCGAGGGACATTTTTGCCAGGAAAATCAAAAGAATTTGCAAAATTTGTCATCTTGAAAGTATCAGTTAAGACAGGAAATTTAAAGTGCATAACATTTCCTTAAATCGATCTAAAATACATTTGTCTGAATCATCCAAAATTATATTTTTAAAAACAAAATAAATAAAATTTCACATTTTAGTGTTCGAGCCAGGGAAAATATTGCCAGTTCAAGAACAAATCTAAACTACTGGATGAGGAAAATCTTTTTTTGTTGCGGCCTCAGAGTCATAGGTTTTCATAGAGACTTAAACAATGGGTCATCAGGATGATATATAAGGAAAATATGTGTGTGTGTGTGTGTGTGTGTGTGTGTGTGTGTGTGTGTGTGTCAAGTCACCTTTATTTATATAGCGCTTTTTAAAATACAGATTGTTTCAAAGCAGCTTTACAGAGGGAAGAGGAAACTAAATGCAAAACAGGTTTTTTTGTAAACCGAGTAGTTCAGTGAATTAAATAATGTGACGCATGCGGTGTGTAAGCTATTACAACAAGATTACCCCAAATATAAAAATATATATATATAATTTGCATGGTGGTAGACATGCCAGTTTCCTTTTTCAATGTGTCTTATCGAAGTTGTAAATTCCAGGATAGTTGGTACATCCCTGTTATAACAGCTTACAAAAATGAGGTATAGATGGTTGCCCTAGTCATTTTCCATCTCATAAAATACTAATGCTTGTTTAGTTTAGGTCATTCATCCACACTGACTTGCAGTATGCTAATTATAGGGCTGATTCCCATGGAGCATCCTGGCCTCTGGTTAAATGTATTGCAATGGCACAGTAAGAACAGGCTAGATTTTGATCAACATAAGGTTTAGTTCCTGGCTCACCATTGCTTGGGGATCAGGCTAGACTTGCACTTTAACCTTCAAGCCACCACCATCCTGAGTCATCCGTTAGACAAACTTTCAGAGAATAATGGGTTGTAAGTACATTAATCTGAACTTTTGCCCTCTTGAGTTTGCTTGCAGCTGATGTATCAATACGTTCATATGAACATGTCTCAACAATTTCAAGAGCTGAGCACATCTAAGAGCCCAGAACTGAAATAAAAAAGCTCCTGCTTTAATAAACACTGCATAAAAACTTCTGAGGGATCGAACAGAAATGAATCATTGCATGTTAACAATGTTTTCTTTCTACTCTGAGGTTGTGTGCTATAGATTTATTAGACTGTGGTTGAAGTGTTGACAGTCTCATTCAAGTCCCATACTTTGAGCAATTATGATGGAGGACTGTGTTTAAAGTCAAAGCAGTGCTGTTGTGTGGCAGTGAGTCATAGTCTCTCTGGTCTTAATGAAAGAAGTGAGATTGTCAATCATTTCAGAGCTTTATGACATCTAAGATTATCTTTATTCTGTGTCCGTATTAATTTATAATATTAGTCAAATTTCTTGATTCTTTAAAGTCAAGCACATAATATTTGGCATGATACTGTAAATTTTCAGTTGTCAGTTTGACTTTTTGTTTGGTATTTTTGTATTTTCTTGGAAATGTTGAGCCCGTTCTCATCCTTTAGCGTCATATAGAACGCTATATGAAAAAAACGGCGCTATACTACGCACATGGCACCCTTTATCGTTAATATAACACGCAAACCCAAGGCGTAATAAATCCAATAAATCCTTTAGCGTAATATGAGCCTACCCTACCCACACCTAAACCTAATCATCACAGCATGTGTTATATTTACGATAACGGATGCCATGTGCGTAGTATAGCGCCGTTTTTTAATATAGCGTACTATATGACGATAAAGGATGAGAATGCGTTGAAATGTTAGTGCATTACAAACGTGGGTTACATAATGCGATTACGTTTTTCAAGTAGCTTGTAAAGTAACATTACTTATAAATTTTCTACAAAATATCGGAGTTACTTTTTCCAAGTCATTAAATATACTTTGTTTTTTCAGTTTATTGACTGGCAGCTCTCCTGTGTGCTGTTTGAACATGATGGTTATAGTTTTAGATCAAATGTTAGCAGGCATTTACTCAATTGCACAAAAACAGATTTATTTTCCTCAAAATAAAAAAAAAACAATGAAACAATAACTCAGTATGCAAACCTGCAATTTTTAAATGTTAATTTACACTCGTTTTTTAACATTATTATGTTATTATTATTTTTTGCACATTATGCATTTAACCTTTTTTAATACTTTTTAATAAAAAGTATAAAAAATAAATAAAAAACAGGCAAGCCCATCTCACGATGAGAAAGTAAGAGCAGAAGTAATGTGATTACTTTCCATAAACCTAAAAGTAACCTAATTAGTTTTTTTTTTCAGGAGCAATTTACCCCATATATGCACACTGAAGTGCAAATGCCTTAACGTTACTCTAAATAACTGCTTATTAGGGATGCACCGAGTATGAAGATTTTGGCCGGTAGGTTAACCGATAATTCTTTTATTTGAAAGCAGATAACCGATATATTGGCCGATAAATTGAAATCCAAATTTTTGTAAAATTTTGAGAGCCTGATTACAAAAACAAAAGTCTCACAATTAAACCCATGTCCCAAGCGCACGATTATAATAATGTTCTTATTATAGTATTATGTAGCCGATATGACAGATTTGCGCTGCACATGTTGCAACGAACCATATTTTCAAGAGATTGAAGAGATTTTTGAAGAGATTTCAATCATATTTCAAGACATTAAAAAACATAAACACTGCTCAACAAGTGTCTCAGCTGAAGGGAATACTACATTATTTATCGGCCTTAATATATCGGCCGATAACATTAAAGATTAACATATATCGCCCGAATACCGATATGGTGGCCGATATATCGTGCATCCCTACTGCTTATGTTTTAATTGACTCAATAAATCAATTATAACTGTTTTTTATCAGTTGTTGCAGCACTAGAAATGATCTTCAAGGTTTTTTATCTTGTCTTTTTATAATTGACAGACTTTCATTTAATATCATTAGATGAAATTTGAAAAATTTAAACGAGATGGAAAAAGACACCTTATGATAAAAATCAGAGAGAGAGAGAAGAGAGAGACATGATTATATTACTATAATATTCACAGTGTGAGTGGAAAGTGGGTCAAGAAAAGCAATTATTTTAAACTCATTGAAGTTTTTACTTAACATTATACATTCATGTCTTTCTCTGTCTTGTGCAATACTTGTTTACAAAGATTTAAGAGTATTGTAAAAATTATAGTATCAATATTTGTATTTATTTATTTTGATTTTAAATTTGTTTGACCAAAGTACTGGTACTTTTGACATCCTTGCTAATTTGTCTTAGGTTTGTGAAGTTCATATTGTCTTATTTCCGTGGCTGGTGGAGCGTAAAGCCGCGAGCCGTCCATTAAAGTGATGGAGGGATGGATGGCTCGCACACGGCCCTGTGTGTCTTTCCTTTGCTCTCTGTGGTGCTGTCTAATGGGCTGTCAGGTGTCAGGGGCAGCCGCTGCAGACTCTGGCCCAGGGGAGGAGACACGAGTGTAATTTTAGATGACAGGCAAGCGCTGAAGTTCTGGGTTAGACCTCCAAGCGCCAAGAGGGTAAATTTATCTGCGGTGGTGCTTTGGACTTCAGTG